>PVKU01002306.1:0-235050 GCA_004027475.1 Anoura caudifer | reverse complement strand
ACACAGGTACAAAAATGGCAATGAATAAGTACCTATCAATAATAACCTTAAATGTAAATGGATTAAATGCTCCAATCAAAAGGCATAGAATAGCTGAATGGATAAGAAAGCATGACCCACACATATGCTGCCTACAAGAGACCCACCTCAGGACAAAAGACCTACACAGACTCAAAGTGAAGGGCTGGAAACAAATTTTGCAAGCAAATGGACAGGAAAAAAAGCTGGGGTAGCAATACTTGTATCAGACAAAATACGTTTCAAAAGAAGGGCCATAAAGAGAGACCCAGAAGGTCACTTCATAATACTCAAGGGAAGAATCTACCAAGAAGACATAAACATTGTAAATATATATGCACCCAACATAGGAGCACCTAAATACATGAAGAAAATCTTAGAGGACTTCAAGAAAGATATTGACAGCAACACAATTATGGTAGGGGATTTTAACACCCCACTGTCAAAAATGGACAGATCTTCTGAACAAAATATCAACAAAGAATATTGTGGCATTGAACGACACCCTAGATGAAATGGACTTAACTGATATATATATAGAGCCCTTCATCCCAAAGAAACTAAATACACATTCTATTCAAATGCACATGGAGCATTCTCAAAGATAGACCACATGATAGGTCATAAAACTAACTTCATCAAATTCAAGAACACTGAAATTATATGAAGTATTTTCACTGACCACAAGGGACTGAAACTAGAAACCAACCCCATGGAAAAAAACCCAAAGCACTCAAAATCATGGAGATTGAATAGAATGCTATTAAATAATGAATGGGTTAAGAATGAAATTAGGGAAGAAATCAAAAAATTTCTAGTAACAAATGAAAATGACATCATAACAACCCAAAACTTATGGGACACAGAGAAGGCAGTCCTGAGAGGGAAGTTCATAGAAATACAGGCCTACCTAAAAAAGATAGAAACATTTCAAACAAACAACCTAATCCTACGCCTACAAGAACTCAAGGAACAACAACAAAGACATCCCAGAGCAAGTAGAAGGAAGGAAATAACTAAGATCAGAGCAGAATTAAATGGCATAGAGACTAAAAGCACAATTCTAAGGATCAATGAATCCAGGAAGTGTTTTTTTGAAAAGATAAACAAAATTGACAAGCCATTAAGCAGGCTCATCAAGAAAAAGAGAGAGAGAACCCAAATAAACACAATCAGAAATGAAAGAGGAGAGATTACAACTGACACCACAGAAATACAAAGGATTGTAAGAAATTACTATGAAGAACTGTATGCCAAGAAATGTTAAAACCTAGGTGAAATGGACAAGTTTCTAGAAAAATATAATCTCCCAAAACTCAATGAGGAAGAAGCAGAAAGCCTGAATTTACCAATAACAGCAGATGAAATAGAAGCAGTAATCAAAAAACTCCTGACACACAAAAGCCCAGGACCAGATGGTTTCACAGGAGAATTTTACAAAGCATTTAAGGAAGAGCTAACCCCTATCCTTCACAAACTTTTCAAAAAAATCCAAAATGATGGAAGAATACCAAACTCTTTTTTATGAAGCCAGCATCATTCTAATCCCCAAACCAGATAAAGACATAACAAGAAAAGAAAACTTCCGGCCCATATCACTGATGAACATAGACACTAAAATCCTCAACAAATATTGGCAAACTGCATCCAACAATACATTAAAAAGATCATACATCATGACCAAGTGGGATTCAGCCCAGGGATGCAAGGATGGTTCAACATATGCAAATCAGTAAATGTAATACATCACATAAACAAAAGCAAAGAAAAAAATCACATGATCATAACAATAGATGCAGAAAAAGCATTTGGTAAGGAACAGCACCCATTTATGATAAAAACACTCAGTAAAAAGGGAATTGAGAGAGCATTCCTCAACATAATAAAGGCCATATATGAGAGACCTACAGCCAACATCATACTCAATGGGCAAAAACTAAAATCTTTTCCACTAAGATTAGGAACAAGACAAGGTTGTCCACTTGCACCACTTCTATTCAATATAGTATTGGAAGATTGGCCACAGCAATTAGATACGAAAAGGAAATAAAAGGCATCCAAATTGGAAAGGAGGAAACAAAACTATCATTATTTGCAGATGACATGATAGTGTACATAGAAAATCCTATAGACTCGGTGAAAAAGCTGCTCGACCTACTAAATGAACTTGGCCAAACAGCAGGATACAAAGTCAATATCCAAAAATCAAAGGCATTTTTGTATACCAACAATGAAAAAGCTGAAGCAGAAATCAAGAAAAAAATCCCATTAGATATAGCAAAAAGAAAAATAAAATACTTAGGAATAAACATAACCAAAGAGGTAAAAGACCTGTACGCAGAAAACTACACAACACTGCAGAAAGAAATCAAGGAAGACACAAACAAATGGAAACATATACCGTGTTCATGGATCGGAAGAATTAACATCATCAAAATGTTCATACTACCTAAAGCAATTTATAGATTCAATGCAATACCTATTAAATTACCAATGGCATATTTCACAGACATAGAACAGACACCTCAAAAATTTATATGGAGCCATAAATGACCCTGAATAGCTGCTGCAATTTTGAGAAAGAAGAGCCAAGTAGGAGGGATTACAATACCTGACACCAAACTGTATTACAAGGCCACTGTAATCAAAACAGCCTGGTACTGGCACAGAAACAGGTACATAGACCAGTGGAATAGAACAGAGTGCCCAGAAATAAACCCAGGTCTCTATGGTCAATTAATATTCATCAAAGGGGCAGCAACATAAAATGGAGTAAAAATATCCTCTTCAACAAGTGCTGTTGGTAGAACTGGACAGCTACATGCAAAAAAATGAAACTCGAGCACCAACTTACACCATACACAAAACTAAATTCAAGGTGGATAAAAGATTTGAATATAACCCGTGACACCATTAAAGTCCTAGAGGAGAACATAGGCAGGAAAATCTCAGACATTTCACGCAACAACATTTTTATTGATATGTCCCCTAAAGCGAGGGACATAAAGGAAAGAATAAACACATGGGATCTCATCAAAATAAAAAGCTTCTGCACAGCTGAAGAAAACAGTATTAAAATAAAAAGAGAACCAACTGTATGGGAAAACATATTTGCCAATGATACCTCAGACAAGGATTTAATCTCCAAAATATATAAAGAATTTACACGACTCCACTCTAAGAAGACAAGCAACCCAATGAAAAAATGGGCAAAAGACTTGAACAGATGCTTCTTCAAGGAGGACATACAGAAGATCCAGAAACACATGAAAAGATGCTCAATATCGCTAGCTATCAGAGAGATGCAAATTAAAACCACAATGAGATACCACCTCACACCATTCAGAATGGCCATCATAAACAAAGCAACAAACAACAAGTGTTGGAGAAGTCGTGGAGAAAAGGGGACCCTAGTGCACTGTTGGTGGGACTGCAGACTTGTACAACCACTATGGAAAGCAGTATGGAATTTTCTAAGAAAACTAAAAATGGATCTACCTTTTGACCTAGCAATTCTACTGCTAGGATTATATCCTAGGAACTCTGAAACACCAATCCAAAAGAACCTATGAACCCAATGTTCATAGCAGCACAATTTACAATAGCCAAGTGTTGGATGCAACCTAGGTGCCCATCAGTAAATGAATGGATCAAGAAACTATGGTACATTTACACAATGGAATTCTATGCAACAGAAAGAAAGAAGGAGCTCCTACCCTTCACGACAGCATGGATGGAACTGGAGAGCATTATGCTAAGCGAAATAAGCCAGGAGGTGAAGTACAAATACCATATGATCTCACCTTTAACAGGAACTTAATCAACAGAACAAACAAACAAGCATAATATAACCAAAGACATTGAAATTGAGAACAAGGGAGGAGAGGGATAGGAATTTCAAGGGAAAAGGGGAAGGGTTTAGAGCAACAAGTATGAAGGACACATGGACAAAAGCTGGGGGGGGGTGGAAATGGGAGGGAGCTAGGGAGGGCTGGGGTGGTGGGCTGGGATGGGAGTAGAAGACAGAAAACTGTATAAGAACAACAATTAAAATAAAATTAAAAAAAATGTTTAAAGAATAGTTTTAGATTTATAGAAAAGTTATAAAGGCAGCTCATGGAGTTCCTGTATATCCTATACCCACTTTCCCCCTTTGTGATTTTTCACTATTATGATAAATTTGTTGCCACTAAGTAACCAACATGAAAACCTTAGAATCAACTAAAGTTTGAAGTTACTTTGAACGACACTATTTTTCTAATTCCATGATCCCATCTGGGATACTAAATTACATTTAGTCATGATATCTCAGCCTCCTGTGGTCTCTGACAGATTTACAGATTTTCATTGTTTTTGATGAACTGTACATGTTGAGAAAATCTGATCCATTGTTTTATAAAACATCTCTCAGTTAAAGTTTACTTGAAGTTTTCCTCAAGTTTCTTTATACTGGGCTTATATGTTTTTAGAAGAAAAACCACAGAGATAAAGTGACATTCTCACCACATCATGTTGGGGTATATGCATCAACATGACTTATCGCTGATGATTATAAACTTAGTCACCTGACTGGTAGTGTTTGTTTGGTTTCTACACAGAAAAGTTACTTTTCCTCCACCCTTTACATTCCATACTCTGTTGAAAGAAATTATTCACAGCCTTGTTTAAAAAGTAGAGAGTCTCAACTTCTTGGCACAAAAGTATTTGCCTAAAGTATTTGGAAATTTTCTGCCTGGGGTATTTGCTTCTTCCACCTTATTTCTTTATTCAACCATTTTTTCCTATGAGTATGGACTCATAAATATATTTTTTATGTTTGGAGTTACAACCTAACACCACTTTGTTTATTTTGTAGCTCAAATTATCCTAGTTCTGGCCTTGGAGCTCTTTCAGTTTGATATGTTATTTATGAATGATAAAGATTTTCCAAAAATAACAAGTTTAAAATAATAATAAATTTAAAATATTTTTAATTATCCTAAAAGATTTATATAAAATGACCATAGCACAAGTATTTAGGATCTATAAATATAAGATCACCTTGTAAATTTCTTAAAGAAAATAAGACATTCAGGATTTTGATGGGGATTGCATAGAATCTGTAGAACAATTTGGAGAGTATACCATCTAAACAATATTAAGTCTTCAAATGCATCCATATTCATCTTCCATTTATTTAGGTCTCACAAAATTTCTTTGAATAAAAATTTTAAGTTTTTTATTGAATTTATTGGGGTGACATGGGTTAATAAAATTATATGGGTTCAGTTGTACAATTCTCTAATACATCATCTGTACATGGTATTGTGTGCTCACCGCCTCATGTCAAGTTTCCTTCCATCACTATTACTCACACCATACCCTCTGCTACCTTGCCCCGCCCCCTTCCCCTCTGGTAATTATCATTCTGTTGTCTGTGTCTATGAGCATTTTTTTTTTTGCTTAGTATCCTTCACCATTTTCACACAGTCCTGCACCTCCCTCCCTCTGACAGCTATCAGTATGTTCTATATCTATGAATCTGTTTCTATTTTATTTGTTGTTTATTATGTTCATTATGTCCCATATATGAATGAAATGGTATGATATTTGTGTTTCTCTGTCTGGCTTACTTCACTTAGCATGATTTTCTGCAGGTCCACCCAGGCTTTAGCAAAAGGTATATTTCCTTCTTTTTATGGCAGAGTAGTATTCCATTGTGTAAATGTACCACAGTTGGTTTTTTTTCCCCCCCACTTATTTAGTTATGGACACTTGGGCTGCTTCCGAACCTTGCCTATTGTAAATAACACTGCAATAACATGGGATGCATATATTCTTTCAAATTAATGTTTTAGGTTTTCTTAGAAGTGGATTTCCTAGGTTGTAAGGCAGTTCCATTTTATATTTATTTAAAAGATTTTATTTATTTATTTTCAGAGAGGGGAAGGAAGGGAGAAAGAGAGGGAGAGAAACATCAATGTGTAGTTGCCTCTAGCACACCCCAACTGGGTTGCCTGAAACCCAGGCATATGCCCTAGACTAAGAATCGAACTGGCAACCCTTTGGTTCCCATGCAGCCCAGAACTCAATCCACTGAGCCACACCAGCCAGGGCCATTTTTAACTTTTTGGGGTAACTCCATACTGCTTACCAGGGTGGCTGCACCAATCTGCATTCCCACCAACAGTGCATGAAGGTTCCCTTTTCTCCATGTTTTCTCCAGCACTGGTTGTTTGTTGATTTATTGATGATAGCCATTCTGACAGGTGTGAAGTGATATCTCATTGTGGTTTTAATTTGCATTTCTCTGATGATTAGTGATGTTGAGTATCTTTTCAAATGTCTATTTGCCATCTATATGTCCTTTTTGGAGAAGTTATCTATTCAGTTCCTTTGCTCATTTTTTAATAGGATTGTTTGTCTTTTTGGTGTTAAGTTGTATAAGTTCTTTATAAATTTTGGATATTAACCCCTTATCAGATTTATCAGTGAATATGTTCTCCCATTCAGTGGATTGTCTTTTTATTTTGTTGATGGTTTCCTTTGTTGTGCAAAAACTTCGTAATTTGATGTAGTCCCATTTGTTTAATTTTTCTTTTGCATGAGGTTATATAGCAGAAAAATATTTCAATAAGAAATGTTTGAGATTTCACTGCCTTTCTTTTCTTCTAGGATTTTTGTAGTTTTAAGCTGTACATTTAAGTGTAATCAATTTTGAATTTATGCTTGTGTGTGTATATGAAACTGGTCATTTCATTTTTTGTGCATGTATTTGTCCAATTTTCCCAAATCATTTATTGAAAAGACTATCTTTACCCCATTGTATGGTTTTGCCTCCTTTGTAAAATATTAATTGACCATAAAAGCATAGATTTATTGCTGGTATCTATTCTGTTTCATTGATCTACATGTCTGTTTTTATGCCAATACTATGCTGTTTTGATTACTATGACCTTGTAGTATAGTTTGATATTAAATATACAATTGATATTATGTTGAATCTATAGATTGCTTTGGGTACTATGGGCATTATAATAGTGTTAATTCTTCCTATTGAGGAACATTGTATATGCTTCAACTTATTTGTATTTTCTTCAGTTTCTTTCTTTAGTGTCTTGTAATTTTTTGAGTACAAGTCTTTTACATCCTTGGTTAAATTTATTCCTCAGTATTTTTTTTCTGAAGCAGTAGTGAATGGCATTGTTTTCTTAGTGTACCTTTCTGACAGTTCATTATTGGTGTATACCAATGCAAAAGATTTCTGAATATTTATTTTGCATCCTATTACTTTACTGAATTAATTTATCAGTTTCAGTAGTTTGTTTGGTGGAGTCTTTAGGGTTCTCTATGTACAGTATCATGTCATCTTCAAATGGCAGTTTTACATCATCCTTTCCGGTTTGGATGCCTTTTATTTATTTTCTTCTTGTCTGATTTCTGTGGCTAGGACTTCCAGTATTATGTTGAATAAGAGTGGTGAAAGCAAATCTCCTTGTTGTTCCTGAGCTTTAGGAAAACACTTTGGTTTTTTTCCTGTTGTGTATAATGTTGGCTGTGGATTTGTCACACATGGCCTTTATTATATTGAGGTATGCTCCCTCTATTTCTACTTTGCTGAGCGTTTTTATTTCAAATGGGTGCTAAATTTCATCAAATGCTTTTTTGGTATCTACTGATATGATCATGTGGTTTTTATATTTCATTTTATTTATGTGGTATATTACATTTATGGATTTTCAGATATTGTAACAATCTACCATCTCCAGAATAAATCCTACATGATCATGATATATAATCTTTTTAATGTATTGCTGGATCTGGCTTGCTAATATTTTGTTGAGGATTTTAGCATCTATGTTCATCAGAGATATTGACCTATAATTTTGTTTCTTTGTAGTGTCTTTATCTGGTTTTGGAGTTAGGATGATGCTGACCTTATAAAATAAACTTGGCAGTCTTCCCTCCTCTTGAATTTTTTAGAATAATTTGAGAGCAATTGATGTTCTTTGAATGTTTGGTAAAATTCTCCTGTGAAGCCATCTTTTCCAGGACTTTTGTTTGTTGGGAGGTTTTTTTTTTTTTTTTTCTGTTTCTATTTCATTAGTTCTAGTCTGTCCATTCAGAGTCTCTGATTCTTCCTGCTTCAAATACAATATTTGGGAATATTGTATGTTTCTGGGAATTTATCCATTTCATCCAGATTGTCCAGTTTGTTGGCATATAGTTGTTCATAATTCAATGGAGTTTTATAGATTTTAGTATACATATTTTACACTCCTTTTATTAAATTTACTCTTAAATTTCTATTTTTTATGGTTTTGTAAATGAAATTTTTAAATTTTATTTTTGATTGTTCATTTTATTAAACAGAAATGTAATTACTCTTTGTGTTTTGATTTTGTATCTTAAAACTCAGCTGAGCTTGTTATTAGATCCCATCATTTACTGATAGAGTCCCTAGGACTTTCTATTTAAAATGTCATGTTATTTGCAATTAGAAGTAGTTTTCTTCTTTCTAAAATAGAAGACTTTTCTTTTTCTTGAATATTTTTTCTGGCTAGAACCTCCAGTTCTGTGTTGGTTAAAAGTGACAAATGTAGACAGACTTCTCCTGTTCCTGACACTATAGGGAAATCTTTTATCTTTGTGTTTGATGTTAGCTGTGTTTTACATAGGTTCTTTTTGTTTGGTTAAAGAAGTTCCCTTCTCTTCCCAGTTGGTTGAATGTTTTTATCATTAAGTGGTTCTGAATTAGGTCAAATGATTTTTCTTTACATATTAAAATGATTATGTTATTTTATTAATGTGGTGTATTACATTCATTGATTGTCTATGTGGACAAATCTGACATTCCTGAGAAAATTCACACTCAGTCATGGCATATTATCCTTTTACATGTGGCACAATTTTGATTGCTAATATTATGTTCAGAATATTTGTATCCATATTCATAAATATTTGTCTGGAGTTTCTTTTCTTTTAATGTGTTTGTGTGGTTTTGTTATCAGAGTAATATTAGCTTAATAGAATGATTTAAGAGTACACTCTTTTATTTTTAAAGATTTTGTGAAGAATTGGTGTTAATTCTTTAATATGTACAATATAACAGTTAAGACTTCTCCTGAGTTTTACTTTGCTGGGAAAGTTTTGATTACTGATTCAACCTTTTATTTGTTATAGTTGTATTTAGACTTTCTACTTCTGAGTGATTTTTGGTAGTTTTTATCTTTATAAGAATTTGTTAATTTCATGTAGGCTATGTAGTCTGTTGGCATATCAGTATTCACATGTTCACTTACAATTATTTTTATTTCCATTAGGTCAATACTGATGTCACCTCTTTCATTTGAAACTTCAGTAACCGGAATTTTCTCTCTTTATTTCTTGGTAAATCTAGCAAAAGGATTGTCAGTTATTATGTCAATTTTTTTCAAGAATCCACTTTTGTTTTTTTCTCTATTTTATTTATTTTCTGTCTAATCTTTATTATAACTTTCATTATACTTGCTTAGGATTTCTTTATTCTTCTTTTTAAGTTTCTTAAGAGTTAGTTATTAATGTGAGACATTTCTTTGACATTCATAGACATTAATATGAGACATTTTAATATTGACATTCACTGCTCTAAATTTCCCTTTATATAAGAACTGCCTTTACTGCTTTATGTTTTGGATGGTGCATGTTTGTTTTTATTCATCTCAAAGTATATTCTAATTTCCCTTGTGATATTTTCCTTGATCAATTGATTATTTAGAAATGTGTTCTTTAATATTTATATATTGATGAATTTCTTAAATTTATTTTGTTATTAATATTAAATTTTACTCCATTGTGTTTAGAAAGCATATTTTGTGTGATTTCAATACTTTTAAATTTATCAAGACTTTTTTATGAACACATATAGACCATTGAAACGACCTTGGGAAAAATACATATCCTTCTGCTTTTGGGTGGAGTACTCTATACATGTGCTAGACTTAGCTGATTTTTAGTGTTGCTCAAGTATATTGTTTTCTTGACCATCAGTCATATGTTTTTCCATTATTAAAAGTGAAGTATTGAAATTACCAATTATCACAAGATTGTCTATTTCTCCCTCTGAATTTTTATATGTATTTTGGAGCTTTGTTATTAGATGTATATATATTTATGATAGTTGTATCTCTTTATGGATTGAGTTTTATTCATATACAATATCCATCTTTGTATTAACAATTTTTATATTAAAGTCTGTTTGTCTCATGTTAGCTATAGTACTTTTCATTTGGTTATAGTTTTCATGTTGTATCTTTTTTTCTGTCTAACTTTTTAAAATTAAGTTTATTGGGGTAACATTAGCAAAGAACATTGTATAAGTTTCGGGTATATGACTCTATAATACATCATCTATGTATTGTATTATGTATTTACCACCCAAAGTCTAGTCTCCTTTCATCACCATAAATTCAACCCATTCACCCTCTTCCCCTCTGGTAACACATTATGCCATTGAATCAAAAGTGTATTTTTAGGAGTCATATATTTCGATTGTGGGTTTTTGTTTGTTTGGTTATTCATTTTGCCATTCTTTGCCTGTTTACTCTCATCTTTAATGCATTTATGTATTACATAATTGCTGATAAGGTAAGATATATGTGTTATTTTGTTATTTTTCTAGACATCTTTATATCTCTTTATTATGCTATTACTGTCTTTTTGCATTAAATATTTTATAGTTTAAATTCTCTATTATTTACTATATATTTTGAGTTGTTCTCTTAGCAGTTTCCATTATTACAGAAAATAATAATCGGAAAATAATGACTCTGGCGTGATTGGGGTGACCGAGTGAGGCTTTATTACACGCACGGACCCAGAGGAGGCAATCTCCAAATTCTGGGCCCCGAACCTTGGCTGGGCAGGGCTTTTATTGCTCTCTGGATGCCATATCCTACGAGGCAAAAGCAGGAGGTACAGAAGCTGAATCGAAAATAACTCTAGCCTTGAGGTGTCCTTATCAGAAGCTGGGTGTACAGAAGCCAAAGTAGAAATTATGACTACCTAACTGAAACCCAACAGTTTTGCGGTTTCTAAGTAACCTAAACAAAACTCTTTCCCAGTTCCTGGTCCTTCTTCTGGGTCACCTTGTCCTAGTTGACTTTTCTCCTACACCATGAGGATTTCAATTAACATGTTAATTTATAAAAACTTAATTCAGATCAATACCAATTTATTTTCCATAATATACAGGACTTGTTTCTGTACAAGTCTGTTCCCTTCCCCACCTTTGTGAATATGGTCATACAAATTTCATCTTTATACATTATACAAAATCATTGTTTTATGATGTTAAATCAAATAGAAGAAAAATTATAAAAGAATACTTTTATACTGCCTTTACCTATGTGGTTACCTTTCCTAGTTCTTTTGATTTCTTCATGTGTAATGAAGCTATTAGCGCCTTTATTTTAGCATAAAGAATTTTTGAAAAATATTTCTTTAGGGTAGGACTATTAGCGCTGAAGTCTCTCACATTTTGTTTTTCTGGCAAGGGCCTGCTTTCTTTGTCAGTTTTGAAAAGTTGTTGTACTAGGTATAGATTTCCTGACTGACAATCTAATTTTGTCCTTTTATCTCTTTTGAATATGCCAAGCCACTGCCCTTTGGCCTCCATAATTTTGAAGATAAATCAACTGTTGATCTTACTGAGGATATCTTGTATATAATGAGTCATTACTCAGTTTCTGATTTTGAGATTTTCTTTGTCTTGGTCTTTTGACAGTTTGATAATAATGTATCTAGGTGCAGATCATGTTTACTTGAATTATACTTGGAGTAAGAGTCTTAAATGTGTATATTAATAATTTTCATCAAATGTGAGTTTTTGCCTTATTCTGTTTCTCCTTTCTGCCTGGGATTCTCATTGTGCTTTTTTTAGTACACTGGATGGTGTCAAACAGTGTTCATTTTTCTTTGTTTTTTTAATTTATCTTTCCTGATTGAACAATAATTAATGGCCAAGCTCCAAGTTTGCTAAGTACTTCTTCTGTTTGCTCAAATCTCCTATTGTAGCTCTTTGGTAAAATTTTCCTTGCAGTATTTTTCCTTGAAAATTATAATTTCTAGTGCAAAAAATTTCATTTGGTCTGTTTTTAAAAATATTTTTTTCTTTTTATGATATTTTCTATTTAGTGAGACATCATATTCATAATTTCTTTTAGTTCTTTACGCATGGTTTTCTTTAGCTCTTTGAACACACTTAAATCAGCTGCTTTAAAGTCTTGCTCTATTAAGTCTGATATCTGGGTTTCCTGAAGGACAGTTTCTGTTGACTTTTTTCCTATGTGTGGAGCATACATTTTTTGTTTCTTTGCATTTCTCCTCAGTTTTTATTAAAAACTGGATGTTATATAGTATATAATAATATTGTGATAACTCTGAAATCAGATCCCATATACACCCCCAGAATTTGTCATTGTTGCAGCTATTCATTTATTTAGTGGCTTTCCTAAAGTAATTGAGTAAAGTCTGTATATTTTATCATGTGTGACCACTGAAGTGTTTGCTCAGAGATCAGCGAATAATCAGGTTCTGACTGGACAAAATTTTCTTAAATGTCTCTAACCAAACATCTTCTATCTTTTGCTGAAGAATTCTCTGTGCTTGCTGGGGTATTTCTTTAATGCCCCAGTTTACAATTCATTTTTAGCCTTCACTATTACTTACACAGCACCTCAACGTCAGCCAGAGGTGGAAACTTAGGATCTTGTCAGATGTTTTAAAGGTGTAAACACAGCCCCAGGCATGCACATAGCTCTGTGCATGTATTGAAAGGTTTGTGATGTATTGAAAGGTTTCAAAGCCTTCTATTGACATCTAATTTCTATATTTTCTTTTTTTTTCTGTCTGTATGGTTTTCCCTATTTGGTAAGCTAAGGAAAATCTTTTTATAAGTGACAGAAAGTCAAATTGTTACTGCTTATAACTTACTCAAGTTAAGATAATTTCATAAATACAGAGGAATAACACAAAAGAAAAAATAACAATATAGAAGAGAATTTCTGTAACAAACTGATAATTGAAAAAATCAGGAAAAAATTAATTAAAATTTGATAAAACAAAATATTTCTTGGAAAATAAAAATATAAATTGGAATGCTAAAATAATTTATTACATTTCAGAAAAAAGTGGATAAACAGCTATCTGCACAGGTATTTATATTGATGAAATTTTTATTTGCAATTATAAAGGTTTATAAATATTTGGGATTAATCAAAAAAACATGTAAATGACCCATAGGCATGAACAGTGGTATGGGAGGTGGACTAGGTAGAGGAGGACAAAGGGAGAAAAATAGGGACAACTGTATTGGCTTAAACAGTAAAATATTTTTTTAAATTTTTATAAATATTCAGAGGGAAAGTAAGCATTACTTGCAAAGGATTAAATAAAAATCAGGTTGTTTCAGATTCCCTCACAATTTTAGATGCTAGAATAAAGTATGTTTATTAAATGGAATATGAGGGGAGGAGTGGGTGGATGGATGTGGTATTGGCCAATTCCTAACTATTTAAAACAAATAGCCATTTTCTATTATGCTATTCATAGAAAAATAGACATTCTCACATATCACAAGTTAAATTGAAAATAAGATTAATAAACTGATAGTAAATATCAAATTAATATAATAAGCTATAAGTAACTATGATAAATTTAATTATAAAATATGAATTTTAAATTTTGAAATAAAAATTATAAAATGTAAATATGCCAATATGTATGTAAAGTCTTAATTTTCCATAAACATTTACATTAAAATGTTAATATGCCAAAAGAATTCGCCTTAAAGCTCTATAGGCTCAATAAATGTCATTTTTTAATTGGTAAATGTCAGTATATCTAATTTCATTTTGGTTACTGAGAATATATATCCAACTATTTGTGTTAGTTTTCTATTGTTGCTATGGCAAATTACCACAAATTCCATGGCCTAAAGCAATACAAATACCATCTTAAATTTTCATGTGTCTTAAGTCCAACACAGGTCTCACTGGGTTAAGATCAAGGTGTCAGCAGAGTGATTCCTTTTTGGGGGCTCTGAGAGAGGATCTGTTTTCTTGCCTTTTCCAGCTTCTTGACTTTCTTGCACTTGCCTGCTTTCTTCGGCTCATTCCTCCTTTCTCCATCTTTAGAGTCAACTCCCCTAGGCTGAGTCCTACTCATGCTGTTATTGCTTTTATTTTTTAATCTTCTGCCTCCATCTTTCTCAGATAAAGAAACTTCAGATTACTTTGACTCCATCCATATAATCCATGCTAATACTTCCATCTCATGTTCAACTGATTTGTAACTTTAATTCCATCTATAGCCATAAATCCCCTTTGTCATGTAATTTAACATGTACACAATTTCCAAGGATTGGGACAAGGATATCCTTGTGACAATATTTTGCCTACTAGTATGTCCCTAGTCTTCAAAGAGTCACATAGAAAATAAATTTATCTCATTCCAAAGTCCCCAAAAGTCTAAGCTAAATAGAGCATTAAATACACCCAAATTGCTTCTAAGTCTCATCAATTCAAAAACCCTGAATGTCATCATCTTAATCACATATGCATGAGCCTCTGGGTGTAATTTATCCTGAGTCATGACTCTCTCCATCTGTGAACATCTGAAACCCAAGCAAAAAGGTAATGGTCCTCACGCCTACTCTCCCCTGCAAAAACAAACAAACAAATAAAAAATGGTGGGACAGGCATAGGGTACTAGTTATAGACATTCTGTTTTATAGGAAGGGAAAAACTGTAAAGAGAAAAGAGTCCACCTCTCCAAGCAATTTCAAAATCTAGCCAGGTGAACTAGATGACCCTCTGAGTCATCATTCCTTATTCATTAAATGTCATGCATGTTCACAGCTGAATTTAATCTATTTCCCACCTACAGAATTCTGGTCTGACAGACTTCTTTCATTCCATACTCTATCATTCCCCTTCAGTTCAAGCTGGCAGAGTTTCTCTTGATATATGAACTTTGTGGGTCTCTTATGTATCTTATTGTGGTTCACTCCATTAGACAGGAGGCTTTTTGAAAATCATTCAAGATGATCTTTGATGTTTTTCCTAGATAATTCCATACGTATCTTTGTTTTTGCTGAGATAATTCAGGGACAACTGAATTACATGCTTAATCATTTCAGAGTCTTTTGTGTGAATGAATATACTGTTCTTTTGTTTTTGTTTTTTTTTTCTGAAGTGTTAGCAAAAGATTGTCCAGCCCCACCCATAGTTTATATTCTACAGCGCACCTTCCTGACAAGGGGGATCTCTTAATTTTAGTGTTATCATGATGTAAACAGACTTCCTCAATTATCAAGTCTTAGTTCCTTTTATCCTCTTGCATTTTACTGTAAGCAGAAAGAAGAAACTTGGCCACATCTACAACACTTTACTTTTAAGCCCCTCATGTAAATGTTCAATTTTATTGTTAAAAGTTCTGCTTGTCAGGTAACTGCAGGACACAATTTTGCTAAACTTTCTACCATTATATAACAAGGATCCTCTTCCAGTTTTCAATAATGTGTTCTTCATTAACTTCTGGTTCCTCCCTGGCAGTACATTAAACATCTGTGTTTCCACCAACAATCTGTTCATGAAAACTTATGTTTTCTCTGAAGTAATATATGGTTTCTCTACCATGATTCTCTCTTTTCTTCTGATCCCTCAAAGGAAGTTTTTAAATTTATACATATAGTAAGTCTTTTTAAGGGAATCTAGATTTCTATTATACTCCTCAAAATTCTTCGAGCCTCTGCCCATCACACAATTCCAAAGCCACTTCTACATGTTTAAGTATTTATTACATCACCCCATTTCCAGGTACCAAAATCTGCATTAGTTTCCCATTGCTGCTTTGAAAAATTACCAGTAACTTAGATGCCTAAAATAACATAAATTCATTTTCTTATAGCTCTATAGATCAGAAGTCCGAAACATCCAGTGGGTAAGATCAAAGTGTTGGGTAGGATGACTCCTAGGCAGAGGCTCTAGAAGAGAATCTATTTCCTTGACTTTCCCATCTTCTAGAGGTCATGTACTTTTTTTTATCTCATTCTCTCCTCCCTCCATCTTCACAGCCAGTAATACCATGTCAAGTTTTTTTTCACACTTCCATCTCCATGGTTTTCTTTTTTCTGCTCTTCTTTTCCTTTCATAAAGACCCTTGAGATTATATTGAGCCCACTTAGATAATCCAAAATCATCTCACCATACTTTAATTTCATCTAAAACCATAATTCCTCTTTGCCATGTATCCATCCTAATATTTACAGGTTTGGGGGATTAGGCATGGCCATCTATAGAAAGCCATTCTTCTGACTACCATTGTTTTATTCATCTCATTACCATTGTAGACTAAACATATATTATTACATACCAAAATGGTACTTAGAATTACATTGAATTAAGCATGTGTTTTGGTTTGGAAGATAGCAAGGTAAATTATTACTTTTCTAACCTTTTCAGTAAAAATAAAAATAGAAAGCACTGAATATTGTAATGAGAAAAGGAATAATATAGAGTAATACAAATTTAAAAGTTTAGATGAAAAAGTTATATTCTTTCACAATACATAAGGAAAACCATAATCTGGATTACTGCCTTAAAACATGAAGTCAGAAGTCATGTAAGAAATAATTATAGAAGTACCAAATTATAAACTCTATTGAGAATGAGAATTTTTTTTTACTCTAAGAAATTACAACAAACCTCCTAGCTTAAACCCAAAATTGTGTAAAAGGTATTAAGTTTGTACCGCTTGACTCTTTGGTTCATAATTCCTTAACCAGCACAAGCTCAAATGTGTTCTAAAGGTACCAAAATATAAATGATACGATGTCAAAAGAGCCTCTAGCCTTGGGTGTCAAAAGCCAAAACAGAGGGTTTTATTAAGAAATGGGGATTAAAGTAGGGTTTATGTGAAAGGTTATATATTAAATGGTAGATATTGAGTCATTTCTCCCAATCTTCCTCCTGAAGTGTTGTCAGCGTGGCTCATGATACTGAAAAGTATGTTCTTTATAAGAGAAAATCCATAACCACATAGAAAAATCACTGCATATGAAAATATTCAACTCCTATAAGAAAATAAGCCAACCCATTACCTGATTACCTTGTAATGAATGCTAAGAGCTAACAGGCTCTACCCTCTCATTATAAAGCTTCTAATCAGCTTTTTCACATCTCATTTTTATTTTTATTTGTAATGTCTTATTTTTCATATGAATGGTCACATTTAAGGAAAATCTTCAACAGAAAGCAAAAAAATCAAAGCAAAACAAATAAAACACAGAAGAAAGCAGACTAAAAGGATGTGTAAGTGTTATAGAATGGAATGGATGGGGGGGTGGGGATGATATACTATTACTGAATGGACTCCCCCTTCGCCCTTCGCCCTGGGTCCCCCTGTACTAGGTTCACCTTGCCCTCTTCCAGGAAATTATGGCTCTCAATGCCAGAGATTGGTGAAAAGGAAAGCAATTATTTATTCCAAATTTATACAGACTTAAGAGTAGTGACTTAATGTCTTCATTGAGATCCCAAAGTCCCTTAGAATACCCACAAATGCGCACAGTCCTTTCTTCCCTGCTTTGCCCAGTCTGGGGTACCATATCTCAGGAAAAGAAATAGAAGTCTTTTCTTAGATAGCCTCACAGTTCCCAGCAATCCACCCTCAGCTGGCAGGCCTCCCTCAGTTCCCAGCACCACCAGCTATGTAGGGACACGATCTCCAGTTAATCCAAAACCATGTGGCACCTTCTCACAGCCCACAGGCAAGAGTCCTTTCACCCCTGTCCTTCCTGCAGTGTCTCTCCTGCATTCATTCAAACTACTAAGAGAGAGCTCTGCATCACTGCTACATCTTGCTTTCCAGCTTCCTAAGCTGCATGGCAAAGGGAGCCCCAAAGCTGCACCATTCTCCCTCTCTCACCAAAGCCGCATAGCTCTCCCCTTACTCCAAAGCCAAGTGGTCCCTCCTAGCATGGCTGCTGCACCTGGGTTTAAATCCCATCACCAATCTACCTCTTCAGCTCCATTTCCAACTCCTACCACAATCGCTACACCTGCCAGCATTCCCATATTTCTCCACCTTTTCTGGGCTGCCATAGTAAGTCCAGCAGGTATGGCCCCATGGTATGTAGCCAATCATCTCTAAGCTCTCACTCAGGCACTGTAACCAGAGGGAGTTCCTTCCCAGTTACATCATGGGTTGAAGTCACTCCCATCTCCCTGGCTCAAAGCATGGCCACAACTATTTAACATATCCATGAAACCAGTTAAAGGTTATAGGTATGTTAAATGACCATGCCAGAGGTTAGCTGCAAAGCTCTTGATATGCAGAACAACTCTCAATGGCCCTGCTCCATGTGTCCCATCCCCCAGTTCAGACTTGTGGGGGTGAGGACATCCTATATATATTTTTTAAATATTTCCTGGACACCCTGAGCTCTGGACCCAATAACATTCCTATTTGGGGGCCCCCTGGCTGCACCCTGTATCAGAAGAAATAAAACTAATGATGGGAACAAACACATAACCACTTAACCATGCCATGCAAGTAATATTATCAAAGAGGTAAGATATTTCATCTGCAAAACAAAGCAAAAAACAGACAAAAAGATGAACTCATCGAAGTTAAAAATTTATTTGCCAAATAAAAATTTGATATAAGTCTTGGAATGTAAATTTAAAGGTGTCCTCAAAAAATAACATAAAAGATAAAAAGGTTTTTATAAATAAGACAGAATTTTTAAGAGATCTGGAGGATCAATCCAACACATCCATTATATAAGAGTTCAAGAAAAAAAGACATATAAAATATTAAGAAATAACACCAGGAAATTCCTCAGAATAGAGAAATGTAAGTCTTTAGATTTATACTATGTGTGAAATGTTCAAGAAAAAAAATGTCTGGTAACCATTACCAGAAAGGCAAATGCTTTTTAACAGGTTTTCAACTCCCTAAAATTTTGAGGAAATAGAATTGAATAAACAGCTAAATGAACAATAAAGTAAGAAAGTAAAATAAATATATTTAAAGAAAAGCAAAGAGTCACAAAATATATCTCCCTCCCATCCCTTCTTACAATCAGTTGATGATGTGTTCAGAAAAACAAAGGATACAAAACACCAACAAACAAAAAGATGATTTGTAATTCAAAAAAGAAAGATTACAATACAGGAAATCTGGGACAAAAGCTCAGAGAATGACAACTGATCCATTGCTCCTCTGTGACCACATACTACCCCTTTTTGATCACTGTGATAGGGTAATACAATGGTTTGATTGGCCAGACTTGATCCAATAGCTCCTTCCCCTACCAGAGTCAAGTGTGGACCTGAATTTACAATCCCAGAATTCTGAGTTGGAGACATGGGGTGGTACAACCCCAGTTTGCTAGAGAAGGCAAAGTTGGAATATGATTGTTAGATGAGTTATTTCATGATTATAGCATCATTAAAAGTTTTTCTATTTGGGGGGAAAATTGTAATATTACACCATTATTGAACAAATAGAACTATTATGTGTTTATATAGCTGATTTTATGCATCACTGATGATCTGCCTTATTTCCAACCCTTTATGAAATGCTTCCCCTTCTTGGAATTTGGAGAGTGCAATTGGGGCATGAGTGCCTTGTCATCCTCTATCAAAATATGATACTAAACGTCCCATTGAGGGAAAGGTGGCATGGTACTAGAAGAAAGATCTGCCATAGTTTTATAATGACTGCTTTACAAGCTTTTATTGTTTTTTAAATGTTGTTTCCCAGCATTGGGCCCATCTTTCTTGTGTTGGTGGAATTTCCCAATATAAGAGGGGTGGGAATTCTCCCTGACCCTTCTCCCCACACTCCTCCCACATCAGAGGAGAAACCCCTCTTAAATTTTATTTGGGCTCTTAGGTCTCTGGTCAGTGGTGGGATTTGTAAATAATGAAGACACTTTAGTCTTTTGACTAGATTATTTTTGCTACGAATCTTCATTTGTATTGTCTTGCTTGCTTAGTCTGATTTTCTAGTCCTCTTATAGACTGTAGTATCAACCTAATTTCCTCGACAATTCCATTTCCCCCTACATGTTAGGTTTCTATTCTTTGCAGCAACTAAAAACCCTGATGTATACTGATGCCACTGCTTAATCATTGCGATTTTTTGTTACCAGAATTCAAATGCTACAGTTCCCTAAATAAATCTTTAAAATTTTGTACATTTTAGAGGAGCATGAAGGGTACTGAAATTATGCAGAAAAAGGCTCCCTTGGCTTTCTAGCCTTTGGATCCAGTGAACAAAGGTAGTATACCTGGAGTTACCATTGACTTGATTTTAGTAATTCACAATTTAAAGTCATATTTTTTGAAATGCTATATGATAACACAAAACTTTCTTCATAAGACAATGATAAAGCAATATTGTATTGCAATATGGTAAAGCAATATTGTAATATTGTATTACAGTAAGATGTCAGAATATTTGAAATATTCTTTTTGTGTGAATATGTAAGTATTTTCTCTTTTTAATTTTCATTAATAAATCAGTTTTATCCCACTCTGTGTGCTGTGGCTCAGTGCATTGAGTGCAGGCATGAAAACCAAGAGGCTGCAAGTTCAATCTCCAATCAGGGCACATGCATGGGTTTCAGGCCAAGTCCCCAGTAGGGGCCATGTGAGAGGCAACCACACACTGATGTTTTCTCTCACTCTCTTTCTCCCTCCCTTCCCCTCTCTCTAAAAATAAACAAATAAAAATTTTAGAAAAAATAGTTCTATACCTTGTTAATACAAAACTATCATTGCCAAATAATCTATGATTTTTTTATAGAGCCTAGGCCTTTGCCTTTGGGGCCACCACACAAACATTTATCTTATGAGCAGACACCTTAAGAATAAAAAAAAGGGGGACATAATTGATAATAACTCTGAGTATGTACCCAAAGCTCTAACTTGTTGGAAAGGCAATTTCTTTTATTAAAGTACAGTGTTAGAAGTGTATAAAGCCAAAATTCAGTGGATAAAATATTCCTTTGAAATTGATATGACTAGAAGTACAACAAAGCAAATTTTAGTCACAGGCAGCTTGTTAAATTGTGCTGATAGAATATTCTTTGAATTCATTAATAATGTATTTTCATCCCTGAAAACTTCAAAATACCAGTATGTATTAAAAACCTTGTTCATAATACAAGCCTAGGAATTTTGATGAAAGTCTATCTTTAGAGGTAGTTGCAGGAGGGAGGGAGGGAGGGAGGGAGGGAGGGAGGGAGGGATGTCCCACTAACCCCTTGACCCGTTTGTTACCTTGGAAATCCTATTTAACCTCTTACACTTCAGTTTCCATATCTATAGGGAACAATAATAGTACTGACCTATTAGATAACTGTAAAGATAAAGTGTGAATACTTGTAAAGCTGGACATGTAATAACTGCTCACCAAATTTAAACTGTGTTATTAATAATACATTGTGTCAAATTTAGCTGTCTATATAGATTTTTGTCTGATCTGTATATATTTCAAAAATCTATGCATGATGTAGCATGATGTTTTGGGTCCAATTCTTCTTCACTTACTTTATTTTTTAAATATTTGTCTTCTTATATTCTCCAATAAATTATGAACTAACATTCTTATATCAATATTTTCATAATTGCATAGAGGATTATGTTTCTTAGAATAAAATTTGCAAGTTCTGGGAGAGAGAAATGCAAAAGATTTTTCTTGTCAAGCATTCTTCACAATTACTACCATATCTGAACTGTAGGCAAGCATTAAAATGATTTTACTGCTTAGATTACAATAAATGTTGGGAAAGAATGCTTTAAATATTCAGAATATACTATATAATGTATACATAATACATTATGCAGAAAAAATCCCTACAAAAGAAAGAAATGGAAGCAATTACAGTATTTGCCTAAGTTGAAAGTGTTCATTCATATGGTCTTAACAAATCATATTTCCCCCAGAAAGACTAAGAATGGTAATAGTATGGATAGAAATGACAAAATTTAGTCAGTTTTTGAGAAGTTAATATTCTGCTTCTTGTCTCTCACTCTTCAAATGAAAGCTGTTGGGTAAATATGAATGTGTCTGTACCTAAGAAACTATCTATTTTCAGTTATAATTTCTGGTATGCGATTTTGGTCTGGGCATGTCACCAAAACAGATATTTCTTTTATTGGCTCAGACTATTTGAAGAAATCATTTAGTAAAGCAAAAATAACGGGTTTTGCTTTTATTTATAGGTTTTTCCCTTATTGGACCACAAACTGTAAATCAGGGGAAGGCATATTTCTATTAATCAATCAAGAAAGGGAGGGTTTGGGGGGATAGAAAACTACTGACAATTATCCGTTGAGTTGGGTACCTATGGTTAAACACACACACGTGTGCATGCATGCACACACAACTAGCAAGATTCAGCCCTGACTTGTTAATGGGCCATCCACATCGCATGGACTCACTAGCATAGATGATTGCTTCATTCTTTACATAGCTTGGTCTGCACAGTTGTGGCTATGGCCACTTCAAGGTTCTGTGGGCTCTTCTACTAGTTTACAACTTTATAAGGGTGTTTTTCTACCAGCAGAACATTGGCCATAAATGTCTATTAGTCAAAATAACTGTGGCAGTTTTATAGGGCCTGTGTATTTCCCCACTGCTTCTCCTTAAATTACCAACAATGCAAAAATAACCAATAGTTTGACCTTTAAAATCACAAATTGGATAGGCTCATCATTAAAATATATTGTAAATGTGTTTCCCATTACTCAGCTCATTTAGCATATTCAGCAGCAAGCTTTCTAAGTTTTGAGGTATTTTTTTCTTCTTTACTTCACAGAAGGCACTAGATTATTTTTTTCTAGCCAAGATATACTTACAAGAGTAGAATATAATTGGATTGTTGCTAATAGATTGTTATTAACTATCAGCATAAATAACAAAGAATATAGAAGATTCAATAGGGTAAGAAATTATTTGATTTTGTATTAAATATTTTGATAGTTTTCATTGTGAAATGTTAACATAACTTGTTCAATTTGAAAAGTTATATGACTATATCACATCCATAGAGTACAAAAGCAGCAACTAGAATTAAGGTTTGCAATGTAAAAATTATTACCCTGTGGGTTGAAGAAATGACCAATAATAAATGAAGAAGCAAATAAAAATTATCCCAAATACAATGAACTTCACCTATATTTCATATTAATATTAGAATATTGCATATTGATTAGTATAAGTGAGCATCTATCTATCTGACATTTTCTTCCCTAAAGCAAGTTGATGACTTTATCCCCAATTTTATTTGCCTGGAAAGTATTTTTTTAATTTATTTTAATTGTTGTTCTTGTACACTTTTCTGTCTTTTGATCCCATTCCAGCCCACCACCCCAGCCCTTCCCACCCCCGCCCATTTCCACCTCCGCTACTTTTTGTCCATGTGTCCTTTATACTTGTTGCTCCAAACCCTTCCCCTTTCCTCCTGAAATTCCCTGCCCTCTCCCCTCTGGTGACTATCAACCCCTTCCCAATTTCAGTGTCTTTGGTTATATTGTGCTTGTTTGTTTGTTTTTTTGATTAGGTTCCTGTTAAAGGTGAGATCTGAAAAGTATTTTTAAAACCTAAGGAAATATATACATTTTAAAAAGTAATCTTTGGTTTTAACTTCTATGTATACTTTGGATTTTCTGTGATGTATTTGAAAATACTGAAATGCTATAAAAAGTGTGGAATGAAGTATGTGGTGTCTGAGTTACAAGATCTGGTCACAGGTCACCAGGCAGCAACATCATGTCAGAGATATTTTTGACAGATCTCTTGCATGAATCACAAAATTAAAGTGATGGGCCACAGTTAATTCCTATCAACTGGAGTTCAAAGATATATTGATGAGCTGAAAAGATGACCAGGCAGAGTACCATTGATTCCACTGATCTTGTCACACACAATTGGGATTTGGTCTACATTTAAGCATTTCATTCAATGTATTATAATGTGATTTTAAAGTGGGGAGATATTAAAGAGAGTGTCAGTTCAATCTCAGTTTACATGAATGCTGTAATCTAAATTCACCTATCCTATATTTTTAAATAATTAATACATGATGGGATGTAGTCATTTATTACAATTTTCAAAACAAATATTCCTTTATGTAAAAGACAGTAGACTTTTTTTGTATTGCTCTTTCAGGATTAGTCAAGGATTTTAAAAAGTGTAAGTCGATCTCTTCCTCTGGGTTCTTAAAGAGCCCTATGACATTTGCTTCAGACTAAGCTCTTCTGGGCAAGGTCTTTCCAACACACCCTGTCATTTCAACATTTTTTTAATATTGCCTTAAAAGTAAAGCTAGAACAGGGAGGAAATCTAATTACAAGTAGGTTACATTTGAGAGAAAAGTACTACCTAGGTATAAAACACTGTTATTAGAAGATTAAACCCTGAATTTAAAGTAAGGAAGCCTTTTCCCCTTTCTTTTCATCTTGGGAAATACTGAGTGGCTTATAATAAGCCAAAGGAAATGAAAGCGTCGATGAGAGAGAGAGGCTTGCAGGTGGTTGATAATGGCCAACATCATCTGCAGCTTGTTGAGGAGCAGCATGTAGAGCTTCAAACCTGTATTGTATTTCAGAAAGCATGACATAAAGGTAGAAACATGTTCCATTAAAATTAGATTTTAAATGTGTTTCATTAAAACAAGATTTTGCAAGCTATCCATATGAAGTCTAGGTTCTCGTAGGCAGAAAATTGAAGCACATGATTTCTCAAAGAATAGGTAAAAGTTCTCTGTTTCTTTGAGTTGGCTATTTATCATTTGTATGGAGCTCCTCTTTTTAATAATGATAGTGGATAAAAACCTCAACAATAAAATTTAGCACCTGTTACTGCTTAAATAACCTAGTTCATGCAGCCAAACAAAAGACAAAATAGTGGATTTAGAAGCTCTCGACTATGCAGTCCACATTTGTGTTAAGTTGAAAATGAAATCACTAACATGAATGAGAGCAGGACAGCGCAGCAAGTAACACATGGTGTTCTTACAACAATATGAAGCGCTGCTTCTCAGTCTTAAAATGAATGGTTTGTGGCTGTTCCAAAGAAAGAACCCTACTATTATTATTCTTTGTTTTTAAAGTAATTTTGATCTACAATTTACATAACTCTTTCTATCTCTCTCTCTCAGTTTGAATATATATTGTGGTTGTTTAGAAGCATTTTTTAGTTTCTTAGTACACTCTAAATGTACATTATAATTTCCACCTCTTCCCCAACACTTCCCTTCAATTAACTGAATTTTAGTCAATGGGGTAAACAAATAGTCCATTTGAGCTTTAGAGGGTTTTCCAATACTTAATGTGCAATGTAATTTAGCATAAAATAAAAGTGAGTTGAAAAATATGTATATAGCTGTCTCTTTTATATTATTAGCTGTATAGAAATCCTTGATGAATACTAAATGTTTAGCTATTTTGTGGTGCCAATGCACTCTTTAACTAGATTAGAATGTAACAAGCACTTTAATAATCTATGGAACAATTTAGTTTGTTTCATTCACGTTTTTATCTCAATGTCTTAGATTAAAAACACTGTGTTCCTTACACTTCAAAGTCATACATGAACTAGAAATTATCCTAACTATAAGGAACTTTAATCCTAAAGTTATTACTATATTTTCATTCCTGGTCTTTTAAAATCACATTTGAAGATATAAGGCATACTGATTAGAAATTAGGGTTTTGAAAAGGATTGCTTAATCGCTTTAAGACTCAGTTTTTTCCACTGTAAAATGGAAAATAAAATACCTATCTCACAATATTATGATAAAAATTAAATGAGTTAATTCATAAAGCATTTAACAGAGGAGTTAGCTCCATCTCGACGGAAGATGTGTGAATTGAGGGAGTGGCTATGAGCAGAAAAAAGAAAAATCTTACTTGTCTATTCACAGGGAAGTACATCTTAGGAGCTGCAGACCTGCTCCTGCAACTGCTGTCTTTGCTCAGGTGGGTGTAGTTAATCAATCACGTGATTGAAAAGCCAGGTTACCTCTTTTGCACCCCTGCATGGAGGGCAGCAGAATGGAGTAAACATCAAGGATCACTTTTCTCTTGCCACATGTGTGAGCTGGCTTGTTGCTTCCATCATTCTTTATCTATGAGAGAATCAAACTCCTGGGGGAAAATATCAGTCATCATCAAGACATGAACATAAAAAGTGCATACCGAGTGGACATTTTGTTGTCAATATGGTACTTGTCCATCTCTCTTGCTTCAGGGCCATTCCTTTGAGAAGGCAGATGGAAGTAGTGAACTTGACAATTCCTAGAGGCACCTCACATTTCCACAGGAAGGAGTGAGCTAAAATTTCAAGAGACTGCTTTTGTTGGGTCCACAAACAGACAAAAAAAAAAAAAAAAAAAAAGCCAAAGTAACTCCTATATCTGGAAATAAGTATTCCGTGCTCTAGCTTGTACATAACCCCAGTGCACAAGTCAGTTAATTTATCTGAGCCTCTGCTTTTTTATACATAACTCAAAATTATGGATTAGTTTATCTTTAAGGTCCAGCTGGGTCTAAAATAACAGGTAAATTTAGCAGTGGCCCAGTTAAAGTACTAGAGACTAAGCCAGCTCCTGTAAATGGCCAGTCAGCTCACTCATCTTCCTAAATGGCTTGAGGCATGATTGACCCTCCCAATAAGGGAAAAAACTTAGTTGAATGCACATGGACCCAGCTCTGTCAATGATACAGCATTCTGGCTAATGTTCTAGCAAAACCTGTGCTGTTGACCACATTACGCATTGGAGACAATTTTACCTTCTGGCTGGTGCTTTATCTGAAGTTGTTAGGTCATATATAATGAATCAAATGACACTTAGCAACTCAGAGTTTAGTAACAATGACAGTATTTAAATATTTTACTGAATTTTATCTCTAAAAATATCTGGAAATCTCATGAAAGGATTTTTTATTTGTTTAGTTTTCAAGTGCACAAAACTGCAATAAAACAAAGTCAATGGAAAACAGCCTTTGGCTGGAGAATTTTCTCTGCTTCCTAATTTTACTCAGCTCAAAAGCTCATCTTTCACAACTGTGGAAATAGTAACTGTGGTATTAGACTAATCAGGAACAGTAGGAAGACTAGGATGACTAAAATAAATTAGTCATGAAGTACTTTTAAATTTTCATGTAGATTTGGGGTTCAGTGACGAAAATTCCAGTATGTTTAGATTTTATGTACTCTTATTTATCAAACATAATATAATTCAAATTATCTGTCCCTAAAATGTATCTGTGTTTGCCTTTCTCCAAAGTATGAAAAATAGAGTAAATTTCATATAGTAACATGTATCAAAATTGAAATTGAAATTACTTAAAATTTTTAATTTCTTAAATGACCAAAAAATAAAAAATAAAAAAAAAACCAATATTTTCTCCTAGGAATCTGGCAAAATACAGTGTAGTCACATTACTATAACTTTATTTGTTCTCTAGAAGAAAAAATCAAGGAAATAATAACAGGTGCTGGGTTAGGTAAGTCTCTTGTGGCTATAAAAATAACAATGAAGGGTTTAAATGGGAAAACTCTAAGAGCGGGAAGTGTTGGAAGAGCAGATTGAAGAATAGAATCAGAATTCACATGGGATAGAAGGAGGTAGACTATTTACCATAAATCATCCAGATACTTAATTTGAAATCAAACATGAACCTGAACATGTGTCATATAATATGGCTAAATACACCTGGGTTTTATTAAGATGGTGTGAGCCAAAGACCACAATGTTTCAGATAAACTTGAGCAGATCCTTTGCTTAAGTGAAAAACAAATGTACTATATGTTTTGCAAAGTAAGACCTCAAAACCCCAACACACCAACTTCAAGTAACTAATTAATGGACTGAAGTTTCAAACACACATTATATTGGGAAATCAGTATAATGCAATGTTTAATGGCACACATTTTATAGTGATATATCTGGGATTCAAATCTTGACATTTCTTCTTACTAACTGTATGCAGCTTACTTCTTGTCACTTCAACTCTTTATCCGTGAAATGGGCACTATTATAGTTTAGTGTTATAGGATTGTTGTGTAAAATAAGTGCAATGCTAGTAAAATGCATGCTGCAATGCCTGTACAAAACAAGGGCATAAGTAATAGCTACTTTCATTTTTATTATAAATTGAGTGTTAACTTAGTGCTGTTTAGGCTCCTTTAATTCATGGGATATTTAAGTTAAAATTATAAATGTATGTATCCTCAATGCTACTTCACACATCCTAACAAATACAACCCTGTAACTATTTAAAAATTCTTATTTTTTCTATTATCAAATAGTCCCCCGTATACCCCTCCCCCTGTCCCACAAGCACCACACTGTTGTTCATGTCCATGAGTCCTTTATCATCTTTGTTCAATCCCTCCACTCCCTACTCTTCCCTCACCCCTTCGCTGTCTTCCTGCTCTGTCTATGAGTCTGTCTCTAGTTTGCTTGTTAGTTCAGTTTGTTCATTAGATTCCACATATGAGTGAAGTCATATGGTATTTCTCTTTCTCTGACTGGCTTATTTCACTTAGCATAGTTTCTCCAGGTCTGTCTCAACTGTTGCAAAGGGTAAAACTCTCTTCTTTTTTTACTGCGGAGTGGTATTCCAGTGTGTAAATGTCCTATAGTTGTTTTATACACTCATCTTCTGACGGACACTTGGGCTGCTTCCATATCTTGGTGATTGTAAATAACACTGCAATCAGCGAACACGGGGGTGTTTATGTTCTTTCAAATTAGTGTTTTAGGTTCCTTTGGATATATTCCCAGAAGTGGGAATGCTGGGTCAAAGGCAGATCCATTTTTGAATTTTTGAGTTATCTCCATACTGCTTTCCAAGTGGCTTACCTAATCTGCATTCCCACCAATGGTGCAAAAGGGATCCTTTTTGCCCATGTCCTAACCAGCACTTGTGGTTTGTTGATTTATTGATGATAGCCATTCTGATAGGTATGAGGGGATCTCTCGTTGTGGTTTTAATTTGTATTTTTCTGATGATTAGTGACTTTTGGTATTTCTATTGTCCATCTATATGTCCTCTTTGGAGTACTGTCTATTCAGGTCCTTTGTCCAGTTTTTTTTTAACTGGATTGTTTGGTTTTTTGGTGCTGAGTTTTGTATGTACTTTGTAGATTTTGGATTTTAACCACTTATCAGATGTATCGGTGAATGTGTTCTTCCATTCAGTGGGCTGTCTTTTTATTTTGTTGATGGCTTCCTTTGCTGTGCAAAAACTTTTTAGTTTGATGTAGTTCCATTTGTTTATTTTGTTTTTTGTTTCCCTTGCCCAGGGAGATATATACTATAAAATACTACATAAGCAATGTCCTAGATTTTGCTGCCTATGTTTTTTTCTAGGATTTTTATGATTTCAGGTCTAACATTTAAGTCTTTGATCCATTTTGAATTTATTCTTGTGTGTGGTATAAGAAGTTGGTCCTGTTTCATTTTTCTGCACATGTCTATCCAATTTTCCCTACATCACTTACTGACTAAACTATCTTAGCCCAATTGTATGTGCTTGCTTCCTGTCAAATATTAACCAACTATAAAGATATAGGTTTATTTATGGGCTCTCTATTCTGTTGCATTGATCTATGTGTCTGTTTTTATGCTAGTACCATGCTGTTTTGATTACTATGGTCTTGTAGTATAGTTCGATATTAGGTAGTATGATTCCACCAACTTTGTTCTTCTCTCTCAGGATCGCTGTTGCTATGTGGGCCCTTTTGTGTTTCTATATAAATTTTTGAAAAATTTGTCCTACTTCTGTGAAATAGGACAAATTATTGGGAATCTTGATAATAATTGTGCTGAATCTATAGATTGGTTTGGGTAGTATGAACATTTTAATGATGTTAATTCTTCCTATCCATGAACATGGTATTTGCTTCCACTTATTTGTATCTTCTTCAATTTCTTTCTTCAGTGTCTTGTAAATTCCCAAGTACAAGTAAGTTTTTTACATCCTTGGTTAGGTTTATTGCTAGGTATTTTATTCTTTTTGAAGCAATTGCAAATGGGATTGTTTTCTTGATTCCTTTCCTGTTAGTTCATTATTGGCATTTAAAAATGCAACTGATTTCTAGATATTAATTCTATATGCCACTACTTTACTGAATTCATTTATCAGTTCTAGTAGTTTCTTGGTGGAATCTTTGTGGTTCTCTATGTGCAGTATCATGTCATCTGCAAATAAAGACAGTTTTACTTCTTTCTTTCTGATTTGGGTGCGTTTTATTTCTTCTTCTTGTTTGTAACTTTTTAAGAATTTTTTATGATAAACATTGATAAATTTTATTTTACTCGTATCTATAGTAAAGTTTCAAGTAACTGAAAAATGGCTTTTGTCAGACTTACCAATTGGTTATATTTTTGCCCCTTTTGTTTTATTATATGCTCTTTCCTCTCCTCCCCTTCACTCTCCTCCCCATCTCTCTGTTTCATTCTCTCTCTCTCCCCACCCCACACACACTTACACTTCTTGTTTGTTCTGAAACATGTAAAAGTTGAAGAAAGTGTCCTCTTTTACCCTAAATACTTTGGTACATATGTCATAAAACTTCCCTTACATAAGTTTAGCTATCAAACCTAGGAAATTTAACATTGATATTATACTGTTATCCAAGCCACAGTCCGTATTTGAATATGATGAATTGTTTCAATTATATCTTATATACCTATTTTTTCCCAGTCCAGGATCCAATACAAGATCATGTATTATAATTTATTTTCATGAGCCTTTAGTCTCTTTCAATCTGAAACAGTTCCTCAATATTTTAAAAATCTTTCTTGACATTAACATCTTTGAACAGTAAAGGTCAGTTACTTTATAGAATGCCCTTCAGTTTGTTTCTTTTTTGCTGGTTTTCTCAGCTAGATTTAGCTTATGTATGACAGGAATACCACTGAAGTGATGTTATGTTCTCCTCAGTGCATTTTATTAAGAGCTGTGTAATATCAGTTTATCACACTCTTGATAATATTGTATTATTGATGAAAATGAAGTTAGGTTCTAAGTTGGTTAAGAGGGAAAACACCAGGTGTCAATTTTGATTGATAAAGAGATACCTTGATGCTAGAAAAAAAAGCAATTACTGAAAAATTTCCAAATTTTATGAAATTATAAGCTCATGGACCAAAGAATCTAAATTTAAAGCAGATTTAATGTATAGAAATCATACTATCATAAATTATAATCAAATTTCTGAAAGTGAGCTTTGAAAAGAGAATCTCCAAAATGGCCTGAGAAAAATGATGCACAGAGGAAAGCAAGGTAAGAATGACTCTTGGCTCCTCTTCAGGTACCACACACACCAGAAGACCTTGGAATGACATCTTCAAAATACTGAAAGAAACTGTCAATGAGGAATTCCCAATGAAAATGGCCAGTAAATACAATGTGAAAATATCCTTCACAAAGGCAAACATATTTTTTCTCAGAAATACATTAGTTGAGAGAATTTGTTGTTGGCAAATCTGACTGAAAGAAATAAAAAGAGAGTTCTGCAGGCTAAAAGAAAAATGATATTGGATGGAAATTCAGAAATATAAAAATGAAAAAAGAATGCTGAAAACGGTAAATATTTTCTTAAATATAAAATATCCTTTATTTTTAAATTTCTCAAAAATAATTATTTAAACAAGAAAGTATTTGGGGGTTAATAACATATGTGTAAGTATAATGTATGAAAACAGTAGCAAAAAGAGTGGGGAGATGGAATCCAATGTTGTGGGATTATTGTACTGTCTATAAAAAGGCATACTATTATTTCAAGGAATACTGTGGTAAGTAAAACATGCATATTATAACCCTGTAGAAGCCACTAAAAGTTTAAGAAATTCTACTTAATACTGAGAAAAATGAAATATATTCACCAAATCCCAGAGAAATCAAGAATTAGGAATATACCACAGATGGGAAAATACACAACAAATATAAAGATAGTAGATGGAAACTATGAGATGGCAAAGACTTCAGTAAAAATTCAATGGATAAAAAAGCAAGACCCAGTTATATACTGTGTCTATAAGATACACACTTTAAATCTAAAGACAGTTATGTTAAAAGCTTGGAAAAAGTATACCATGCATAAGAAAATCAAGGAATGGACCATATCACTATGATACTTTAGATTAGAATAAGAAACAGTACCAGAGATAAAAGCAAATACTTTATAAAATAAGTGGATCAATTAAACAAGAAGACAAAACAATCTTAATAGACTATATACATAGTCTAGGTATATAATATTTTACAATACATAAACAAAAACTTAGAGATCTGAAAGGAGAAACAGAAAAATCTGCAATTATGTTCATATTACTCTTTCAGTAATTTAAAGAATAAGTAGACAGAAAAGGAGTAAGAATAAAAAGTTTAAACAAATTTTCTTTCAATTTTTACCTAATTCATATTAATACAATGCTTCACTCAACAAGTTCAGGATGCAATTTTTTTGAAGTACAGTGAACATTCACCAAATATGCTATAAACTAATCCAGAAAACAGGTAATTAAAATTTACCCTTTTACTGTCTAAAGTAAATTGAAAATAATTGAAGCATAGACAGTATATTCTCTGACTACAAGGTAATTAAGTTAGACATTAATAACAGAAAGATACCTGGAAATCACCAAATATCAGGAAATTAAATGTTTTTCTAAATAATCCATGAATTACAAAATAAATTACAAGGGAAATTATAATATATTTAAAACTAGATGAAAGTGAAAACTCAACATATCAAGCATATCAAAGTATGTAAAATACAGCTAAACCAATGTTTAGAGAAAAATTTACAACTCCAAATGTTTATATTAGAAAAAATAAATGATCTAATATCAGTGGTCTAAAATTCTAACTTTAAAAGCTAAAAAAATAAAATAAATGTAAATAGAAGAAAGGAAAACATAAATACAAGATCAGAAATTGATTAAATAAAAATGGACATTACAATGGGCATGACAGAAAATCAACTATTAATAAAATGTTAATCCTGTAAGTAGACTAAAAAAAAAAGGAAGACACAAAATTTCCAACATCAGAAATGAAAGAAGGAGCATTGCAAAGATCCTACATTAAAAAGGTTAATAAAGGAATGTTATAAAGAATTTTATGTCAATGAACTGATTACTTAGATAAAATGAACAAATTTCTTGAAAGACAAACAAAATTGACTCAAGAGAAAAATTGAATAGGTCTGTATCTACAATGGAAGTTTTTAACTAAAATCTTCCCCACAGAGCAAACTCCAGGCCCAACTGACATTACTGGTGGTCTAGTAAGCTTTTAAGGAAGATGTAGGCCAAACCTGAGGCAATGGTAAAAGGGAACACTTCCTAATTCATTTGGTGTGATTAGCACATACTGATATCAACGTAAGAAAACTACAGACCAATATTTTTCATAAATAAAATGGCAAAAATATTACTGAAAAATATTAACAATTATCATGGTCAAGTGTTATTTATTCCCAGTATGCAAGGTTGGTTTAACAATTGAAAACCAATCTAGTTTACCATATTTTACCAATATATTTACCCTATTAATAGACTAGATTAGAAAATCTATATGATCGTAATAGATGGAAGAAGAAACAATGGACAAAATTAACATCCATTCATTACAAAGACTAAGAGCAATAGGGCATCTATAAAATATCTACAGCTAATACCAAATGACTTTCATTTTCTTAAAGAGTGTTACTGTATTATAGGATCAGCATTGGATTCTTTTGCTGGAGGGTTGGCTACTGCTGGGTGATAGTAGCTGAGTGTTTTGATATGAGGGAGCTCCTGCTTTTGGGCTCATCTACATCATCCATTTCTGTCAGTATGGTTACTCTGTTTACGATTTTATTGCTAGAGCACTGGGGTGGCTAATGATAGAGTCTGGCTGACATCTACTGGTCGAGTCATTCTGTTGTTGACTTGGTAGTTTCATTCACTTCTACAAATGGGTGGTCTCTAGGGGGCATTGAATTAATGGATAAAATAACAAGATTCTCATACTTTGTTCCTTCCCCCATAGGCTCAGCTACATGTCTTTTTCTCAAGCATCTTCATCTTGGATTTCCAGTCTTTCTCCTTTTCTCCTTTCTTGTTCCTGATCATTTGCTATTGCTTATCAGTTCTTGTAAAGACAACGCTCACTTCACATTGTATAACAACCATGCAGGCTAAAACCATGCAAAGCTAACTGAATAATCAGTAAGAAAGATTATGATTGCTCAGTGACCTTTGAAAATATTTAAAAGACAATAAAAACTCTTACTGATATGTATAAATATATAAAAATAAAAAATAAAACTAATTTGGTAGGCTGTAACTTAAAATATTCAGAATTAAAGTGTTTTTTTCTTTTTTGCATTTAATATTTACAGCTTCATTGAGGTATAATTAACAAATAAAATTATAAATATTTTAAAATGTACATATGATAACTTCATACACATATGACATTGTAAATATATTTACCAAAATCAAGTAAACTCACACGTCTACTACCTCATAGTTGCCTTTGTGTGTGTGCATGCATGTGCATGCACACGTGTGGTGAGAACACTTACAATCTACTCTCAGAATAGTTTGAGTATACAATACAGTGTTATTAACTACAGTCACCATGCTGTGCATTAGTTCTTAGGAACTTACTTACCTATAACTAAAAGTTTTCTTTCTTTGTGAAACTTGCTAAGAGTAGTGTGAATATTACTTACCTTCTTCTCATTGTGTAACTTGGAATATGAAGCAAGAATTTTTTCTATGCTTCAGCCTCCAACATTTCGTCCTTTAATACCATTAAATGCTTACAAGAGTTAATATAATATAAAGATTTTTTGCAAAGGTCACTTCTTTGGGGACATCATTCATTTCCTCACAACTACTTCTTTTCTCATGTCTGTCCACAAGTTCATGTTCACTGACTTTCTCTGGCCACATGTCTAGAAGCTTTCAAAGGGTAACAACGTCACCTTTTCCATGGCCAACTATTCCTTCTACAACTCAAGTTTGAATCAAATCCTGTAAAAATTATTTCTATAGGGCAGCAAAAGTTTCTACCTTCTACACAGAATTTAATGTAGAAGTAAATGCTCTAAAGTGTCTTTCTGTTCCTAGTGAAATTTAAAATGAAAGATGTTGAAGGGACCTAATCTTATTTATTATAACATAACTTTTAAATATGGTTCAGACTGTAGCTTCAAGCACATTTATCTCTCAGTCTCTCTTTGCTTTGCTGCTATCATTGTTAAATCTTCTAATCACATCCAATTTCATATCAAGTGTTACCACTTCTGATTTCTTTGCTGCACTTTCATCTTTGTTCATTGATTTTTTAACAATTATCTAATTTAGTAAAATGTCTTGTGGGTTTATAACTGGGAGGCAAATTGGTAACACAACTGCCTCTTTGCTCTCTATGCTTGCACTGAAGAATAGCTTGCAGTGACCAATTGCTGTCATATTTGGAAAGAAGTGATTAATCACTGATCATGATGTGCATGTCATTTACATAATGACTTGCTGACTGAGGAGTTAGTAGCCAAGTTTGTATTTTATGGAGTTACTCATAGTTAACATGCCATGGTAAGTGGACTTTGAAACATGTTGTTGGAAGACTGGTGTTACTGAGCCAACCCATGGTCACTGAAATCTGTGCAAAGTGAGGACTGCCTGCAAGTCCCAAATAGCAGGTCACTTCTCTTGACTTACAAAGTAGATGACCAAATGCATTGCCTGAAACTGTGCCCTGGAAAGATTTCATTTCTAGTCCTCATTTCAGAGTCATCAGGGAATGGAGCTCTCCTGCTGCAGCAGTTCATTTCCAGCTCACCATTGCATGTCAAAATGATTCATCCTTGAAACAAAGTTCGGCTTTTTCCTCTTCCAACTGGTTATCGAGTGCTTCATAAGGACAGGTGTTAGATGGAAGAGAGGTGTGAATACAAACTTGATAGGGGATGTGGAGGTCTGAGTCACCTATTTTAGCGCTGGCTTAATCCTGAACTTGACTTAGAGGCTTCAATTTAGACATAAGCGAAGCTCTTTAACAATTTACAAAAAAAAAAAAAAAAACATGAATAAGAAATGCAAGTGAACATGTGAACAACTGAAATGGTAAATTACACAGTTTTCAAGTGCAGGGTTTAAAGCCCGTTCTTATTGTGTACTTAACCCAGATTTTCTATGTACTAGATTTATGACCTGTAGCAAGATACTTAACCCCTTCATGATTCCATTTCTTCATTTGTAGAGTGGAGATAATAAAATGTCATGCACTAATACTGCTTCACCCTCTCTTCTATAGTAAGTGGTATTTTTTGCCATGCACAAAACTGATACAAATGGTTCTCCCAGGATTACCTGAAAGTTTGTAGGTGTGCATGTGTGTGTGTGTGATTGTGACTAATATGTATCCAAAAGAAACTAACTAAAACTGGCATGTGATAGGTTTAATTAACTTTCCTGAGAAAATAAACAAAGCTTACCATTTGTCTGTCTTCATTTCCATTCATTTCTCCAACCTGTGGCCTGGAAGCTGTCTATGCAGACATACCTAGTTATATTGCAATTAGCTTTATTGCACTTCACAGATGTTGCATTTAGAAATCACAGGCAAGACCAAAAAGGTTGCAACTCACTTTATTGCTATACTCACTTTATCATGGAAGTCAGAATCCAAACTCACAGTACTACAATGTATGCCCATATTGGTCTTTGACTCTGAAGATGAGGGGCACACCCTGGGCATGGCAAGCAAATTGGTGGGAGGACCTTGGGTTCTTGCAGACGTTTTGGAGTAGAGCCCCTCACCAGCCTTTGCCCTCTTACCTTCAGACATTTGTTATGTGTGAGAGCAGTTAGCATCTCTCCTTTGTTTACGTTACTCTTATTTGGGGTTTACTGTCACTTGCAGCCAAATAATTCAAGTTCACTTGCATAATTCATCTATTAACTAAGTAGATATGTGTAAAGCATATGTATAGCCTTTAAAATATATGTAAATCACTAAGAACTCTGCTGGATAAATTATTTATTTTAGCTATTATTGGTAATCATATACATATATACTCAAACAATGAGAAACAAATTTTTCATCTCTGATTTGGGATAAATAACAAAAAAGTTGACAATACCTAATAGTGGAAATGATGCTGTGAGATGTTTAAATTTAAACGTTGTTCATCAAAGTAAAAATTATCCATATTTCCTTGGTACAAATAATATTTTTAATGGATAAAACTTTAGAAGGAGTGTTACAGAACAGACCAGGGCAGGGGGAATGATATACTATTACTGAATGGACCCACCCTTGTGCTCCGGGGGTCCCCCACCCTGTACTAGGTTCACCTTGCCCACTGCCAGGGAAAGACATCACTCAATGCCAGAGATTGGTGAAAAGGAAAGGGATTATTTATTTAAAGAGTTATACAAACTTAAGAGTAAAGACTTAATGTCTTCATTGAGATCCCAAAGTCCTTTAGAATACCCACAAATGCACAGTCCTTCCTTCCCCCTCTGCCCAGTCTGGGGTACCATATCTCAGAAAAAGAAATAGAAGTCCATGCTTCCTCTCTGTCAAAGTGTCATGGTCCCAAAAAGACCTTGCATGGCTGCCATGCCTGTGTTTAAATCCCAGCACCAGTCTTCCTCTGCAGCCCCATTTCCAACTCCTCCCACAATCAGTTACACCTGCCAGCATTCCCTATTTTTTCAGCTTTTCTGGGCTGCCATAGTAAGTCTCCAGCACGTGTGGCCCCATGGTGCGGAGCCAATCATCTCCAAGCTCTCACACAGGTGCTGTAACCAGAGGGAGTTCCTTCCCAGTTACATTCTGGGTTGAAGTCACTCCCATCCCCCTGGCTCAAAGCATGGCCACAGCTATTTAACATATCCATGAAACCAGTTAAAGGTTACAGATATGTTAAATGACTATTCTAGAGGTTAGCTGCAAAGCTGTTGATATGAAAAACTACTCTCAATGGCCCTGCTCCTTGTGTCCCATTCCCCAGTTCAGACTTGTGGGGGTGAGGACATCCGATATATTTTTTTCCTAATATTTCCTGGACACAGTGTTCTGGAACCCATTACAAATCCCTATTTGCCTCCCCTCATCTTGGCTGCACCCTGTTACAGGAGCACAACTTGCAACTGAATCAAATACAGTTATCTATGATAGTTGTTAAGCAAAAAAATGAAGCAAAATTTAAATTTTATCACATTAAAATAATGCACATGTACATGCTAAAAAAACAAGCAGTACTACAACTTTTGAAAAAAAGAACAACTTCCTGCCCACTCTTCTTCCTCCCAAATTTACTATAATTTTAACTTTTTGTTCTATCAGCCTCTACATTTCTAAAAAGTCACCTAGTGATAATTTTGATTAATGAAATTAATATATACTTTGATCTTATTAAAATGGATTAGAATTTAGTATACACACTTCTCCTTAACCTTCCAATATACCACAATTTCTCATTGTACCAAGTCAATGTTTACATTATCATGATTAACTAAGCAGTTTTTATAGCTGAGACACATTGCATAGTTCCATTATATTTCCCTTCTTTTACAACTGTTTTTCCTGGAAGTTGGAAATTGCCTTGATTTTTTATTTGTTTAACTTTCTGTGTGACTAATACTAATTCTTTTCAAACTTTCCCATAGAGCTGCCTGAGGCCCTCTGAGAACAATCGCATGTATCGGTTACTCTGCCAATTCCATTTCTGTATCTATCCTGCAGCCTTCTGTCTGTTCGCTCCAGTTTGGCTGGCCACTCTCTGGGCGACTCACATAGCTTCCATCTCTCTCTCTCTCTCTCCCCATACACTGGCAGTTGTCTCTGCCTTGTTTCTGTGGTTTCTGGATCCCATACATTGCTGTTCCTTTATGCTGTCACTTTGATGATAGGCTATACTAGCTTCCTGAGAAAAGGTCCATGGAAAATAAATGTTTGGAGATTTTGTAAAATAAAAATATATGTTTCTCTATCAAGAAATTTGGTTTACAGTTTGAAAAGGCATAGAATTCTAGGTTAGAAACCACTTTCCCTGAGTTTTGAAAGCACTGCTACTTTGCTCTCGCATCACGGTGGGATGTCAGATGCCATTTGATGGCATCAGCTCTTGATAGGTAACCCTTTTTTTCCCCTCTAGAAGCTTCCAGAATTTTTCATGTAGCCTTATTTATTTATTTATTTTTAAATGCAATCTTTTTTTACATTACCTTTTAGTCTGCTTGTATTCCCTCCCCACCCCGCAACTACCACATCGTTGTCCATGTGCATGAGTCCTTTTTCCTTTTCACTCACCCCTCCCACCCCTGCCACTAGCCGTCATCTGCTCTCCATCTATGAGTCTATCCTTATGGTTCTTCTTAGTTCAGTTTGTTCATTAGATTCCACATATGAGTGAAGTCATATGGTATTTCTCTTTCTCTGACTGACTTATTTCACTTAGCATAATTTCTCCAGGTCTGTCTCAACTGTTGCAAAGGGTAAAACTCTCTTCTTTTTTACTGCCAAGTAGTATTCCATTGTGTAAATGTCCTATACTTGTTTTATACACTCATCTACTGACGGACACTTGGGCTGCTTCCATATCTTGGAGATTATAAATAACACTGCAATCAGCAAACACGGGGGTGTTTATGTTCTTTTAAATTAGTGTTTTAGGTTCCTTTGGATATATTCCCAGAAGTGGGAATGCTGGGTCAAAGGCAGATCCATTTTCAAACTTTTGAGTTATCTCCATACTGCTTTCCACAGTGGCTGCACCAAGCTGCATAACTACCAACAGTGCAAAAGGGTTCCCCCTTCTCCACATCCTCACCAACACTTATTGTTTGTCAATTTATTGATGAAAGCCATTCTGATAGTTGTGAGATGATATTGCATTGTGGTTTTAATTTGCATTTTTCTGATGACTAGTGACATTGAGCATCTTTTCATATGTCTATTGTTCATCTGTATGTCCTCTTTGGAGAAGTGACTATTAGTTTCTTTCTCCATTTTTTAACTGGATTGTTTGTTTTTTTGGTGTTGAGTTTTGTATGTACTTTGTAGATTTTGGATTTTAACCTCTTATCAAATGTATTGGTGAATGTGTTCTTCCATTCAGTGGGTTGTCTTTTTATTTTGTTGATAGCTTCCTTTGCTGTGCAAAAACTTTTTAGTTTGATGTAGTTCCATTTGTTTATTTTTTTTGTTTGTTTGTTTCCCTTGCCCAGGGAGATATATACTATAAAACACTACATAAGCAATGTCCTAGATTTTGCTGCCTATGTTTTTTTCTAGGATTTTTATGATTTCAGGTCTAACATTTAAGTCTTTGATCCATTTTGAATTTATTCTTGTGTGTGGTATAAGAAGTTGGTCCTGTTTCATTTTTCTGTATGCCTGTACAATTTTCCCAGCACCATTTATTGCATAAACTATCTTTATCCCATTGTATGTGCTTGCCTCCTCTGTCAAATATTAATTGACTATTAAAGTGTGGGCTTATTTATGGGCTCTCTATTCTGTTGCATTGATCTATGTGTCTGTTTTTATGCCAATACCATGCTATTTTGATTACTATGGCCTTATAGTGCAGTTTGACATTAGGTAGCATGATTTCTCCAATTTTGTTCTTCCAGGATCATTGTTGCTATGCAGGGCCTTTTGTGGTTCCATATAAATTTTTGAAAAATTTGCTCTACTTCTGTGAAATATGTCTTTGGAATCTTGACAGGATTGCATTGAATCTATAGATTGGTTTGGGCAGGATGGACATTTTAATGATATTAATTCTCCCTATCCATGAACATGATATTTGCTTCCACTTATTTGTACCTTCTTTAATTTCTTTCTTCAGTGTCTTATAATTTTTTGAGTACAGGTCTTTTACATGCTTGGTTAAGTTTATTTCTAGTTTATTTAATTATTTTTGGAGCAATTACAAATGGGATTGTCTTCTTGATTTCCCTTTCTGTTAGTTCATTATGTCTTTTTATTTTTTAATATTTTATTTCTTGTGTTGGGTACTCATTGGATTCATTCACTCTGGAAACTAGTGATCTACAGTTCAAGGAAAATGTTCTTGTAATATAATTTCCATAATAATGTATTTCATTTCTCCTTTCTTACTTTTTCCTCAAAGAGCCCCTACTGGGCATTGGACCTTAATTAACAAACATACACACACACACACACGATATATATATATATACATACATTATATATATATTTTATATATATAATATATACACTCATGATCTGTTTGGGTTTTTTTTGTTTTAATTGTGAGGAAATTTTTTTAACTTTATCACCCAATGCTGTATTTATCTACTATTTTATAGAAAAACAAACATAGTGCCTTATAATAGCTATTTTATTTATCTCATGAGTTTGTGAGCCAAAAATGTAGGTAACAGTTGTTTCAAGAGATGTTGATGTAGGTTACTTAGTGATATTTAGCTGGTAAGTGGGCTGGCAGGAATTATCTAAAATAGTTTTTTTCACATCTGGAGCCTTGGCTGGAGGCTAACTCCTGACCAGTGTGCCTACACAGAGCCTCTTCAACATAGTGCTGTCAGGATAATGACTGTGGTATCCAGACATTATATAACTGTGCCAAGCATCTTCCATGGTAGCTCTAGGGATGATCCTGATGACCTACCTAACCACAGAATTCCCAAATATCATCTCTACTATATTTTAATGGCCCCATAAGGCCATCTCCTCTGACTCTCAATGAAAAACATAGCAAAGAATTTGTAAGCATCTTTAACTTTCCATTCTCTTGCAATATATACTCACACACATATATACTAATTACTGAGAATCCTTTCTTTATATCTGACCTAGTCTTTTCTTAAAATTTTGTTCAGTCCTTGCTGGCATGGCTCAGTAGATTGAGTGCTAGACTGAGAATCAAAATGTCACTGGTTTGATTCCCAGTCAGGGCACGTTTTCTTTGTTGGCCAGGTCCCCGGTTGTGGACAGGCGAGAGGCAACCAATCAACGTTTCCCTCACACATCGATGTTTTCTCCTTCTCTTTCTCCTTCCCTTCCCCACTCTCTAAAAAATAAAATCTTAAATTTTTTTTTCAGGGAAGCATTATCTTTTCTATTTTTCTCTACTATAAGTATATTAAATATTTTTAAAGTTTCATTCCTTTTGTCTTTTTTCATCTGTATTATTGGATTTCGCTTTATTTTATTGTTTTATTGTTTTAATTTTTATGTGGATAATTTCCTAATAAGTCTGGAGATGTTGCCTGCCCTTTGATATTTAAGAAGAGCCCTTAGAAAGCTATTTTAGACACTGTGGGTAGAAGGGTTTTTTGTCAATCAGTTGGCTTCACTAGGGGATTGAACTAAGTTTGTCTGTTTCATGAGCAGGTCCACAAATGTCAGCCTTCTCTCTTTAGCTAGTCAGTTTCTCTTGAAAATAATTCTACCTGGAGATGAGGCCTTGCTGCCTGAACTTGGGATTTAGCAAGGGGAAAAGAATTGAGTGTTGCCTTTCTCACACTGATTGTGGCATTTCCCTAGGTGCTTTCCCTGTTTGGGGCCCAGCATGCCAGTACATTCAGTACAGTCATTTGCCTCCATGTGTGGAGTCTTTTACTTCTTTATTGAATTTTTGGGGGTCACATTGGTTCACAAACTCATCTGTTGTATGCTTGAAACCTGACAAGCTGTACACTTGTATGCTTGAAACCTGTCAAGCATACAACTCAACAGAATATCATCTATACAATGCATCATGTACTCATTGCCCAAAGCAAAGTTGCAAAATCTCTTTTCATCCCCATTTATCCCCCTTTTGTCCACATCCACCTACCCCCACCCACCTTACCCTCTGCCTATTACCACACTACTGTCTGTGACTATGTGTTTTATATGTGTGTGTGTGTTGTTACTTAATTCCTTCACCTTCTTTCATCCAGCCCCCCAACTACCCCTCCCCTCTGACAGCTGTCAGTCTGTTCCATGTGTCCATGCCTCTGTTTCACACACAGAGGCTATTTGTTTATATATATAAATAAAATATATATAACATACATAATATATTTGCATATCATATAAAACATAATAATTATACTTATATATGACATAAATATATAATATATTTTATATATAAATATGTTTTAATACAAAGTATTTATATTTATATATATATATATATAAAATAAACCCACAGGAGCATGGAGGATAAGAGAGAAAATACTAGAGGAAAAAAAATCACTAAATTTTTAGAAGCTGCAAAGTGGATTGATGAATGGTAACCGACTTGGCAGAGCAGGGAAGGTGAAATATAAATACTCACAGAGGGAAAAATTAAGAAGCAACATTTAAGACTAGAAGAATCTGGTGTAACAGGATAACAATAAAGTCACAGATGAGAGAGAAGAATGGGTTAAAAAGTTTATATAGGAGAAGTCAGACCCCATATACCCTCTGACAACCTATACCCATATAACCTTTCCTGACTGTAGCATGAAACTGAGATATGTTCTCTGGAGAAAGCTCACAAAGAGTCTGTGTGTGACACAGGGGCACGGACACATGGAACAGACTGACAGCTCTCAGAGAGGCGGGGTGGCTGGGGGACTGGAGGAAAGAAGGTGAAGGAATTGAGCAAAATATATATATATAAATTTAATTACAGATATATATATATAAAATTTAATGCCATATTGGGAGGTATTGGAGATAAACATATACATTTAATGTCTATGCTTAATAAAGAGTCTCAAATATTATTTTAACCTTTTCTCTCAATTTTTTTTTTGTACTGGGGCTACAATTAAGAAAATTTAACTGACTGCTTAGAGTTCAGAATTATAGATCAGAATGAGATAAAGATGATAGAGGACCTTGGCTAATTATCACCTAAGTACACTTGGAATAATTACAGAGAATTTGACTTTTGTATTAGCAGTCTATTTGTTACTCATTTTTTTCTTGGAAAACATTCAAATTGATTTGTATGACAAAGCTGTATATGCACATTTATCAGATTCTTCCTCCCTCATTTATAGAAAGAAAAACACTGGTATTTTCCGGCCAAAAGAGAATAAAAATGAAATACATTATAGTTACACAGTTATTTTTTCCCTACTTGGAAATCTATCAAGACAGCACTTGCCAGTGAAAGAATTTATAGTACTTTGCCTAGGTTCTGCTCCTGTTCTGCTTCTTCTCCTCATTCCTACAACTCTTACTTTACTGTTTCCTAAGAGGGTTGTTTCAGGTTCTTCCCAAGACATGACTAATTTGCGCCATTGCTGTTCAGACAATTAATCTTAATCACCCCAAATCCATCTGGGTAAGCTACTTCAGATAAACATGTAAACACTTCAAGGGTAGTAAGAAGCCATAGAGGCCAAAGAAAGGGATCATAGAGGAGAGCACTTAGGAAAATAGTCCTCAGGACATAAAGGAAATGGATGAGAAGGTGGGTGGGTTTATTGTCAGGAAGTGACAGGACAATAGGTAGGGGAGAGAGATAGGTATTTGGGCTGTTGGCCAAGTAAACTTTGAATTTTAATTGACAATTAGTTTCCCATTTTAATAATGTGATCATTTAAGGTGCAATTTCATTGAATGTAAACAGTTTAAGTCCAGCTCAATTATATGTAAAAGCTCATTTTGCAATCCCATTTAATTTGAGATCTACAGATTTTTTTTTTCCATTGAAGAAGTTTACATGTACTTCTAGCAAGACCCAAATATCCATCCATTCTCTTTCCTTTAATAAGGAATTTCTGATTTTATTTAAGATGGCAATGTGCCAGGCTAAAAGATCATATTTCACTTCCTCTCCCTAACATGGGTCAGACCATATGATTATGAACTGTACGGTTAAATTTAAATGGAATTGTTTTATGGGGACTCCTTGAAGTTTCATATTCCACTTGCCTACCAGGAAAGTATATGTGGTCCGGAGTACCATGGAGACAGGCAAATATCCAAAAAGTGTGGGTACAAACATGGAGGGGCCCTGACAACCTCAAAGCCCCTGTATCCCTGATTTTGGCATGCCTTCTTCTGGCCTTACCATGTGTGAAGAAGTCACTGTATTTAAACCATTCTGTTTTAATGTAGTCATATTCTGCGGAGCCTATTTGTACTGAACGCAAAAGAGAACGTTGAGCATTCTTACGAAAACTTGACTAAAGATCGCAGAGTCTTAAAACATTTATACCTTATGAACTGTTACCTAAACTAGGAAATCATTTTATGCTAACAAAAAAGTTTATTAAGACTATTTCTTCTTAGAGGCTTCTGGGCAAGATGGCAGTGTAGGCAGACATGGTTTGCCTCTTCACACAACCACATCAAAATTACAATTAAAATATAGAACAACCATCACTCAAAACCATCAGAAGTTGAGTTGAATGGAAGTCTGACAATTACAGAATTAAAGAAAGCACATCCATCTAGACTGGTAGGAGGAGTGCAAATGCAGAACAGAGTGGTCCCTCACCCACCTGTGGTGAATAAAAATTCAAGAGGAATATCTCAGGAGCAAAAAAGCCCAGCCCCACACCAGGCCTCCAACTCAGGCATCCAGTGCCAGGAAGATAAGTCCCCACAACTTCTGGCTGCAAAAACCAGTGGGGATTGAGTTGATGGAAGAAACTTCTGGAGCCCCAAGAAGTTCCTCTTAAAGAAACCACACACAGACTCACCTACTCAGACTCCCTTTGAACTCCAGTGCTGGGTTGGCAACTTGAAGGGCACCGGTGGCCTACTGGGAGAGGCTAAGTGTCTGGCATCAATGCAAGCAGAGAGGCACCAATGAACTGGCTAACACTGTTTCACCTGCCTTGAAGATCCCCAGAGACTCCACCACACCCAAATTATGGGCCCACCCAACCTGCTTTTCCATATGAAGGGCATATCTTGGCTCATGTTTCACAACTTCCTAAATACTCTCAAACAAGCAACAGCTGGCCTCAGTGAGCTCCAGGCCAGGCACTAGCAGCAGCCAGATTAGTTTCACAGCTTGGCTTCACCTGGGAATTTCCAAGCCCACCACAACTAGCAGCCATCTCAGGTTGCTTTATAGCTCAGGCAGGTTGCCCTGGGCAAAACTCACGTGGGGGCTGACCTTGGCCTGCACCACCTAGGAAATCCCAGGGCCAGTGCTCTCAGTGGGCAGCTACAGACCACATTGGAGGACCACCAACCTGCCCCTGCACAGCTGATCCTCCCTAGAGGGCAGAGGGTGGTAAGTGGTCCCAGCCAGTACTTGCTGCTGACTGGCCTTGGTAAATTCCTCCCATTGATCTTCCAACAGCAACCAAGGCTCAACTATAAGAGGAGGGTGTACTCAGCCCACACAAAGGGCACACCTTGAGCAGCCAGCTTGGGTGATAGGGGAGGCTGTGCCACTGGACCCTACAGGACACCTACTACATTAAGGCATACTACCAAGACAGGGACTCATAGCAGCTCTACCTAGTACATAGAAACAAACACAGGGAGGCTGCCAGAATGAGACAGAGAAACATGGCCCAAACGAAAGAACAGATCAAAACTCTAGAAAAAGAGCTAAATGAAATGGAGATGAGCAATCTATCAGATGCAGAGTTCAAAACACTGGTTATAGGGATGCTCAAGGAACTTAGTGAAGACTTCAGCAGCATAGAAGAGACCCAATCAGAAACAAAGGGTTCTTTATTGAAATAAAGAACAATTTATAGGGAAACAACAGTAGAGTGGATAAAGCTGAGAATCAAGTCAATGATATGGTGCAGAAGGAAGCAAAAAACAACCAATTAGAACAAAAAGAAGAAAAAAGAATCCAAAGAAACAAGGATAGTATAGATGGCCTTTGGGACAACTTTAAGAGGTCCAGCATTTGTGTCATAGGGGTGCTAGGAGTAGAAAAGAAAGAGCAGGAAATTAGAAATCTATTTGAAAAAATAATGAAAGAAAACTTCCCTAATTTGGTGAAGGAAATAGATATGCAAGTCCAGGAAGCACAGAGAGTCCCAGACAAGTTGGATACAAAGAGGCCCACACCTCATAATTAAAATGCCAGTGCTTAAAGATATATTAATAGCAGCAAGAGAAATGAGATTTACTCTCAAAGGAGTTCCCATAAAACTATCAGCTGATTTCTCAAAAGAAACTTTGCAGGCAAGAAGGGGCTGACAAGAAGTATTCAAAGTATTGAAAAGCAAAAATCTACAACCAAGGTTACTCAATCCAGCAAAGCTATCATTTAGAGTGGAAGGGCAGATAAAGCACTTCCCAGATGAAGTAAAGCTAAAGGAATAAATCATCACCAAGCTGTTATTACATGAAATGTTAAAGGACTTATTTAAGAAAAACAAGAGCACAACTATGAACAATTAAAATGACAACAAACTCACAACTATCAACAACTGAATCTAAAAAAAAAAGAAAAAAGAAAAACAAACAGCAAACAACCAGAACAGGAACAGAATCATAGGTATGGGGATCATTTGGAGGGTTATCAGCTGGGAGGGGGAAGTGAGAGAAAGGAGGAAATGATGCTGGATCAAGAAGCATAATTGGTAGGACTAAAGTAGACAGAGGGATGTTAAGAATAGTATAGGAAAAGGAGAAGCCAAAAAACTTACATGCACGACACATGTACATGAACTAAGGGGGTAAGGGGATTGCTGGCAGGAAGAGGGATAGTGAGCAGAGAGGGGCAAAGGAAAAAAATTGGGACAACTGTCACAACAAAATCAAGAAAATGTACTTTAAGAAAAAGAAAAAAATTCTTGCTTTTATCTTGAAGCAGAGGCCTAGCATATAAAAGGTATTGAATAAATATTTGTTAAGTAAATGATCATATTGCCTAAAATTTAATTATTGAGGGCCTACATAAGCATACAGAAATAAGTACTTTCTCTGTCCCAATGAGTTTCTACTTTTGTAAGAGTGATATAAAAAATTAGCACTTACTCAAGATGAAAAGAATTAAATATCATAGCATAGGCACATGCAAAGTGTTGCATTGTCGGAATAAAGTGACAGGCCCCTAAGAGTGGGATGTAGACCTTGACTGGAACAGAGGGTGATAAAACAAGGAAAATAGATCCAGCAAGATTGTAAAATCATGCTAAGAAATGTTAACTTTTTTGTCTAGCTAATTAAGAGACATTCAATTAATTTTTGCAAGACAATCCCCATGGCCATATGAAAAATTTCCTGTAAAGGCAGAGACTGAAAGCCAAAAGATAGTCAGAAACAAACCTCTGATTTTCTCACACTCAACAGGAAGAGGGAGAATTAATCTCACTCTTGTGAGTCCCACGGGGCTGAAGTAAAGGCAAAGGGAAAGATTTCAAAAGAATTAGAAGTGAGAGTCCAATATGCAGAGAAAGACCATTGGAAAAGGAACTGTGGATGGACACAAAAATAGAGGGACCATTTTGTGGACTGAACTGTGTACCCTCCCCCAATTCATGTCTCATAGCTCTAAGCCCCAGTGTGAGTATATTTGGAGATAGGGCTTTCAAGGAAATAAATAATGTTAAACGAGGTCATAAAGGTAGATCCTAATGCAATAGAACTGGTAGCTTTTTTAGAAAAATGGGAGATACCAGAGATCGCTCTTTCTCTGAGCAAATAGAGAAGAGGCCACGTGAGGACACAGTGAGAAGGCTACATTCCAGGAAGGGAGCATCACCTGAAACCAACCTGGAAAGCACCTTCACCTTGGACATCTGGCCTCCAGAATGTGATAAAATGCATTTTTGTTGTTTAAGCCATTCAGTCTGCGAATGCTGTGAATGCATACTGAGCAGACTAACACAACTATAGGGGTTGACCAAAGAGAGAATGGAACCTGGAGGAAATACATACCTTACTTGTAAGGACTGGGGTGGAGGCTTCTCTCCACAGCTGTGCCAGCTTCTTCACTCCTCTGTGGGAGGAGGCACTGATCAGAGCACAATGATTGAACTATATTTCTTAAGCTTCTTCAACTATAAAACATCCATTATAATGGTATTAACCTCAGGATTTTATTATAAGAAGTAAACACATTAACAGTGATGATACATAAGCAAAAAAAAAAAAAAAAAGCTCAATTACATTAGCTATTTTTATTTTAAAAAACAATTTGCATCGGTCCAAAATCTGTGTTATGTATTCTACCAAACTAAAGACCTGAATCTATGACTCACATAAAGAAATTTGGAGATGGAGTCTTCAAGGAAACATGGTAGGTATGTGTTGAGGCATAAATTGGCAACATGCTGAATTTTGTACCATAACAATTGGGTTATGGTAAGGCCCAAGCTGTTCAAAGCCTTAATATCCACTCTGCGTTCATTTCTTCCCATAGTGAATTTACCTGACAAGATAAAATTGTCAAAACAAACTCACATGAATCATAGTTCTTGTCCAGCACCAAACTACTAATGATTCAAAAGATACAAGTAATGCACACGTAGTGTTCCTTTCTTGAGGGGCTTGAGCCTTTAAAACTAGCTTCATAATTGTCCCTTTTCCCACACTGGAAGTAGAAAACATTCACTAACAATACAACAATATGTGGTGTGCATGTCAGCTCAGCCACTCAGGTTTAGAGCTTCTTAGTTTTATAGGTGTTTAGCATCCCATAATTGCATGCAGTCCAGACTTATTTAAAGTAATCAGTATAGACAGACAGGTATATCTTGCTCAAATCATCTTTTAGATGAGAACTCTACAGAAACTACCATTAGCATGTTTACCAGGAAGTTTGGTAGACAGAACTCAAGATTTCCTCCAGCCTGTTAACTCTTCTCTATCCAACGCAGCCCCCTGCTGGAAGGAAGCAGGTTAGAATAGTGGGGCATGGCTTCTCCATCCAGCTGGCCTGGATTCAAACAATGGTTTGCTATCCTTGGCTGTGTATGCTTGGCAAATTACCTAATCTATCATTACCTCATTTTTTGATTTGCACAATGGGCCTAAGAGTGATTGAATTTTCTCCACTCCAATGAAATTATTGTGGAGATTTGATGAGTTAATAAATGTAAAATGTTTACATTACTACATGGCATATACAGAATTCTCAATAATCTTAGCTAACAAATTTAATGTTACTATGATTGTAGAAAGAGGGTCTGTGAATTAGACTGTTTTTTGTTGCTGTTCTAGCTACCATCACTTTCTACGAGCTCCTTTTCTGTTGCTGATAAACAAGTTGTAAGTTCTCCTTCTTAAAGGGACACCTTTGTATCTTTTTGCAGGTCCCACCTCATGATATCTTTCCGAACAGGAGAGAAAATGGTCCCCAAATAAAGAGGAAAAAAACAGAATAATAAAGTATCATTCCGGGTTGGTCACTCTTCTGGTTTACCTCAGCAAACCTTGGCACAGTCCTGAGTGCTGGGATGAACTGTATAAAGCTCTAGCAAGCTTACAGAGAGACAAAGTTATATGCTTGGCTTGAAGCTTTCTGAAGTGTTTTATTGATGATGAAAATGTCTTTTACTCAGCAGCCTTCTTACTATGCATACTGGTCTAGGCTTAAAAGGCCCTTATCTACTCAATGCTTGTAATTGCTTCTTAATTTTATTGTGTCTCACATCTTACTGCTTCTGCCCTTGCACACCTTCTATTTGCTACCCAAATTCTTCAAAACTAGCCAATTAAATTAATCTGTCCACCTTCTTTTAAGAAAGAAGTCACTTCTTTCTTAAAAATGATCTCAGACTCCATATTTCCCCCAAGATAAAGTCAAACTCTTTTACAGGAACTTGGGGCTTGTCAAAATGTGATTCCAAAACTCACTCTTCAGTGGCTCCTTTCACCATTCACTGTGGCCTAATCAGCTCCCTAGACACCTGAATGTGTCCTGATCCTTGAAGACATCATGTAGCCCTTTGTGCATTTCATTTTAATTTCTTAGCTCTGTGACTTTGACCACTCTCTTCCCTGTACTTGGATTGTGCTTCGGGTTGAAATCTTATCTTTAATTTCTGATTTTAAAAAAAGTTCCTGATTCTCCTAGGTTGTTGGTTCCTCTCTCCATAATTCACTTGGCACAGTGGTTCTCAGCAGTGGAATGTGGAAAGTATGAGAATTTCTCAAGAGACTTGTTCAAAGTATACAACATTCCAGTATTCACATCTCCCTGAGAATTAGGGGTGAAGTCTTTTGATGGGAATACTTCTTTACAGCAGTTAAAGTAGATCATTCTTATTTATCCACAGGCCTGTTTCTAATTATAGACTGAGCCCCTCAAGGAAAAAAAACACACACACACACATCTACCATTCATACTATAGATACTATGAAATTATTTCTTATATTGTATTTATATTTTTCTATTGTACCTATAATCTGAAATTTGATAAACTCATTTTGTCAAATTTCAGATGAAGGCTGTTTCCAAACATAGTTAGTAAAAGTTTCATTCATGGTGATGGAGCTTAATATAGAAAATTAACTATAGAGGTTGTGATCTATGAATTATAAAAGAGCATTTTTTCACTTCTCTTTTGTTTGAATCATAATAGTTCACTCTACAAATACCCTTTCACAGAGTTTTATAGACAAATATAGAAAACATTATGGATGTGTATAAAAATTATGTGTTATTTTTTAATAAGTTTATTAAATTATAATAAGTTTATTATAAAAAGTTTATTTTAAATGTACTATTCAGGGAATATATTTGATATATTCAATAATGTATAAGCTATAATCTATTAAACATAATTTTCATTTTTCAGAAAAGCAAAATAGAAGAAAATTGAGAGCCCTCTGGTGGGCAATACTTTAAGTTATAAATGTCACATAGAGTATTTTCCTGTTGGGATTTTCTAAATATTGAACAAACATTATATTTCTAAACAGAGCAGTAACAAAAAGTTAAGATGAACTTTCAAAATTATTTCAACTCATTAGGTAAAATTTATGTACATTAATTTTTCACACAAAATATCTGATCTAAGTAACTCCAAACAAGAACAAAAAAATTCATCCTCTCACATTGAGTCTAAATAAAATACTCATAAAATAAATTTAAAACCAGAAAAGTGATAAAATTATAAGTTTTGAAGTGCAAATTATACAAGGAACAGATGCATTTTTTAAAATTTATTTCTAATTGAAGTAAACTCTCAAATCATAAAATTAAATATTATCAAGTGAACAATTATGTGACTTTTAGTATGTTTAAAATACTGTGTACCACCACCTCTACTTCCATAACAATTTTTTAAACAAAATTAAAACCCCATATCCATCCTTCCTTCCCCCATCCCTGGAAACCACCAACCTGCTGTTTGTCTCTACAAACGTACCTATTCTGAATATTTCATAGAAATGGAACCATACAACACGAGACCTTTTGTGTCTGGCTTCTTTCACTTAGCATAATGCTTTTGAGATTCTTTCATACCATAACATATCATCACTTTCTTTATGGCTGAAAAATTTTTACATATGTATACATATACAAATTTATTATCCATTCATCTGTTGATGGACGTTTGGATTGTTTCCACCTTTTGGCTGTCGTGAATAGTGCTGCTATGAACATAAGAGTAAGAGTACAGCAGGTCCTAGAACAATGTCATCTTGTTCAATGTTATTTCATTGATGAGATGTCATAGGAACTTAACACTTGATTATATCAATCAATTTACGACAAGATTGGTTTCATTTACATGTCGTTTCACCACAGTTCCAAGAACATATCAAGGACTTTAAATGAGGACTTGCTGTATGTGTTTGAGTACCTGTTTTCAGTTCTTGGGGGCACAAACATAGAAGGAGAATTGCTGGATTATGGTAATTCTATGTTTAACTTTTTGAGGAACTACTAAGATTTTTTCCAAAGCACCAGCACCATTTTACATTCTACCAGCAACATATGAGGGTTCAAATTTCTCCACATCCTGAATAATACTTGTCTTTTTGAGTATACACAACCTAGTGGGTGTTAAGTGGTATCCCATTGCGGTTGTGATTTACATTTCCCTAATACTTAATGATGTTCAGCATCTTTTCATGTGCTTGCTTGTCCTTTGTGTATCTTTGGAGACATGTATATTCAAGTACTTCTGTTGGTTTGTTCTTTTCAGCATTGTTTTGGCTATTTGGGGTTTTGTAGCTACATATAAACTTGAGATATTTTTCTATTTCTATTAAAATTCTGTTGAAATTTTGATAGATATTGTTTGAATCTGTAGATCCCTTTGGGTAGTATAGACATTTTAACAATATTAAGTCTTCCAATACATTGATATGGGATGTCTTTTTATTTGTATCTTCTTTAATTTCTATCAGCAATCTTTTTAGTTTTCAGTGGACAGGTATTTCACTTGCCTGGTTAAATTTATTCTAAGTACTTTATTCTTTTTTATGATATTGTAAAAGGGATTGTTTCTCTAATTTCCTTTTCAGATAGTTTGTGCAACTGATTTTTGTATATTGATTTTGTTTCCTGAATGTTCACTGGTTTTGTTTAGTAGCTCAGTTGTTGCATAGTCTTTAGGGTTTGCTATATGTAAAATTATGTCATTTGTGGCAGGAACAATTTTACTTCTTCTTTTCAAATTTGGATTCCTTTTATTTTTTTTCTTATTTAATTGCTCTGGCTAGTGACAGCCATATAATAAAATGGTAGAGCTCCCATCTTAGAAAATTATAGCAGATAAGAGAGCTAAGTAGCTAAGTATGTCTTTAACATACCATTATAAAGAATAGAAAAATGTACTTACTCTTTTACTTACAATGGACTTACTCTCCAGAATATATAAGCTTTGTTATAAGCTCTGTTAAGTAATCTAGCTTGTAAGGAATAATTTGAGAGGAGTTAATTTTATGATTTGTACCTATTGATTTATAGTTTATTATAATGTCCAGGCTAGCTAACCTCTATAAAAAACTATAGTTAAAACAGTTTTTTATATAAGTTTTTGAAATTTATTTTGGATAAAAGATAACACATTTCTTCTTTAACTTTTAGAAAAGAATTTTAACACATTTCCTCTTTAACTTTTTAAAAAAGAATTTTTTAAATTTTAAAAAAGAATTTATAACTCAACCAGTTATAGCCTGGTCAAATATTCATTCAAAGGTATTTTAAATGTTAAATTTCTCCTCACAGATGTTATGTCTATTTTCTTCATTATCTTCTCTTATTACCATTCTGTCTCCAGTATTGGTTTTCCACCTTTGCAAGTATGTGCTTGGGTTTTTAAGCAGCATAAATGAAACATTAATTTCTCAAGTGAGACATCAAAATTCTGATGTACCTGTTCATTAACCTTGGAAAATGCAAATTATCTCCTAGCAATATGATGCTCTTGAAAATGATAGTTGCATTTTTTTTCAGATATGTTCTGAAGAAAATAGATCATAGTTTCTGGAATTCTAATTCTTTTTGAATATGTGTGTTGAACAGATTAAAGAGTATTTCTGGAAAAGCAGATCCCTCATTGGACTCATTAAGTATTTGTTTCCTAAATTTGTATTTCTCCTCTTAGGATCAACTCTTCCCATCAGTGTCTCAAAAATTAGTAAAATATGACTTGATTCCCAATGCTTTTTGTAATGGACTGAAGTGTGTCCTCCCCAAAAGTCAGAGGTTGAAGCCTAATTTTCAGTATTATTTTAAGGCCTTTTAAGAGGTAATTTAAGTAAAATAATGTCATAGGACAGGACCCTAATCCAATAAGGCTTATATCATTATAAGTAGAAGAGACACCAGAGAGTTTTCTTTCTTTCTACAGCCACACAGAGAAAAGGCAATATGAGGACACAGTGAGAAGCCAGCTATTTGAAAACAAGGAATAAAATCTCACCAGAAACCAACCTTGTGGGCATCTTGATCTTAGATTTTTCAGCTTCCAGAACTGTAAGAAAATGAATTTGTATTGTTTAAGCCACCTAGTGTTTGTGGTTTTTCTTATGGAAGCTCTAGCACATTAAGACATTATGAAATCTGTATTACTCAGAGTGCCCCAGAGAAACAGAATAGGGTGTGTGTGTGCACGCGCGCGCATGTGTGTGTGAGAGAGAAGAAGAAGAAGAAGAAGAAGAAGAAGAAGAAGAAGAAGAAGAAGAAGAAGAAGAAAAGATGGAGGAGGAGGAGAAGAAGGAGGAGAAAAGGAAAAAGAAGAAAATTGGCTCACATGATTATGAACCCTGGTGAATCCAAAATCTTCAGTGTGAACAAGCATGCTGGAAACAATAATTCTAGATGAATTTTGAAAGCAGTGTGATGAAGAACTCTGTCTTACTTGGGGGAACCAATCTTTTTGTTCTATTTAGGCCTTCAACTGATGAGATGAGGCCCACCTATGTTATAGAGGGCAATCTGCTTACTCAAAGTTCACTGATTTAAATGTTAATCTCATCCAAGAGTACCCTCCATGTTGACACATAAAATTAACAATTATACCTTTCAAAGGTATTTTAAAATTATACTGAAATTAAGCAATATGTAATCCAAAATTATAGCATTGCCTTCCTTTAATTTTGTGATATCTCTTTTAAATTTTGAAATATCATTTCTATAAAAATCCTGAGACATATATACAATATAGATTTTCTTTTATTGGCTTAATTGTGTATTTCAGAATATGTAGTTACCTGAGGAAATGATCTCCTTTCAATGACTGGTTAAGAATATTCTTCCTACATTTGTTTAAATAGCTTGTTATTTTTTCCTTTTATAAATTAATTTTATAAAAGATAAGCATTCATGGAATAGGCATACAGCATAAATATGTCATATCAGAAATACCTATTGCACTGAGAGTCTCAACAATTAGCCTCAGTATTGTTTGGAATTGTTATTCTTCAAATAGAATTTCATCCATTGTGACATGACAGAGTTAAAATACAATTCAATATTTAGATAATATTAGTATCTAAAAAATCAATTCTGATATGTAAGTTGATACATTTTTAAAAAAAGATTATTCATATTCACCGAGAGGCCCTTTTGACAAGGAAATATTTAAGGCAAAACATTGTTTCATTTCACCTATTTGATTAGCCATAAAAATATTATATGTGCCTTTTCATCTAAACTTACAGTTATGAATAATCAAGCTGTTTCATTTCTATGATGAATTTTGGCACCATGAACTCTGTTGTCCAGAACTGATGTGATTTGTAGCCTTACTCACTTTTTACCTACTCTATCACCGGTTGCCTGTGTGCCAGTAGGACTGCTTGCATTTTGTTTTCTGAAACACAGTCTTCTTTCCCTTTACTTAATTAATTTAAGATGCCCCGGCTGGGGCAGCTCAGTGGATTGAGCGTGGGGTGTGAACCAAAAGGTCTCCAGTTCGATTCCCAGTCAGGGGACATGCCTGGGTTGTGTGAGAGGCAACCACATATTGATGTTTCTGTCTCTTTCTCCTTCCCTTCCCCTCTCTCTAAAAATAAATGAGTAAAATCTTTTAAAAATTAATTTAAGACTTTATTTGGGAGAGCTGTGCTCTTACTTTCTTTACCTTGTGCTACTTTATCCAACTGGAAGCATTCACTCAGTGCCACTTAATGATTCAAAGATTATAAGGGAAAGTGTTGTCTTAGCTGGGGCTGCTATAACCAAATGTAGCATATGGTTTATCAGTAACAAAAATTTATTTCTCCCAGTTATGAAAACTGGATGCCTGAGATCAAGGTCCCAGCATGATCCAGTTCTGGTGAGAGCCCTCTTCCATGCTGCAGCTGGCTGACTTCTGTTTCTTTCCATGGTGGAAAAAAACTGATAAAGTTCTCTGTCCTCTTATTAAGAGGCCACCATTCCTACTCATGAGGGCTCTGTCATCATGACCTAATACCTCCAAAGGCCCTACCTCCACACATCATCACATTAGGGGTTTTATTTCAACATTAAAATCTTGGAGGTGAGGGGCGGACACAAACATTTAGTCTATTAAAAATGTTATTACAGTATTCTTGATGTGGTTTTCACCCCCCAGTAGAGTGTTTTTCCATTTAATCCTCACCAGAGAATATTTTTTTCCATTGCTTTTAGAAAGAGGGAGAGGGAGAAACATTGATGCAAGAGAGAAGCATCGATCAGTTGCCTCCCACACGTGCCCAGACTGGGGATCATAGCGCTCAGATAGGGGCTCAAACCCACAACCCTTTTGGGTCAATGCTCCCACAACTGAGCTACACCAGCCAGGGCAAACCTCAGTACAGCTTTAATTGGCCTTTATTTCTTACAGCCTTCTCAGTTTTCACTTTACTTTTCGATGATAGGAAACACGTGTATCTTTTATTCCAGAAAGTACTAGGATACTTGTTATACTGATTTTTTTAATCCTGAAAACTAGCCATTTTATTTCTTAGCTCATATTGTTCTTATATCAACTTATCCATGTGCTACCAAGACACACTAATAATATTGCTTCCTGAAGTCTTTGTCTGAAACAACACACTAAATCAACACATTACCTTCTCTCCAAGTTATCACAGGTGACATATTTACTTAACATTTTGCACAGAATAATATGGGTTGTCATCTTTACAGAATCCTACAGAAATGTCCTTGCCACCTATTGCCCAGGACTAATATCAATGACGTGATATTTAGAATTTTCTTATTAGCACCCCATTATTTGGCACCAATTTCCATACCAATCAATATAGCTAAGTATGGTATGATAACAAATGATCCAAATATCTTAGTGATTTATCAAAAATGTATTTCTTTCCATGTTACATATCTATTTTGAGTCAACTGCATGTATTCTTCACAGGACTCAGGCAAACTGAACTGACATTCCTGGGGCATGATGATTTCACAGTGGACAAATGAGAGAGAAGGTAATGGACAAGACAATAGCTCTTACAGCTTTTGTTTAGAAGCAGCACAAGTCACTTCCATTCATGTTAAACATACCAAAGCTAGTTATATTGCCAAACCTGAAGTCATTGGGGCAAGAATGAACTATCCTCTTAAAGAGGAGTGTTCCATAGGATAAACTCTATTGAAATCAAAGCAAAAGTATTGGAAGTTACCATATATGCTACCCATTTAAAAAAGTAATGAGAATACCTAACACTTGCTGACTATTTATTATGTGTGACTCATTCCTCTTAGTACCTCACCTGTGCTGAAGTCAGATGGTGGCTGCAATACCATTATGTAGGAAATAGTACTATCCCGCTTTCCATACAGATGAAGGAGTTGAGTCAATAATAGCTGAGAGTTTATTTATGTAAAAAGGCACATAAATTGCCATGCTTACATTTAAAATAGGATTTCTAGTTTCAGAGTCCAGGCTCAATTACTGCAGGATATTGGAAATCCATATGCAGTTTATAGAAGTCATGCATGGGTATATTTTACCATTATTTTATAAAAACGATATCAGAATCTTCCAAATCCTCTGCCAAGTTTATTTTTCCCTATACTACAACTGCTTATGTTTTTACTTTCAGGCCAAATGTGAATTAACTAACCACAGAAATTGTTTAGAAAAAATTCACAAAATTATCCTACCATTCAAAAATAATTATGACTCACTGACTTGCCAGTAGATAATTCCAAAATTGTGTTGTAAACCTGAAATGGGTAGTTTTGTTTTATATTTTTGCCATAATAGATAAAAACTTCCTATAGGGAAGAAAGATTCAAATATTTTATTAAGTCACAAAAACAATTTTTTCATGACCAGCTTCTTTAAACATTGAGTTCTATGCATGATGTAAAAGGAAAATGATTAAGATGCCCCTAAATGGGAGCATTTGTAGGATATTTAGAAAAAATTTTAGTGGGGAATGTAGATAAAACTTATTTTAACATTATCTTTTAATAGATTAAGAAAATTTCAATTGAATTTTCTTTACTGAGTGACTTCCATAAGTCTAAGTCTCTTGACAATTAATTCCTTCTAAGAGATGCAACTAGTCAAGCCCTTAGTGATCTATACAATTGTACATTCTGACATGTGTTTCTAGACAGCTGAATACATTTACATTGAATTGTGTATGTAGGTGTGTGTGCGTGTATGGAAAGTACTGCTGATTTATTCAGAAAAGTGCAAGTATTCTTATTCAAAACAGAAATATGGATTGAGTATCTACTGATAAAATACTGTACTAGTTTCTAATTCTATAATTGGTTTAAGGGAATCACAGAAATTGAATAAATCAAAGATCTTATTTGAATTATGGCCCAGGAATTACATTTGAGAGGTGATCACAAAAAGATAGATGGAGTGAGAAATCTGAGTCAGGGCAGGAAGAAGAGTCAACACAAGAGTGTGTTATCGAGGTCACTGTTCTAGACAACGGGGCTGGATTTTACCAGGATCTCCTGAGAAGCAATCAGAATGCCTTTAGAAATTCTTCCTCCGAAGGATAGGTTATTCAATCATGTATATACAGGCGCCCATCTCCTATTATCGAGGGTGGTCCAAGAGGTATTAACTCTGTCACCCTTTCTGCATTTACAAGCAGGTTAAGTATGATCCTATAGAATTAGAAAAGGGCAGAAACAGGAAGTTACTCTGTGCATTATTAAGAAAGAAAGGATCACTTGTATGGCACAATGGACCAATATCTGTGGCTGAATCAGAGGTTGGCCAAAGGCTGCAATATGGGATGATGGAAATATTTGCTACAATTTCCATCTCATGTGCCCTACATGAAAACCACCCTGCCACTGAGTTTGCACTGTGGTGGTGAACATAACCTCTAAGCACCACCATTACTGGAGACAGAGGGTAACTGACTGACTGACACCCTCCAAATGTGTCATCCCATCCACCTGGTTTCTGAGTGCTAATTTTGTGGTGGGTAGTCCTTGGTGGGCACTGATGGAAGACACAAATATGTGCATGATTTGGACCCAAATCAGTCAAAGTTAGGGTAAAATATGATTGATCTGTAAAGCATTCAAAGTAAGGGTACTAAAAGAATGATGCATGAAGGAAGTGATAATTAGATGGTCTTATTAGGTAGGTTTAGAGAAAAGATAATAGATTTCTAGGGTATGTGTTAAGCTTGGAAAAGAATGCATGGTCTGAAATAAGTAGAATATATTTAGGTCAGAGTAAAGAGATTGATCTTGGATAAAGAAGGACATCAACTTTGACAATATCCCAGTCATAGAAATACATGCAAATACCAAATATTGGTTTTGAACTTGTTTTTTATTTTAATCTTCTGAAGGATAATATAATCAAGTATTATATATACATATGTGTACATATGTACATATATGTGTATGTGCGTGCATATATATGCATGTGTGTGTGTGTTTCCCTTTCACATATGTCCTCAATTTGCCTGGTACTTCCACCTTTATTAGTAACCAAATATTTTAGTTTCTGGTATATTACTCCAGAGTACATTTTTCATGTAAATAAAACAAGCACAAATAACTATTCTTATTCTCTCTTCCCCTTTAAAAAAAGGTGAATACTAAACATAGTTTTGCACCTACCTATTTTTTACTTAACAGTATCTTGAGGAAATTTTATGTTCCTTCTTTTCTACCTCTTGTATATATAGTCAATAGAACATCCTTTCTTAGTGTTTACCTTTGTAATATCAAATGTGCTTATATTTCTCCAACATAATTTGTCAACTGTAAATGCTATTGTTTGATTCTCAGAAGTTTAATAGATTTACTGCACTTACCACCTTTTTATCTCCTTCTCTCCCACTTTTTGTTTTTATGTTTAGGGCAGTGTATTGACATAAGACATTTATGATCTATTTTGCCTTACTACTCTCTTGGGTCCTAATTCTGTAGTTAAATATATTAAATGCTCATTCCAGTCTTTTGTCTCCCTTTTTTCAATTATTATTTGACTATTCACTCTCATTACCTTAAACATATACAAAGAGATCAAGGAAAATATTTCCTGCATTCTTATATTTTCAAAACTGTTTCTAATCTTTTTTCTTAAAACTTAGCTTGGCTAGATATAAAATCCTTGAATCCTAATTTATTTACTTCTTTATTTTGTAGGTATGTTACTCTAAGATAATCTTCATTTTTCTCCACAGTCTGATATTTTTCCTTCTTAGATGATCTTTTTGCTTGTCTGCCCAAATGTTTTTGATTATTTTCCTCTTGATCTATTTCATCTGGTACACAATGTACCATTATAATTTGTAAATTTAAATTCTTTTTTTATTTTATTAATATTTTCAACTTGAACTCCAAATGTGTTGTTTTTATTTTCAGGGAATTAAGTAATGCATATTTTCAGTCTTCTTTGATTATCTTCTACATCCACTATTTCCCCTCTAATCTTTTGTAACTCTTTCCATTTTTTAAATTCATTTTTCTCATTTCTACTTTTTGTGGCCTTGTAATAACTTCAACTGTGTCTATTATTCTTCACTCTCCTTTGACTATCATCATTATTTCTATGATTATGTTTTCATCTACTTCTTTATTGAATTCTACTGCTCATCTCCCACATTTTAACTTTTTTCCTTTACCATTCATCCTCCCCTGCCCTCTTCCACCTCCACCCTCCTCGCCCCTACCCCAGTGATCACCACACTGTTGTCTATGTCCATGATTTCTTTCTCTTTATTTTTTTCTCTTTTGCTCCATCCCTCTGACCCTATTTGACTGATTCTGTTGACTTTACATCTCTTCCCTGAGCTTTTTCAATTTTAACTTTGGGGTATACTGGATCTTTCTGCAATTCTTCTCTATACTTCCTCTTGCATATTTTTGCTTCATTTCAGGTGCTTTGTCAGCAATCCTATGTACTTTGGAGACAGTAGAAAACAAGAAATGTGTGTGTGTGTGTATACATATATACATACACATATACTTAGCTCTGTTAAAATGAACTTTGCAGGTTTACTTTCATTTTGGGGGGTGATTTTTATGGATTCCAGGAGTAGAAACTTTCTTATACAGCCATGTTCTTGCTATATGTTCCAAATTTTGACTCCTCTCTTATTATTTCTTAATTCTCACATGAAAAGTGGCTCTCCCATTAAATTTATTAGAATGATAATTAATTCATGAGTAGAAATTGAGTGCTATGTAAAATGACTGCTATCATGACAAATTGTCATTAATAATCTATTCATTTTTCTAGGCAAGCTTAGAGTAGAAGACTGTCTATGTATAGAAGATATTAAATGTTCTTTTTCATAACAGTTCATTATGTGGAGGGCTAATGGAACAATGTACATAACTTAGAAATCCAATTTCTTGTACATTTTTCTTAATGAGAGTGGTAGAAATGATTAATTGCTTATTCTGATTCACAAAGCCTCTCACTAGACCAAAATAGCCAATTTCATTATTTCGATGATTGTTTACACTGATGAAGCCTCTGTATGAATTCCAGTTGTTGACCATATGTGCAGCAATTTTTATAAACAGAGTGCTTTCCTCACAACTACTTAAAATGTGTACAACACGTGTGACCAAGACCTTTTTTGTCGGTATGAGGGGCTATCAACACCAGTTATCTTGAGTGTTTTCCCTTTAAGTACAGGACAGGCCAAACCATTAAACTGGTTCTACCATGGAGCTCCTGACTTGTTTTTACACAACAGCCATCTGCTACATGGCTGGAATACCAGCCAACCACAGAGACATTATTTTTTAATTAGCAAGCGATCCAACTACTGGAGTTGGAAAAATATTTAGTAAATTACAACTATAAGATGGCTCAAAGTTCAACAAGAAAGAGAAAGGGACTCCATAATTCCACAAATACTCACTTTGATTTTGCATTGTTTGGCATGTGTCTTAATGTTAAGATTCTTCTTACACAAGGTTTTAGTTTAAATGTAAATGAATTAACCAAAGTTGGCAAGAAATTAAATTACCTTGTTTCCTTAGCCTCTCTCTATTTAGTGAGAAAATAGATGCTTAAAAGGTATAGTTAAAGAGAACTTTTGACAAAAAAAAATAGCATACATTTTCAAAAGCTGTTATCATTTTGTTTCAATTGATTTAAATTAATTAACTCAACTTTGCCAAGAGAAAATCTGCTAAATACCCTGAAATCAAGTAAAAACCACATGTGAGAAAGAGGTAAATTATGTTAAATGACACTGAAATGTGGGAGAGTGAAGAGCTCCCCTTTAAAAACTCTGAGAGATACTAAAAAAATGAATAAAATTATTGTAAAACTGTTTGTTAAGGAAGCTATTCTGGGGAAAGAGTATTAATTAGTTTTAATCACAGAAGGGATAACTAGGCTATTTTTTATTTTTTAATATACTTCATAATTTATGCAGTTGCATGTAGCTTATCTGTATTTTTCAGCCAGAATTATTTATTTCATTACCATTAAGTTTTGAATAATAAGCATAAAAAGACCTTTTCTCCTTCTCAATCTAACAAATATATCACAGACAAACATCTAATTATTACATGTGTTAAAACAATTGTGGTGGGCAGGTAAAGGTGAGAGAAGAATATTTATTTTTATAGAGAGGCATGGAGCCAGAAACCTTGCATATAGTAGCTTATTACATTAATAATATATAAAGTTTAAAATCATACTTGCAGTGTAGCCCCAGATATATCATCCCTCAGCCTCCCTGTTAAATACCATACCTATAAAATTGTACAAAAAAAAAGATACAAATTTACTAAGTGAAATAAGCCAGACACACAAAGAAAAATACTGTATGATCTCACTTGCATGTGAAATCCAAAAAGCTGAATTCATGGAAGCAGAGAGTAGAATGGTGGTTACCGAGGGTGGGAAGGTAGGGGGAATGGGAGAATGTCAGTCAGAGGGTGCAAAGTTGCAGTTATATGGGATGAATAAATTCTAGAGATCTAATGTAGAGCATGGCAACTATAGTTAATGGTATCGAATTATATAATGGAAATTTGCTAAAAGTAGAACTCAGGTGCCCTTACAATACACACACAAGACAAAAACAAACAAATAAACACTACTATGATGAACGTTGGGGACTGGTTAACATACCCACTAGCTATCAGGCATACAGAACAAGAATAAGAACAATGCATCCTGATCTCATAGTATATCTGGATATTTCTTCATTCTGCAGAGATACACAGAAGTTGGGAAGAATCTATATCTCTAACACAGCCTGCCTCCAACATAATATAGACCTAGGGGACCCTTCCCATTACCAGGTAGTTGTTAATTGTTAAGGAGGCCAGAATCCTTGGTTCCTTTTGTCTATAATTCCTATCTCTAGACTTTTCTATCTTGTCTTTACATTCATACAGAAATGGCAACTCTAGGAACCAATTGGATAGAAAGGAGAAGAAATGTTGATAGCATTATACAAACTTGATGGTTTTATCCTGAGGAGAGAAGAATATTGGTTGCCATGTTGGTTGCCATTTTGCTTGGAATATTATTTTCTCATGTTTTCAAAAATTCAGAGTACCAGAAAACCAGGTTTGGAGAAAATACTACATTTCTATAGGGCAGACCTCTCTGATAAATCATAGAAATTAGATTGAGAATTATGAACATTAGCCTGCTCCTTTGTTGACTTGAGAAGAAAGTCCCCCTTCAAATAAATCAAAATTGCTACCACTTCTATGGTGGTTAGTATATGCCAGATATTGTTCTATACCCTTTATATCAATTAATTTTCCTAGAAACCTTATAAGGGAGATATTGTTATCATTTACCCAGATTTTACAGATGAGAAAATGCAGTATAGAAAAGTAAAGTTCAAAAAACTGGTAAGTGGTTGAATTTGCATAAGGACCTAGGCAATCTGGATCCCGTGTCTGGATTTCTAATCACGATTCAATACAGGGAGACAGCAGGACCCAAGTGGTCCCGCACCAGACTTGCCTCAGAGAGCCACTCCAAAATCCATAACGACACAAAACATTATTGGAATCAATGGAAAATGTGACAGACATAAGAAAAGAACCAGCATTTTTTTAAATATTTTATTTCTTTATTTTTAGAGAGAGAGGAAGGGAAGGAGAAAGAGAGGGAGAGAAACATCAATGTGTGGTTGCCTCTCACATGGCCCCCACTGGGGACCTGGCCTGCAACCCAGGCATGTGCCCTGACTGGGAATCAAACCGCAACCCTTTGGTTCACAGCCCGCACTCAATCCACTGAGCTACACCAGCCAGGGCAAGAAATAGCATTCTAATGAACTAGAAGAAGAGCCAGTTTTCACTTGTGAAGATTATCTCCTATGAGATCCAGAAGAAAATGTAATGTAAAGTTATATGGAATCTTTAATATTGTGTCAGAAGAGAGAAGAAAACCTAAAATCACTAGATGGAGACAAAAAAGAGAAAAGACAAGCAGATGAAGTGAAAAGAGTAGTAAGAGATTAGAGAGAATTTCAAGAAAATCAAACTCAGTAACATTTAAAATCCATAATGAACTACTTGTGTATAATTTAATCAATAATGAATGAACTTAGTGAGTTTACAAAAGACATGACTTGAAAACTGATGCTCCTGGAGAAAATGTTAGAACAAATGAAAAGGAGTAATGACCTAATTTACATAGTAGAAATTATTTTATGCGATGGAAAAATACCCAATAAATATTGAGTCCTTCATATCCCACTCAAAATAAGTTAAAAGATAGTTATGCTAGATTAAAAACATAAAGCTAAAATATTCCGGCCTTTTTTGTAAGTTCAAATACTCAAGTACTAAGGGAAATTATCCAATTATCAGTTTAATAAAACTCATCCCTAAAAAAATATGGACCCTGGACCCAAGGTCGAGACAATGGCAGTTCCTCAACAATATTTTCCATTTCTTGTACAGTTTGGGCAGCCTGTCCCTTCTTTGTTCAATGTTGGTCATTTGTATATTCTAGAGAAGCATAAAGGCAATCAAAATTTTCAAAGTTTACAGCTTAGTTACCTATTTTAAAATATTTTTGAAATATCTCCTCCATATTTGTTGTCATATACCCTTTCTCATTCCCAATGTTATGCTTGCAGTTCTGTCTTTTCACCTGCTAGCTTCTCCAGGACTTGTTTATGTCATAGGTCTTTTTAAAGAAACAGCTTTCAAATACCATTCACAATTCCACTGTTTCTGTTTCCTTGCCTTTCGGCTTTGGCTTATTTTTATTACTTCCTCATGGGTTTCTTAAGTTTAGCTTTTGTGGGGTGGGGCTTTTCACTAATTTCTTGAGTTGATTATTAAATTTCTTTTCATTCTTTCTCGATTAACACTAAAACATTTAAGGCTACATTTTTTTTCTTCAAGTATCCCATAACTTGTAGTGCAGTTATAATATCTAACTAGTCTGCAACTGCAATTTTTATTTTCTCAGTGATACAGGACTTATTTAAGAGATTGCTAGTAAGTTTCTAAATGGATAAGTATTCTGGACATTTATTTTTCTTTTAAATTTTTCTATTGTTTCTTAACTTTAATTACTGTGAAGAGAAAATACAGCTTGCATAATTTCAATTTCTGAAAATTTTGAAAGATATTCTTTCTGGCCTAATGTATAATCAGTTTTAATGATTTCATGGTAGTTGAAGAAAGTGTGTCTTCTGTAGGGGTTGAAGTAAAACAATTAATTTTATTTATTGGGTTATTAATTTCCCATGCATCCTCTGTAATAGATATTTGTAGTTATAGCTGAGCAAAATTAATTTCTAATTGTCTTTTTTTCTGATTTCTAGTATCTTTGTAACAGGATGCAGCTGGGGGGTGCCCAAATAGGGATTTGTAATGGGGTCTGGAACTCACAGTTTCCAAGAAATATTAGAAAAAATATATATAGGATGTCCTCACCCCCACAAGTCTGAGCTGGGGGATGGCATACATGGAGCAGGGCCATTGAGAGCTGTTTTGCACAGCAAACAGTTTTGCAGATAACCTCTAGAACAGCAGATAACATATCTATAACCTTCAACTGGCTTCATGGATATGTTAAATAGCTGTGGCCATGCTTTGAGCCAGAGGAATGGGAGTGACTTCCACCCACGACATAACTGGGAGACAACTTCCCCTGGTTACAGTGCCTGTTGGAGAGCTTGGAGATGATTGGCTCCACACCGCAGGGCCACACCTGCCCAGACGTACTATGGCAGCCCAGTAATGCTGGAAAGATATGGGAATGCCGGCATCAGGGCCAATTGTGGGAGGAGTAGGAAATGGTTCTGCAGGGGAAGATTGGTGCTGGGATTTAAACACAGGCATGGCAGGCATGTGAGGTCTTTTTGGGACCACTCAGCTTGGGCAGAGAAGAACCATGGACTTCTACTTCTTTTTCTGATATAGTACCCCAGATTGGGCAGAGGGGGAAGGAAGGACTACATGTTTGTAAGTATTCTAAAGGACTTTGGGATCTCAATGAAGATATTAAGTCTTTATCTTAAGTTTATATAACTCTTTAAATAAATAATCCCTTTCTTTTTCACCAATCTCTGGCATTGAGAGATCTCTTTCCCTAGCGGCAGGCAAGGCAAACCTAGTACGGGGTGGGGGACCCCCGGAGCACAAGGGTGGGTCCATTTGGTAATAGTATATCATTCCCCCCACCCAGTCTGTTCTGTAATACTCTTTCTAAAGTTTTGTCCATAAAAAAATAATTTGTACCCAGGAAATATGGGTAATTTCTACTTTGATGAACAACATTTAAATTTAAACATCTCACAACATCATTTCTACTATTGGGTATTGTCAATATTTTGTTATTTATCCCAACTTAGAGATGAAAAATTTGTTTCTCATTGTTTGAGTATGTATGTATATGATTACCAATAATAGCTAACATCTTTCCCAACTTGATTAAGGCTGATCAAAGTAAGTATGTACTCTGAACATGTATACTCAAAAATCAAATATCAGTTTATTAGGAGAATGTAGATATATAAATACACATTTCATCATGGGCCTATACTAATTTTCATAATATAATTTGATACAATATGATGTATATTGGTGACCATGCCATATTAATTAATATCTCTAATGCAAAATTTATTTTAGTATTAAGATTGCAGCAGCCTTTGCTTTACTTTTTATTTGTTTACTTAGTATGTTATTTTTAACTGTTTAAGTTACTTCACTTTAAATATATCTATTTAAAAGCACATTTCATAAATTTTCTTACTTATTTTTTCTCCTTAATAAAGGATTTTGTCTCATTTAATTTTATTTTTAAAATTTTATGTTTCCAACAGTTTGTCTAATAGATCATAATGTTACTAGTGATACCAAATTAAAATGCTTTTCATGGACAAAAAACTAAGTAAACTTTGAATAATACGATAACTTCCTAAAAACTCAAAATTTGTGTTAGAATATTAAAGGCTCTAACAAGTTTTGAATAAAGAAATCTATTTAAGTCTTATTAATTCTACTGGCAATCTAAGTTCCTATAATTCCCAAGACATATACTTTTTCATAGAAAGAGCTATTTATAATTAGTTGTGCTTTACATAAACTGCATTTTAAAAATTTTAATACATTTCAAATAATTTTAAAGCAGTCTGGAGAGTAGAAAGAATAATCTTACAATTTTAACATGCTCATAATATAAAAATAACCATTACAAATTAAATATGAGCAAATCGAATTAATTTAAAAAATTATACTAATACAGCTTGCAGTCAAAAGTTTGTATATTTGTAGCTAAAAATTTTAAGAAAAATATGTCAGACTTCTAAATATGAAAAAAGTGACAGAACTAAGCCAAACAAAAACAAACAAAAATGCAACTCATAGACTCAGACAGCAGAATGGTGATTAACAGAGTGTAAGGAGGGTAGTGGAAGGTAGAAGAGGGTAAAGGGGGAATAAATAGTGATGGAAGGAGACTTGACTTTGGTTGAAGTACACACAGCACAATATTCAGATGATATATTATAGAATTGTACCCCTGAAATTTATATAATTTTATTAACCAACAGCTTAACAGCACATTTCTTTTTAACACTGTCTAATATTCCATTGTATAGATATATCACAGTTTATCCATTCACCTATTTCAAATTTTGACAATTATGAATAGGGTTTTATAAACACATATGTACAATGTTTTATATGGACATAAGTTCCTAACTCCTCTGTGTGAATACCAACAAGTGTAATTGCTGGATCACATGGAAAGAGTGTGTTTAGCTTTGTAAGAAACTTCCAGACTATCGTTAAAGTGGCTATACCATTTAGCATTCTCATCAGCAGTAAATGAGAGTTCCTATTGCTTTACATCCTTGTCAGCATTTGGTGTTGTCAGTGTTCCAGATTTTGGCCATTCTAATAGGTAGTACTATCTCATTGTTATTTTAATTTGCCATCCCCTAATGGCATATGATAATGAGCATCTTTTTGTATGCTTATTTGCTGTGTGTATGTATATCTTCTTTGGTGAGTTGTTTGTTCATGTATTTTGCCCATTTTCAAATGGGTTGTTCATTTTCTTATTGTTGAGTTTTAAGGGTTCTTTATATATTTTGGATATAAGTTCTTTATTGCTATGTGTTTTGCCAATATTTTCTTCTAGTTTGTAGCTTATCATTTCATTCTTTCCACATTAAAAAATAATCTTGCCAAATCTGGCATTCACTTATCTACCAAGAATGCTGCTTTATCATCTCAAGGTAGCTAACACTAATGTGTTAGAAAACCAAAACACCCTTTTTTTATATGGAACGCTAATTGTTGTGCTATTCTGTTAATATTAATAATAGTAATAACAATAAAAGCAATTGACTTTTTTGTTGTACCAGACACTCTGCTAAGTGCCTCATGTGCATCATTTCATTAACTCCTCATAACAACCTTTGGTAGTAGCTCCTACTTTTATTAAACCAGTGGCGGCATTACTGTATGGAAAGATTCCATAGCTTTTCATTGCCCAGGGCCTTTTGACTCCATAGTATTATGTGGGGAAGAGTTAAGTACCTAGTACCCAAATTGGAACCAATCAAAAGGCTTCAGATAGAGTAGATGAAATTTTCCCCCTTTGTCTGAATTTTGAAAAACCAACATGTTTACTTCCTGATAAATGGGTGCTTAATGGTAAATATGGTTTCTAATTGTCCTTTAAAATGTTTTTTGCAAAGTTTACATTCTCATTTAGCTCTGAAATAAAAAGCTTCTCGGTAAATAGAAGATGCTTTGTTAAAGACAAAATTATGGAATTAAAGGAAATAGAAATCTCTACTTCTAAAATGCTTAAATTCTGAGAGGTCAGTTCCAAATGACTGAATTTTCAGGCAGCCTATGTTCATTCAGCTCAAACATGTTTGGCTGATTTCAAAGAAAAGCTATTTAACTTCTTTTGCTAATTAATTTAATTAAGAAAAATAGATAATTCAGACTGACTCAAAATAATAAAATTAATGGTAATAGTGAAAAACATATCCACATTTGCAGCCATGGTTAGTTTTGATCATGTGCATAACCGTCAGTGGCCAGAGTGATTCAGAACAGTGCGAGCTTCTGAATTTGAAGAAGGCTTAACCTCCCAAACTGGCTGTGTAGAAGAAGGTATTTTAATACTTTATGGATAAATGTAAGTTATGGTCATTAAGAAAAATAACTTATGCTTATTTAATATTTTTTCTTTCCATAAACAACTGCGTGTGCAGTGATTAAGAGCGTGCACTTTGAAAGTAGACACGCTTCGGCTTTAAGCATTAGTTTTCATTTTCGGATCTATGTTGACTGCGATCACATAGTCATCCTAACTTGTTTCCTGGTCACTAAAATGAGGATAGAACTAATATATATTAGTGTGATTATAAACTCTAACTGGTATAAAATGCAGGAAATACATTTAAAATAGTTCCAACCACAGGGCTAATAACCTTAAAATAGCAGCTATCATGAAGATTGTTTACTTCCTGCATCATGGCTTTGGTTTGTGGATCTTATCTTCCTAAGGAAGGTAGAATTTCTTTACAAATTAGCAACTAACTAAATATGAGAAATACGTTACCATTCTATTGTTTAAAAAAAGCATACTTGACCTTTTGGTGTTTTTAAGAACCTATCCTTTTCTATCCTTTTCTAAAGTTCTACTTTATTTCACAATTGATTCATTTAAAAATGCATTGGTTTATTTCACCTTCACATTCAACATTCTTTGTACTGGGATAACAAATATAAATAAGATAATGCCTTTCCACATTCCCTTGTGTTCTTTGTAACATAGATGCTATTGGAAATTATGTTAAAATTTATTTTGTTTGGAGGTTTTTACTATGCCTCTTGAGATGATCAGGAAAATTTTGCAGATGCATATAGGTACCATTGACAGGGACAAGGACTACAAAATTAGGAAAGTTATTTAGCTATTTTAAAAATATTATGGTTGCTAATTTCATTTTATCTTCCAAAAGTATTTTCAAGACTTTTCTATTGTTACCATAGGGAAGAAAAACTACTCACTTTTTTTTCTAGGTTCTTTGGCTGCTCTAATAATTAATTCAACATAAAACAGATTAACAGAAGAAAAAATAAATTGTGTATGTACAGGGAGCCCAAAGACAATAGCCTCTCTGACAGGCAGACAGTTGATGCTTATATGGAGGAAGGCTATTCACGTATATGGAGGAAAATGGGAAAGCAAATGTTTGGTAAACAAGTGTTTACTAGGCCATGCAGTAAGTCTTCCTAGAGTAAAAAGTTATCTCTAATTAGAATTCTTTTCCAAGTATAGGCCCCCTGTCTGAATATTTTGAGGTAGTTAAGATGGAGGTGAAAAGCTCCTCTTGAATCTGTTGGACCTTGATTGTTTTCAGCTCAAGATAATCCACGTGCCCAAGTGGCATGTCCTAGGGCAGCCTTTGCTGGAACCATCATTAGGAAATAATTGTCTAAGATACTGTGGTTTTTGTGGAGGTGTTTTGTTTTGTTTTGTTTTGTTTTGTAAATAGGATATTGTCATTCACTGTCTTTATAATTCTATGCCTTGGTATCTGGGAGAGAAAATTAACTTTCAATATATAATTTTAGAGAAATCATTAGGAAGTTCTCTGACAATTGGATTCTTAAGACTTCTTCCTCCCCCTTTCTCTATTGCCTTTGACCAAGAATGCAGCAGTTGAGTGAAATACCAAAGGAGTATGGCCCTTTCAGAGGAAAAATATGGCATAACATTCCTGAATTTTCAGAACAGTACACGTGAATACTTCATTTCTACCTATCTGAATCTAAACTTCTGTTTCACTATGACCTAAAAGCAACCTGGGGATTTGGGGGAGTAAGAGCAGTGTTTTGGTAGCTGCAGAATGGGCTCATTCAACTTTTTCACTCCTGTAGGGTTTCTATCCTTGGAAAGGGGGGAGAAGGAAAGGGGACGGGTAGGAGAAGGGATAGAGTGGAAGGAGGGTGGGGAGGAACAGGATCTGGAAGTTCTCTACCAATAGCACTCTTCAAAACCACTACCTGTTCCCTTATAGGTATTGCCAAAAGGTTTGTTAAAAAAAATGTATCAACTTGCCTTCAGGTCTTGATTTCCATGTTTATTAAATGGGTCACTTTTGGCAAGTCACAAAAATCTCTCTGAGGTCCAGTTTTCTAACCTGTAAATTGAGCATTATTTTTTATGTCATCGGTTTTTAGGATGACTATGTGAGACTTACGTTTTTTGAGGACAGTATCTTCTGCCCCTGTTTGTGATTCTAATTCTCATTTAGTGCTTGTCACAGAATAGATGCTCAATAAATACTTGCTAAATAAGTAAAATAAAATAAAATTAGGGGTTTGAGTATAACTTACAAGAACTTAAAGTCCTATATAAATACTGTTACTATAAATTCAACAAAAACTGACACAAAATATCAAATCATTATTATCTCAACATGTTTAAATTGATTTGCTGTGATTTCATATATAAATATGTTCTTTTAAAAAGTGGTAAAATATTTTCAAGTAAATTCTAGTCATAATTCTAGAAAGAAAAATGTTATGGCTGTCAATGCTCCCGATGTGAGTGATGATACTGATATAACTAATCTGTTACAGTGACTCTCTGGTTTCCTCAAAAGAATATGGCACAGACTGACTCCAAATACTGAATGACCATCGCATACCATGTCTTACAAAACTAGACATCTTCTCTGTTGATGACAGATTCTTCGTTCTTAAAGATACAACACAGTGGAAACTACTTAAAGAAATAATCTGCTGGTCACAAAAATATATTTTAAAAAGGAGCCACTTACCAAAGTTTCCTACTTCTTTAATGTAAAATCAAGGATAGGAAACCTAAGGGTCTTTAGTTATTTTGTTTCCATTTTCAATTATTATTTAGGAATCCTATACAGCCAAAGACTTTTCAGAATGAAATTAATATGTACTGCTAGAAATATTTGAAACATTTTAATAGTTTTTCTCCAGTTTAATGTTTTTTCATATCCCACACTTTTCTTTTTCATTTATTTGACAATGTGGTTATCATCTGCTGGTCTAAATCTTTCTTTTCAACTTCTTACTTTCTGACATAATATCATATCCTGTGTCTTGCTTTATTTTGTAAAACTTCAGATACCCATTTCTGTTTACAAAGAAACTTCATGTTATTTAATTTTACGTGTATCTGATAAACTGCTTACTGCTGCCAGGGGGAGGGAGCTAGGGGGAGGTGGAGGAGGGTATAGGGGAACACATGGTGATGGAAGGAGACTTGACTTGGGGTGTTGAACACACTATATGGTCAGTGTCCAAATGATGTGTTGTGGAATTGCGTACTTGAAACTTGTATAATTTCAACCAGCATCACCCAAAAAATTCAATAAAGAAGAGAAAAGAAACACAAATAGAAAGAAGAAAGCCATGGCAAGGAATGACCAAATACAACAGCTGAAAATGCAGCAGTATTTTTTTATTTTACATTGATATATTTTTTTCTATTTGGAGTAAATCTAAAAGATGTGAGTGCACTTTATAATTAATATTGTAAAATTTTGTAGAAAATAAAATAAAATGAACAGATTTCTTTATTTCTGGAAAAAAAAATTTTTTCAGGAAGATTCTTGTAAGACCTGTAAGATCAAAAGGCATATAAAGAGAGAATAAATACATTCTTCTTCTCATTTCTACAATTTACTTCTGCTCTAAAGGAATGAATTCAACAAAATATCTTGGCCAACATAAAGTAACTCAAATATGGAATCAAAAAAGTTAATACATTTCTAATATGTATAGGCATGTGATTAAATGATGTCTTCTTTTTGTGTGCAATGAATTCTATAACAGTAGAAGTCTAAAAATATACAATCAGAGTGATGCTTTATAATCTATAAGTACATAAAGGAAATTTAATTTATTCACTTTAATTGATTCTTAATTTTCAGTGTTTATTCATTCTGTTCATTCACTAGCACATGAACTGTCAAATCTCTTATTTTTTGGCAAAGTATGTATAAAATAATATTTATTATCTATTTTTCCTAAAACATTCTAATAGCATATTTTGTGATCAGACTTTTATGACTATATCCTGACTGGTGTGGCTTTGTTGGTTGGGTGTCATTCCACCAAGTGAAAGGTCACTGGTTTGATTCCCAGTCAGGGCATATGCCTGGGTTGCAGGTTCGGTCCCCAGTCTGGGTACATGCAGAGGCAACCACTCGCTGTTTCTCTCTCATCAGTGTTTCTCTTCCTCTCTTTCTCCATCCCTTCCCCTCTCTCTAAATACTAAAAAAATAAATAAACCCTCGGATCAAATATATCAAACATATGGTACATAATTAACAATTTGAAGTTAACAAAAAATTACATTGTCTTTGCCAGCCCACATTTTTTCCACTAATAGCATATTTATTTTTGTACATGAATTCTAATTATTTCAATGTAGTTTATGAAAGACTTTATTTCTCATGTGACAACCTGCATGAAGAAAGATTTTGTTTCATTTCAGCCAAGATTATGCACAGATTGGATATCTTTTATATCTCATGCAAATATTTTCCTAGTCTAAATATAATATTTAAAAATAATTCTATATACTTATAGGCAATGACTGCTTTGTTTTAATTTCCATTTTTCTAGAAATATAGGAAATAAATAGAGACCTGTCTCATGGACTTGGGTTGTGTATCTAAGATATACACTAATCATGAAACAAATTGTTCTATAATGTAAAAAACATTTTCTTACTTAAGACAAACATTTAGGATTAAGAAAAAAATTATTTTTTCCTTAAGTTTATGGAATATCCTTAAAGTATACATGAAAAGGAGAAGAGAAACTTTGATAGATGAGAGCTACATGTTTAGACAAAATAGAAAGGATCTGTAGGGAAAATATTCTAAAACAATGAAAGGGAAAAAAAGGATGTCCACCATGAAAACAGCAACAGTAGAATTGGGTGATCATAAAAATGTTAAGATGAGAGAAAGAGAGCAATCAAGTAAGCAAAGGAATGACCAAGAAGTCAGAGCAGGCGAAAGACAAACACCATGCAGGATAAGAGGCCAAGAGCCTCACAGCCCAATTTCAGCAGAGGAGCTATTGCTGCTACCCTCATTCCATTTACAGATTCAGCTTGTTTTCTGATATCCCTAGAAATTAGGAATTAGTGAGATCAGCATTACTTTTTCCTAGAGAGAAAGATTTGAAACCAGAGAAATTAAAGAGAAAAGAGCCGCCTAAGGACTGGGCTTCCATGAGTCACTGCATACCTGCAGATGAGTTTAACAGTTAGGCTTCTTAGAAACCAGGACCTTGTATTTATTGTAATGCAGCTGGAGAGACAGGAGTACCTGGGGACTGAGTGGGTTTCGGAAATGGAAGCTCCCGCTGACAAGTTGGCGTGGAACTGCACTTATCTTACAGTTAATCCAGACTGTCACAGACCCGTTCTACTAGCTTGGAAATGGCAGGATCACCTGATGTGAAGGAAGACTTGGGGTGTACTTGAACCTTTACGTGCACTTTGGCATGCATCTTTTTTACACTTTAGTTTTACTCTGGACACCATTACAAATGCCCCCATTTCCCCCCTCCTTTGCACCCTTCCACCCAGCCCCGTCCCTTTCCCTCTGACCATCAACACACAGTTTTCTGTGTCTGTGGGTTGTGCATATATTTGTATGTTCCCTGGCTAATCCCTGTCTTCAACTCCACCAGTCTCTCTACGTGACCCAAAGCCCCTTTTTGGTAGCTCAGTATGCCAGAAGTACCCAGATCCGCGGGAGCTTTCCTAAACTAAACAGCCAAAAGTGCGCTATTAACTTAGGTTCATAACTAAAATTAGTATGAGGTACAGATAGGCAAGACTCTGGGGGAGTCATGATCTGTCTTGCAGATGCTGCGGGTGAAGAAAGTACAGGAGTAACTGTGCATCTGAAAATATTCATATTCTTTTGGTCCCAATCCAGATCCTGACTAATAATTTTGAAATGCTGAGGACAGAAGTTAAACAGGCATCTAGATCCATGTCCACTAGGGAGCCCTTGATCAGCTAACAGCAGGCCAGCAGTGAGAAAAGCTATGAATCTTAAAGCCAGGCCAAGAAAATAAAACCTAGTGGGTTTGGGCCTGTTGTAGGTACTAATGGGAGGACAGAGCCCAGAAGAGAGTAAAGGCCAAAGTCTAAGAAGCAAGGATTGATTGTGAAGTGAGGCAATTGTGTGAGTGCAAGTTGCACAAACTTAACAAACTTTCTTCTCATTAGTGGCTCAGGAACTCTAAAGAACGGGGCATAACTAGAGTCTTACGCATGTTTCTGATTCTCCTGCCTCAATGCTGATGAGAGAATAATGGTGAGAAGTAGGATACAAAAGCACTGGAAGCAATGGGTCAGGGTAACAGCTTATTTGGAGTCAACTTTTAAAATGCTTAGGCATTTGAAAAAGGTAATATGTTATCAGTTAATTAGCATTTCATTTGCAATGTAAACTAAGGTCACCCTCTTGAGTTTTTTAAACTTTTCCAGAATGGTCTCAGTGATTATCATTTGTAGTTTATTTTCCCAAAGGATTTTCTTTCAACTTTAATATTCAAAAATTCATCAAGGAAAATGTCAGAATGTATTGCTTTCTCTGAGTGCTTCATCATTTTTTCTGTTATAAGAAAGTATTTTGAGATGATTAGGCCATTAAAAATAGAGCTAGCTCTAACATCTAAACTTAGTATTAAATAAAACTCATTGCATATTGTGCAGAAATATATCAACACTACAACATGAATAATAGATAAAAATAATAATTAAGATTATATATATTTACAGCTTGCCTCCCATGTCTTAACTGATTCATTTATATATTTTTAAAAGATTGTATTTATTTATTTTTAGAGAGAGGGGAAGGGAGGGAGAAACAAAGGGAAACATCAATGTATGGTTGCCTTTCGTGCGCCCCCTACTGGGGACATGGCTCCCAACCCAGTCCTATGCCCTGACTGGGAATACAACTGGCGACCCTTCGGTTCACAGGCCAGTGCTCAATCCAGTGAGCCACACCAGGCAGGGCTGATTCATTTCTATTAATTCATTTAAATCTCACATTTTTGAAGTAGATTCTACCATCATATAGTTTATGGAGAAGGAACTGAAACACAAAGAGATTAACTTGTCTAGGGTCAGTCTGTAAACTTGCAAGATGGACTTTAAACCCAAGCAGTATGTTCATGGAACTATTCACTGTAACTGTATTGCTTTTGGAGGGGAGAAATACACCCCCCCACACACATTTGAAACATAATGCTTCCCTTGAGCATCAAAGTGAGATGAAATTAATAAAATAAAATAATGTTAGAGGGCTTGATTGGAATGATATTCCCTCCTGGGGGGGGGGGGAGCTTTAATCTCAACAGACCCCTGAAAGCCATTAAATGCCCGTTCACCAATATTTAAGCCACCAAAAGAAGGAAATAAATCTAAGAGTCACAGGATCAGGTAACAACCTATTGAGGTAATCAGCCATCATTTACCAACTAAGTCTGTTACCAATAACATATCCAAGTAGGATTCTTATTATAGTCTCAGGAATAAACGAGGTTCCAACTTTTTTTCTTTCATTTTGTCCTAAATATCATACTTTGAAAATATTTCTTTGAATTCACTGTTCATTCAAGGAAGACTTGAAAGAAGGACTTTTTTAAAAGATTTTATTTATTTATTTTTAGAGAGAGGGGAAGGGAGGGAGAAAGGGAGTGAGAGAAACATCAGTGTGTGTTTGCCTCCTGCATGCCTCACATTGCGAACCTGGCCCACAACCTAGGCATGTGCCCTGACTGAGAATTGAACCCACAACACTGGTTCAGAGGCCAGCCCTCAATCCACTGAACCATACCAGCCAGGGCTGAAGAAAGGACATTTTTATTTTTAGCTATGCAGCTCACTGATCCATCTTGTTGTGTCCCTCTTCTGGGCTCTCAGCTAAACAAACTGGGACCACTAATAAATTTCATGTCTGACGCAAGTAGGACCTTAAGAGATAGCTTCAGTAAAGCTGGTTTCAGAGTCCTTGTCTCTCAACTAACAGCCTACCTATGATATATTACATATTAGCAATTAATAAAATAATTTGGAAAAGTATTTTGCATATTACCTGCATGATTATTTCCATTCTCAATTTCACATTGCTATGGGCTTCTGCTACTTAAAAACATTGCATCTGAAGCTAAATTTAAATCATGCATACCTAAGGATAATAGGTAGCCCTGATACCAGCTCTCTAATAACAAGGAAAATGAAGGCAAAGGAACACTAGCACCATGACTGGATAGGAAGATAATAGAGGCTTAAAAATACAGAAATGAAAAACAGAAATTAGACTTGAGTATATGTGAAAAGAAAATAATAGATAATAGTTGAGAATAATTTAGAAGAAGTTTTTAAATATAGAAGATCCAAAAGGAGGGAAAGTGTTTACTGAGTAAACAAATTTCAGGATCTGGATTTCCAGCCCTATTAGGATAATTTAAATGAAACGAAAAAAGAAGTGGAAAGAGATATAATATGGTGGGCAAAGAAAGAAAGAGTTAGAGCAATGTTCTAGATTTTACTGCCTATGTTTTCTTCTAGGATTTTCATGGTTTGGGGTCTAACATTTAAATCTTCAATCCATTTTGAGTTGATTCTTGTGTGTGGTATAAGAAGGTGGTCTGTTTTCTTTTTTCTGCACAGATTTGTCCAATTTTCTCAAGAGCATTTATTGAATAAATTATCTTTAGCCCATTGTATGTGCTTGCTTCCTATGTCAAACATAGGTATGGCTTTAAAGGTATGGCTTTACTTCTGGTATCTCTATGCTATTCCATTGATCTATGTATCTGTTTTTATGCCAATACCATGCTGTTTTGATTATTAGAGCCTTATAATATAGTTTGATATTAAGTAGTGTGATTCATCCAACTTTGTTCTTTCTCAAGACTGCTGTTGCTATTCAGAGCCTGTTGTGGTTCCATGTACATTTTGAAATATTTGTTCTAGTTTGTTAAATACACTATTGGAAACTTGATAGGAATTGCATTGAATCTGTAGATTGCTTTGAGTAGTGTGGACATTTTAATGATGTTAATTCTTCCTACTCATGAACATGGTATGTGCTTCCACTTATTTGTATCTTCTCATTTTCTTTCTTCAGTGTCTTGTAATTTTCTGCATATAACTCTTTTACATCCTTGGTTAGGTTTATTTCTAGGTAATTTATTCTTTTGAAGCAATTATCAATGGGATTGTTCTCTTAATTTCCCTTTCTGATAGTTCATTATTAGCAAATGAAAGTGCAACTGCTTTCTGGATATTAATTTTGTATCTGCTACTTCACTGAATTAATTTATCAGTTCTAGTAGCTTCTTGGTGGAATCTTTACAGTTCTCTATGTACAGTGTCATGTCATCTGCAAGTAAAGACAGTTTTACTTCTTTCTTTTCAATTTGGGTGCCTTTTATTTCTTCTTCTTGTCTACAAACAAGATTGCTATGGCTAGGACTTCCAGTACTGTGTTGAATAAGAGAGGTGAAAGCGGACATCCCTGTCTCATTCCTGATCTTAAAAGGAACATGTAGTTTTTGCCCATTGAGTGTGATGCTGTCAGTGGGTTTGTCATATATGGCCTTTATCATGATTAGATATATTTCCTCTATTCCCACTTTGCTGACAGTTTTTATCATGAATTGGTTTTGGGCTTTATCAAATGCTTTTTCTGCATCTATTGATATGATCATGTGGTTTTAATCCTTCATTTTGTTTATGTGGTGTATCACATTTATTGATTTGCAAATGTTGTACCAACCTTATATCCCCAGAATAAATCCTAATTGACTACAGTGTATTATCTTTTTGGTGTACTGCTATATTTAGTTTGCTAATATTTTGTTGATGATTTTAGCATCTATATTCATAAGGGAGATTGGCCTATAATTTTTTTGCAGTGTCTTTATCTGGTTTTGGAAATAGGATAATGCTGGCTTTACAAAATGAGGTTGGGAGTCTTCGCTCCTCTTGAATTTTTTGAAATAATTTGAGAAGGAGAGATGTTAGTTCTTGAAATGTTTGATGAAGTTTACCTACAAAGCCATCCAGCACAGGTCTTTGGTTTGTTGGAAGTTTTGTGGGTTTTTTTTTTTATTATTACTGCTTCTATTTCACTAAGTGTAATGTATCTATTTAGGTTCTCTGATTTTTTCTGTTTTAGTTTTCAAAGGTTGCATATTTCTAGAAATTTATCCATTTCATCTAGGTTGTCCATTTTGTTAGCATATAGTTTTTCATAATATTCTCTTACAATCCATTGTATTTCTTTGGTGTCAGTTGTTATTTCTCCTCTTTCATTTCTGATTTTACTTACTTGGGTCCTCTCTCTTCTCCTCAGGTGAGGGAAGGAAAAGAAAAAATAAACAAATAGGACTACATTAAACTAAAAACTTTTTGCACAGCAAAGAAAACCATCAACAAAATAAAAAGATAAACTCACTGAATGGAGAACATGTTTGCTGATACATCTGATAGGGGTTAATATCCAAAGCTTTAAAGAACTTATAAAACTCAACATACACACATTGACACACATGCACAAAACAATCCAATTTTAAAAATGAGCAAAGGACCTGAATGGACATTCTCCAAGATCCTCCTGAATAGAAGTGTCTATTCAGGTCCAAGGATGGCCCATAGACATATGAAAAGATGCTTAAAGTCATTAATCATCAGAGACATGCAAATCAAAAACACAAAGAGATATCACCTCATACCAGTCAGAATGACTATCATCAATAAATCAACAAGCAACAAGTTCTGGTGAGGTTGTGGAGAACCCTTTTGTACTGTTGGTGGGAATGCACATTGGTGCAGCCACTGTGGAAAGCAGTGTGGGGATACCTTAAAAAATTAAAAATGGATCTGCCTTTTGACCGCACTTCTGGACCTATATCTGAAGGAACCCAAAACACTAATTCAAAAGAATATAAGCGCCTTATGTTTATTGCAGCATTATTCCCAATCATCAAGATTTGGAAGCAGCCCGAGTGTCCATCAGTAGATGAGTGGTTAAAACAACTAAGGGACATTTACACAATTGAATACCACTCAGCCATAAAAAAGAAGAAAAAGAAGAAAAGAAGACAGTGGACCTGGGAAACATTATGCTAAGTGAAATAAGTCAGTCAGAAAAAGACAAACACCAGATAATATCACACATATGTGGAATCTAATGAACAAACTGAACTAACAAGCAACATAGAGACAGACTCATAGATGGAGAGCAGGCTGATAGCTCAGGTAGGGGTATCTGAGGGTGGATGGATTGAAGAAGAAGGAAAAAGTTCTCATGGACATGAACAACACTGTGGTGATTGCAGGGAGGAGGGAGATAAAAGGGGGCAAATGGAAATTGAAACATACAATGCAAAATAAATTTTAAAAAAAGAAAGGGTGAAATTCAATTTGTGAAACAGAAAATAAAGCCTTTATGCGAAAATCCATATAAAAATTGGTGTGGACACATTTCATGAATTTTTTTTCCCCTATGCTCTCTCAAACTGGTTAAATGTTTGAGCAATATCCCTTATTCCTGAACATTTACAATAAGATAAAGTGCATTGTAATTAATTAGAATTGTCATTTATATCAATTTATTGACATTATTTTTTTATCTAAATGTTATAACTTTTACTAGCTATAATTTATAGATTTATTTTTATAATTTATAGAATTATAAATTATATTAAATCATTTTATAATTTATAGAATTTAAAGAATAAATTCTTTAAATAATTTATTATTTTCACATTATTGTAGAGGCTGAATTAATAAATCAATTTTAATTAGAGAATTCTTTGAATTTTAAATACTCAAAATAAAACTATGTGTGTATTTACTAATATATATTTAAACAAAAGAAAATACACATAAGAAAAAAATAATAAAAACAGAGCAAAAACAAGTGATTTTTTGTTCCCCAGGACATATATTTTTCAATTTGCTATTTATGCATATGGATGTAATATAGATTTTATAAAAATCAGATTATACTATAAATACAAGGTCTGACACAAATAATGTCCTGCTGGTAATCTATACTAAATCTTTTATTACAAAATCATAAGCATGTAATTCTGTGTCATATCAATATCACACTCAAGTACGCCATTATTTTAGATAAAATGTTCACATTGCTGTCCATCTCGTGAGAGACATTCAGGTACCCTACCAACCACACTCAATGGCATTACTTCTACTGGACCCTGTATGTAGCAGCCTTTATACACTTAATGTATTTTACACTTTGGCTATACAAATATAAATGCTTCCATTATGTTGTTTTCAGAGGCTTTGAGATATCCCATCCAATGGCTAGACATTCCTGTCAACCTATGTAAAAAATGAGGTTTTCCAACTTTTGCTATTACATAAAACAGAGATCATCCATCACAGCTAATTTTTCACATATCTCTAATGTTGCTTTAATATGATTTCCAGAAGAGAAATTAATGCAAAGTGGGCCTGCAGCCAAATTTCCCTCCTGAAAATTTTTATGATATTATAATCTCCAATGATACGTGAAACCCGCTTGCATATGGAAGGGAGTAAATCCTCAAGGGTAGAAGGCAAATGGTGGTAGTAGGTAAACCCTAATGGAACCCCAATATCCCCTCACTCTTGAATTTACACACTATATAATCTCCTCACCTTGGGTATGGGCAGGCCCTATGGCTTGCTTCTTTCTCATCAAGAGAATGTGACAAAGGTGATTGGATGTCACTCTCATAAGTTTTGTGTTATGGTGTACAAGACTCTGCCCTTCCAGCAGACTAGACACTCTGTTGCTGGTTTTAAAGATGCAAGGTGCCATGAAATAAGTGGCAATGTTGGAGAAGCTCACATAGGAAGGGACTAGAGGTGGCCTCTAGGAGCTGAGGATGACTTTCAGCAAAAAAGTCCTGTAGCTGCAAAGAAATTCTGCCAATAAACTGAGGGGGTTGGGAAGCACTTCTCTCCCTAGCTGAATCTGTGCTGGGACCATAGTCCTGCTGACAGCTGTGTTGGCAGCTGACCAGACCCTGAATGAGAACCTGGTAAGCAGTGCCCAGACTTCTGACCTGCAGAAACTATGTCAGATCAAATGTGTGCAGTGTAAAGCCACTAAGTTTGTGGTAACTTGTGATGGAGCAACAGAACACTCATATGTTAATGAAACTCTCAACTTATTCATTTACTTATTTATGTAAATATTGACTTATGGCTCCTTTTCCTTTACTGTTATTATTTTTAATGTTCATGTTATTCAAGATTTGACCAGTGTGCACCAGTTCAATAGGGTTTCTGTGTTCTTTTGACATAGGCCCGGTTTTCTGTGATTACCTCCTTGCTTTCTGGGACAATAAGATGTTCCAAGTCTTATCTAATATTTGTTCTTACCTGACTCTGGAATCGGCAATTTTCTCCAAGGATCCTTGGTTTTTCTTGAGTGGAGAATAGTTTTTAGAAACTAAAATATGAGATCAATATGTGCTCATAATTATTGGGATGTCATAACATCACTGCTCTCAGGCCTGTTCTGTGGGGAATATATATGTCCATCATCTACATGTATTGGAAACTGAATTCACACTGAATTCAATGCCTCTAGTCTGATGTAATGTAGTAAGATTCATTCTAGCTTTATCCTTTTTCATTTGTAACCCCTTTCCAAAAGTGAGAAACCCAGCAATCATTACCCATAATGCATTTACAGTATTAGTCAATCCCCCTCTGTTATAATCTCCTTTTGTCACTGCCCCTCCCTTATTGCAAACACCCTCTTAATCTCACTCAAATTCTGCCCCAAACCTTTCCTGCTGACTCCAGTTCCCCGTGCCTCACCATCCCCTACCACTATGGACATTCTTTTTACTCTGCCTGAAATTTGCATTTTCAAACCAGGCTTCCCACCCCCTGCACCCATATGGACACCCACCTCACCCTGTTCAGACTGTACATTTATGTCAGCTCATTTTTCCACATGGACACTCTTCTCACTCTGCTTGATGCCATCCATGCCACTCCAGGAAGCTGCTATGCATGGACACTCTCTCATCTCATTCCAGCTCTGCCAATGTCCAATGGCCTCTCCTACTTGAATCCTCTCTTCTTTGTCTTCTAGCTCTGGTGCTCTGTACTGAAACTTTCCCTGGGTTGATAATTTTGTCATGCAGTTTGAGCTTTGACACTAGCTCTGGGCAATCCTCCTATCCACATTTAGGTTCTGATACTCCTCATTAGACAACCCTCTGCAGGGCTGCACTACTCACCCTGCTTGGACTCTGATAACTCTACAATGGGATGCTCTAATGCATGAATTTCCCCCTTCCCCTTCATGGGCTTCAACATCGAGGCTTGGTAGTCCATTCATGCACAAACCTTCTTTACCCTGTTTGGGCATCTACACCTCAGTCTAAATCACCATGACTCATTCCATCTCCCCACTGCAGACACCTACCTGGCTCAGCCTCACACAATGGCATTGAACTTATTTATTCAGAGAGAGGAAGGGGAGAAAAGGAGAAACAAAATAAGGGAGGAAATTAGAATAAGAATAAGAAAAGGAAGAGGAATATTTACATGTACCTTGGATTCTATTTAAATAAAATCTCAGAATAAACATCAAATGTCAATATATGGAGTGATGCTATATATTTCCAAGTCTTACAAGCTTGATCAATTAAAATACATTGATAAAAATTTTTTAATTTAGTTTATTATAGAATTTAATCATAATATAGATTTTTATTTTTAAATTTTTCCTGTCAAATAAGCTGTGCTTAACACAAATAAGATATTCAGAAAAGGTTAATTTATATTTATTTTTAAAGAAACATGAATTTGGTATTAAATTATCAAAATAAAATATTAATAAATATGTTTATTTTCTACAATATATTTTAAGCTGTGTATATCTTTAACTATTAAAATGTACCTATAATTGAATGCTAAGCTAGTATATAATTTTATAAGGTTTTTATTTAATGTTATAAATTTACATATGTACATATAAGCTTTAGCCAAAATGATATATTTTATCACTTCCACAACATGAGAAAATGTTTAACCTTCTTGAATTTTTTCACTCCATCTGAAATATTGTCCATATTCTAAAGTCAAGGCAAAGTTTGTATAACTGTTAAATGGTCAAAATGGCAGTGATAAACAAACAGTTCAGAAGTGTATGTATGGGAAATAAATCTGTCTTTTTACTCCTGGCTTCCAACTCATAAGAGAAAATCACTGTTACCAGTTTCTTGGGTCACAAACATTAAATATGCACAAAAATTGATGACACATATCAATTAATAGATTCAATTACTCAAATTTTGTGAACACAAGCCCTCCCAAAAATCTCTATAACTCCTGGACCAGAAAAAAATATGTCTGAGAATCAGATGACATCTGATGGGCAAAAACTTGGGTCATAAAACAACACTCAGGCATAGAGAAATGGGGTTCTAGTCTCTTCTTAATCACGTTCAGAAGACTAGTTCCTATAATGGTAAACTCAAAGGAGAAAGAATATGGACACTTAACAAGTGAACTTTTCATCCTTTTCAGTAAAATACTTCATACCAAGCTGACAGAACAAACAAGGCTGGCAGACTAAAATCACTGACATAGAGGTTGGTCATTTATTGAGCAGATGAAAAATACCGAAAATATTAAATTTTTAAAACTACAAAATGGTCAGAGAGAGATTATCTGTGCCTTGTATTATAAAGCTATAGTTGTATATAAGAACATTTTATATTAACTATGCTATGGCATGTATCGTGTATTGTTGTAATAATGTATATTAAAATTCAAGCTTGATTCATTCCGCCTAATTGAGTTAGCACATTCCTTAAAACAAGTTGTTTATTTACCTCAAGACCCATTAAAAAGGATCATTTTTAGTCCACAAAGTGTAATGTATCTGATGAAATGTGAAATATGAACTCTCTACCTTCTCAATAAATCCTTTCACATTAATTTCAATCTGTACTCTCAGACAAAATTGTAGTCAATGAAGTCTGTTTTCTAGATGTAAAAGTATAGTAAAAATAAACTAATAAATAAACAATACCGGGAAATAAATTGTGCAAGGGCTGGAGCATAATGAAGTTTTTACTGGAAGAAGTGGTGCTGACTGTAAATTATATCTGGGTGGCCAAGCCACAAAGGGGTGATGGCATCAGCCATAAAACTCTATACATTATAACATAATCACTTTTTTACCACTCTTTTATATTGCTTTCTTCTTTTTCTAAGTACTCTGTAACACATATTATAGAGTGTAATTTATAGTAATATTTATAATGATGACATTTGCTAAAAGGCAGCTTATGGACATTTTCAGTAAGACTAAATTCTTTCTGACAATATTTTATTTTAAAAAATCAGTTTTTATTTCTAGATTGTTTATTACATCTCTAAATTCTTATTAAAGTATAAAATTTGAATGCTAAGATTTGGTTTGATTCTAAATTTTTAAATGTATGTTATATTTAACTTTTTAAAAAGTAGGTCTATTAGTTAGAGATAATAAAGTTATTTTTATTATTTTCTCTTCTGGGTTATATTATAAATAATAATATTCAGCATTCATTTAGTAAATGCTGGACACTCAAATTATTTCTTTATTCTTTTTAACATTTTTTGAGGTAGACATCATTCTTATCCTACATACTTAGTCAAAAGGAAGATGAGTTTTAGATAAGAGACAAAAATCATGGTTACAGAATTAGAAAATGTGAAGCCACAATTAAAACCCAAGTTTATCTGATTCCAAGGCCCACCCATGATCAGTTATTATACTATATTATCATAATCATACTATCATAATCATACTATACTATCTTTATCATAGAAGGAACTAATTTTTGTCTTTAATCTACTTGAAATGTCAGCAATGCCTGTGAGGCCTGATCTGCCTGGTTGGGGTTTTTGATGCGGCTGGATTATACCATGGTGTTGGGTGAAATGCACAGGGTGCTACAGTTAGAGAACATCCAGGAGCAAAAACAGCCTTTTCATAGACTCGATGCCATGTCTCCTTCCATGCTAGTTTCTATAAATGCACCATTCCATGTGAAGTTTCAGAAACATTCTTTAAGTGAGGAGAGATGACTGACTTCTGCCTTGTTCTTATAATTATTAAGTTCCTTATCCCACTATTAGTGAAATAATTACAAATAATACTAATTACTAATTTTCTGTCGATGTTTTGAAGCAAATGCTATTCTCAAAGTTGAAAATTATAGTTATGTTATTGGTCCAATACTATATAGCTCCCTCTCCAAACATTACCCCATCCCTATTTCTCCTTAACTTCCTAAGTATATTACAGATTAGAAATAAGGACTTTACAAAGTATATGTTTATAAATCTATCTTATGTAATCATCTATATCAACACTATCAATAAAAATATAGTGTGAACTACATGTATATTTAAAATATTCTAGTACCTATATTAATAATTTTAAAAGCCAAAGCTAATTTAGTAATAAATTGATTTAACCTGGTATATTAAAATGTCATTTTAATATGTAATCATTTAAAAATTACTAATATATTTTATGTTCTATTTTTCATACTAAGTCTTCAAACTCCCATGTGTATTTTCCAGTTATAGGGCATTTCAGGATGGACTAGGCACATTTTAAGTGCTCAATGGCCACATGTGGCTAGTGGCTACCATATTGAAAAGTGTAAGTCTAGATGGTTTTAGCTAGCCTTCTAGTTTGCAAGTGACATAGTTTAGCCAAAATAGGAATTTATTGGTGCAGTAAAACCAAGAGAAGTCCAAGAAACAAAGATATAGCTAGAAACTCAAGAAACAATAGAAGTGGAACTTGACCATTTCCAGGACTTTTTTTGCTTTATTCTTCCACACTGTCTGTCCAGTGGCTCTCACTACAAGGCTGGTCACACGGCCACTAGCAGTGGCCCATGTTCACACTCCATAGAAGGTTATTTCCATGTCTCACACCTACGGGACCAAATCTCTTCAGTTTCATGTCCATGGTCCCAAGAAAGACACATCTATTGCTTTGTCTACCTAGCAAAATACCATAATCAGACACCCTTGTTTTACTGGAGAACTGCTGTTTTCCAAGTCTAAAATAATTCTGGTGGGAATGAGAACTTGTGGCCACACTTTGTCACTACAGGGATGGGAATGCAATGCAGACTGACCTATCAGTGTGCCACATTCTTCTAGAAACTGTGATTAGTCCTAATAAATATACAACCCAATCAGTACAAATTAGAATCAGTTGAGGAAGGAGTGAAATGGATGATGGGTGAAAGTATTTTATGCTATCTCCAACTAGGAATGTGAGTTAAAGAAGATTTTAAGCTTGTGGATGCCGGAACTCATCACTGCTGCCACTAGGAAAATGCCTGCTTGAAAATATTATACAAACATTGGTTCTTGAGTGTTTCCTATGTAATTGGTCTGGCTTGGGAGTTCTAGTCTCCTATATGGCTATGCAAAAGTAAAATAAAAAACTTTCAACCCTGGCCAGGTGGCTGAGTTAGCTGGAGAATTGTCCCACACACCAAAAGGTTGCAGGTTTGATCCATTGTGGAGGGCACATACCTAGGTTGTAGGTTCGATCCTTGCCCAGGAAATGTATGGCAGGCAACTAATGGATGTTTCTCTCTCACATTGATGTTTCTCTCTTTCTCTTTCTCTCCCTTCCTCTCTCTCTAAAATTAATATATTCTTGGGTAAAGATTAAAAATAAAAAAAATATGCAGACCAGTTCTAGTAATGATGCAATGGTTTGTTTTGTATTGAATTAAGCCTCCTACAAATGATCACTATTAATGTTAGCCAAAGTACACAAAGCAACTATTTGAAAAAAGCAACGGACTCAGGAGAACTTGAGAGATGGAAATTATTGAGAAAAGAGAAGCACACAGGTAAAGCTCCACATTAGCATCACTTATTCTCTGAATGTAATGTCCACATTGTGGAACAGGGGGAAGAACTCAGGCAGAATGAGGTCATTTCCCTAGCTGAAGAGATAGAAGTTGAAGCTTCATGCAAAGTGGCTGCCACTTGAGGAACAACTTTGAGGAGAAGTGGAAACAGCAGAGAGAGAGAGAGAATAAAAATCTTTATAGATATTTAAAGATTTGTCTTAATTTGTCTTTTACTGTTTTCTAAGATTCCTATGTTCAAGGCAAAACTCAAAAAAAATAAGTAGAAAATATCAACTGGGATAATAAAGAGTTGATAAGAGAGTTCACCTGTGTGGTATTAGTAAAAAATATTGTAATTCAAGACCCTCCCTCATTTATCAGCGTTATGAAGCTTCATATAAACTGCATTCCAACTGAGATGTCAGAAATGCTGTACCCTAGAAGTTAAGGGGCAAAACCTGGGAGTTGGAATAATGTTATAGGACAAAGGGCTATGTCCTAATTGTATGGGCACAACTAGATACATGCTGCTGAGATTTAAGGAAAGGAGGCCATTCTAAAAACTTTTTTAAAAATGAAAGCAGAACATTCAAAAGAAAACAAGAATTTAAAAACTTCATCAAAGTAATTAGGGACATATTTTAAAAATTAAGTGGAAAACCTAAATAAAATAGTCAAAGTATTAAAGGAAAAGAATAGCAAATCTAGAATTTTATAATTAGCTGTTGTCTTTTGAATAAAAGGTCAATATAAACATTTTTCCAGGAGCATTACCATGCAAAGACCCACTTGAAAAAAGAAAAAAAGGAACAAAAAAAAACACCCTTGGTGAGAGTGTTCTCCAGTAAGAAGAAAAATAAACTCAGCAGGTCACTATGACATGTACAAGAAGTTGTGGTGAGCACTAACTAACCAAACACACAAACACACACACACACACACACACACACACACACACAATCTAAAGAAACAAGGAGGAAAGATAATCCATGTAGCACAGAATAGTAATAAAAAGCAGATAATACCTACAGAGGCTGTGGAAAGGAGTTGACAAAAAAAATAAAGAAAGTCAATTTGTTTAGATGTAACATATAGGACTGGAGAAGTTTCATAACTGATAAAGTAAAACATGAAGTTACTCTTATAGGTTTTACCCAACTCTACATTTTTTCTTTGCCAAAGCATTTGTCTTTACCTAACTTTCCATCTGTCTATTAGCAATGGTTAACTATCTTTTTCTTTCTGGTAAAATATAAGCTCTATGAGAAAAAAGGTCTTATCTGTTTTATTCATTAACTTTTCCCAGTGTTAAAACAGAGCTGGACACAAAGTATTTATAAAATGTTTGTTGCATGACTCACCATGAAGCAGCCAAAAATTAAATTTTGTCGAGGCCACATGGAAGCTTCACAGTGTAGTCAAAACAATAAATACTATATTAAAGTTGTTATCTGATCACAAAACAATAAAATTAGAAATTACTAGTTAAAAGGAACTTTTAAAAAGCCCCTAATGACTGTAAAAAAAAACTAAATGATGTACTATGAAAAAAATATTGAGTTAAAGAAAAAATATTGAGTTAGAAAGAAAATCTTTAGAGAAATTATAAAATAATAAAACCAAAAAAGAATAAAAATACTGCAGTTTAAATTTATTGTCTATAGCTAAAGCAGAATTTGGGGGGAAAGTTACAGCCTTATGTACATTCATCATAAAAATATTAAAATAATGCTACTTTCATTTTGAAAAAGGAACAACAGAACAAGGCCAATAAAACAAGAAAAATGCAGCAAATGTAAGGACAAAATTATTTAAATAAAGAAATAATGAAAGATGAATAACGTTGAAGTGAAAGGTTGATAAAACAGTAAAAATTTTGTCAAAGTTTATTAAGACAAAAAAGTAATACAAAAATGTATCAGGAAAAAGAAGTGTAATCTCAGATACTATGGGGATTTAAAAAGACAATATTAGAATACTTTGAACAATATATGTTAATAAATTTGATGGCCTATAACCATTGTATGCAAACAAAGGCCATGTCAGTCCACGGCTGGCACTTGGAAATCTGTGGCAGTGCTTACGATTCTCATAACACTAAGATGCAATTTGTGGGTTTAACGTCCACAGTCCAGGATAGAAAACTTGAATTATTGGAAGAAATTGAAAAATAAATTAAAGATACACCACTTTTCTTCTTTCCTACCCCTGTTTTCTTAGTGAAAAGGAGAGCAGGTCTATACAGTTTTACAGCTGAATATTGCTAAACTTTCAATATACAGAAATTTCTACCTTATGTATTTTGTTTCAAGAAATAAAAAGAGGGAACATTTACTAATAAATTTTATGAGGCTAGCACAAATTATTCTCAAACCAGGTAAAGACAGTATAAACATATGTGACAGACAATTTTTATTTTAAATCAAGAAGTGAATAAATGTCTTAAGTAAATTTTATTTAGTGTGGGTGTATAAAGTATATTGGAAACTAGGGACAGTTCAAAATCCTGAACTATTATTTTAAAGCACCTAATTTTTTACCTCATACTATTTGAATATTACAACAATGTATATAAAGCCTTTTATAAAATTAACTACCTATACAATTGATGCTTAAACAATGCAGGGGTTAGAGGGACCAACCCCTGGCTCAGACACAAATCCATGTGTAACTTTTGACTCTCCCAAATCTTAACTCCTATTAGCCTATTGTTGACCGGAAGCCTTACCGAGAGCATAAACAAATCTGTCAACATATTTTTATCTTATAAATACTATATACTGTATTTTTATAATAAATTAAGCTAGAAAAAAAGAAATATCTCAAGAAAATCATTAGCAAGAAAAAACACATTCAAAATACTGTCCTGGATTCATGAATACAGTAAGTTTATTTGTTCACAAGATGAATCATCTGTCAGTACCTACATAGACATTGTCTTATATGATACAAAACACTATAGTGTTATACATATTACTAACACTACATATAAAAAATAAAAAGATAATGTAAAAAAGAAATTTATATTTATTTACAGGTATAATGATTCATGCATTGATAATGAAGAAGCAATGATATCAATTTATGGTAGCCTAGTGTAGTCAATATGATTGCTTCACAATTGCCTGGCCCCAGGGGTCCCCAACCTCCCTCCTCCCCGTGTCCCTGGTGCTGCTGGCATTACCGCCTGAGGTCCACCTCCTGTCTCCCCCTGCCCACCCGGTCCATGGAAAAATTGTCTTCCAGAAACCAGTCCCTGGTGCCAAAAATGTTACCACTGGCCTAGCCTATACACTAATGAGTAAATCACTATAAAAGTGTTGTGGTATATAATACTACAGTCTTATTCATAATACAGTATTGGAAACATTAGGGGGTTTTTTGTTATTTTTTAAAAAAACACTTACTGGTGATGATAGGCTGCTACACAGTTCCTACAATTGAGACAGAGAGCAAGAGTGAGAGCAAGCATGCTGTATGGTAATGTAATTCTTTGAAAGCAAAGTTATAAAACAGTAAGCAAATACATTATTAATTTTACATTAAAAATAACTCAGGCAGGCAAACTTGGTGTAACTTTATGGAAATATGTCATAATTTCTCTCTGACTTCTTTGCTTATTTCTCTAAAAGTGTTTCTGTAGGGTTCCAATCCTGCCTTCTACTCTTTGCTTTGGAGTCAGTGTTCATTCCATGGAATAGTCCGTGTAGCGTAAGAAGTTAAAAGCAGGCTGGAACAGTTGGAACAGTGCTACCAGATTATCCATTGTCAGTTAGCTTGTTTTCTTGCTCTGCTTCTTCCGCGTCTTCATCCTGTCACCCAGCACTGGTTTGGAAGTGCTCATCTCCATCAGGTCGTCTTCTGTCAGCTCCTTTGCATGGTGTCTATTAGCTCTTGAATTTCTCCAAGACCTATACCTTGAAACTTTATACACTCCACCACTACCTTTGTTGCCACATCCACAATCCTTTTCATGATTTCCTGGATTAACTCTGTTATAAATCCAGTGAAGGCATGCACAACATCTAGACAACAGGCAAAAACAGTGGTTTTCTCCATTGAGAATTTATTGTTTGGGGCATGATGGCTTTCATGGCTTTTTCTATAGCAACAATGGCATTTTCAGTGATGTAATCCTTCCAGACTTTCATGGTGTTCTCTGTATTAGGGTTCTATTCCACAGCAGTGATAATCTTTTTCACAGAGTACAGTGTGTAATGAATCTTTGAGGTTCTTATCTGGATGCTGAATTAGGGACACTGTGTTTGGGGGCAAGTAGACCATGTTGATGCCTCTGGTGTTGAACTCATGGGGTTTTGAGTGGCCTGGGGCATTGTCTATCATTAAGAAAAAAAAAATTTAAAAGGCAGTTTCTTACTAAGGGACAAAGTATTGATGAACTCAATCCAGAAAAAATGTTCTCATTGTCCAGGCCTTCTTGCTGGGCAGCCAAAACACTGGCAGCTGATGTTTATCTTTTCCCACTTAGGCTGGAGGGGTGGAGGGAGGTAGCAGCTTTATAGATAAGGGAAGACTTGATCATAAAACCAACTGTATTTGCACAAAACAGTAGAGTTAGTCAACCCTTTCCTGCCTTACATCCTGGTCTTGCTTTCTTTCTTACTGATAGACATCCTTTCTGGTACTTTTTCCAGAGTAGGACACTTTAATCTGCATTAAAACCTGTTCAGGCAGGTATCCTTTCTCCTCAATGATTTTCTTAATGGCATCTGGGAGTTTGCTACCCCTTGGTCATCAGGAGCTGCCTCTCCTGTTATCTCGACATTTTAAAAACCAAACCTTTTCCCCAAATTATCAAACCATCCTTTGCTGGCATGAATTTTTCCAGCTTTAGATCCTTCACCTTGCCTTTGCTTTAAGTTGTCATACAATGGCTTCCTTCTTCTTGAATCTTAACAAAGTCTATAAATATACTTTTTTACAGAAATCCTGTATCCACATAAAAGCTGAATTTTCAATACATGATAAAAAGGTATTTTGCAGAAAAAAAAAGCAAGATTTTTATGCCTGCTGGCATAGCTGCAGCAATGACTTCATGAATTTCCTTTTCTTTCTTTCTGTCTGTCTGTCTTTCTTTCTTTCTTTTATAATGGTCCCTACACTGAATTCATTTCTCTTGAAATAGTGGGCAACTGCAGCTGAAGACCTCAATCTATAGTACATATTAAGCAAATTCAACTTTTTCTTGTAATGCCGTGACTTTTTTTTTTTCTTTTGCTTCTTGGGAGCATCTCCATTATCACTAGTGGCACTTCATGTGGGTCCCCTGGTGTTATCCAGAATTTGCAGTATTGCACTGAACACAATGAAAAATATGTGAGAACTGCAAGAGATCACCTTTTACTGTGGTGCACAATTTGCCAAAGAGACAAACTGCTCACATGGGAATAATCAGCATCACACGGCAGTTTAAGCAGGTGTTCAGGACACTTGAGCTCAACACAGTAACAACAGGAGGTGGCTACAAAATTGTTACAGTTTTATAGTATGTGCATTGATGTTATGCTGTTGTAATGCACTGTACCTTAAATTGTTTACATTTCTCTCCACTGAGAATATCACCATATGTGATCTGTGTTTGTGTAAGTTTTGATAAATTTTAACTTTTTATAATAGATTTGTGTATATTTTACAGCAGCAAATGATAAAAAAGGACTGGTATCTACATACATTTTATGCATTTGTCTCATACCTTTTTAATTTTGTCAATATTTCTAGGCTGTGTCATTCCTCTGAGTTTTGCAAATTGTCAATAATTTTTAAAAAATCCCCTACGTATTAATTTTTAAAAAATTATATAAGTGGAATTGTGTAGCTCAAATTTAGGTTGTTCAAGGGTCAACTGTTTATGATTTTCACATCCCAGAAAACAAGAACTACATCAAACTTTCTTATCAATAAAAACCTGTATAACTTAAACCTACAGAAGGTATTCTTCTTAATGGAGGAAATTTAGATGAATTGAGATGCATAAGAATATGCACAATGAATGAGATGCACAAGAATATGATATCAATGTTCATTATCACAATCACTTGTTAAAATAATATAGAAGATCTTCACCAACTGCTATGCCGTGAAAGTTTTCATCCCCTTTAAATTCCTCACTGGAATCCAAATGCCGGAAGTAATGATGGTATCAGTAGGTGAGGCTTTGGAAGGTGATTAGATCATGATGACAAAGCTCTCCAGAAATGCCATTAATTCCTTTATGAAAGGGACCCCGGGGCTTCTGATCAAGATGGTGGAGTAGGTAAACACTGTACTCACATCCTCCCGTGACCACACTAAAATTACAACTGAACTACAGAGCAAGCATCATTGAGAACTGCCAGAAATATAGCTGAGCAGAAGTCCCACCACTACAGATATACAGAGATGTTGAACAGGAAGGAGGGGCATAGACACAGAACTGGCTGGCCCCACACCCCCATGTAAGGTACTTAAAAATTGGGAGGGGAATCTCAATTTGACCTGTGGAGGTCACCCCTTAAAAGTGAGGGTTTCCAGCCCCACACCAGGCTTCCCCCCAGCCCAGAATTTCAGTGCTGGCAAGAGAAGTCCCCATAACTGTCTATAAAAAGCATCAGAGATCATGGCTGCATCAGAGAATGAGACAAAGAGACGCTGGACTCTGAGGGGTTCCTCAGAGTCTGCCAAGGGACTCACTTTCTCTGAACTGCAGCACTGGGGCAACAGCTCAAAAGGTGCCAGGGACACACAGGGAAGAACTGAATTCTCTGGCTTCAAGGCGAACACTAGAGGGGCAGCTTTCTCTGGCAAAAGTGCTGGCAAAAGCCATTGTTCTTTTTCCGAGCCATCCCCCTGCAGGTGTATGTGGGCACAATATCTGAGTCTTCATTATCCTGGCTAACACTCTTCACTGCACTCTGGTTAATTCCCTGAGACCACACCCCATCCAACTTTTGGGCCCAACCAAGCACTGACGCTGGATTTTCTACACAAATGGCCTGCTTTGGCTCATACTGTGAACTTTCCTAAAATCTCCCAAAGGTTCACAAACCCCCAAAAAGCAGCATCTGGCCTCAGCATACCCAACACCCCTTGCTAAGCAGCCCCAAGCCCATTATTGGGGCAAACAGCCTCAATTCATAGCTTAGCCTCTCTCAGGTACCTCAAACCCAGCACAAGTGGCAACCATCTGAAGATCACTTTGTAGCTCATACCAAAAGCCCCAGTCAGGGCACAGGCAGCAGCTGACATTGGCCTACACCAGAGCCCCTCCCAAGATGCTTTGGATACAATATACCTGCTGGCCAGCTTCAGACCAAATCAAAGAATAACCTGTTATGGAGCAGCAGTTGGACTCCTAATGCCCTTCGCCACATTCTAGGCAAAGTTCCAGAAGCAAAGATTTGGTGATGAAGGAAAGCAGTCTTTATTTTAAAGCTTCATGATTTTGGAATAACAGCTTTCCATATTCATTGGTCACTTAGGCCTACCAATTAAGGCTAAACTCTTTAACACCTGAGTTCTCCTATCTTTCCCCATGTTAGTTTTTAATTGTCTTATTTCTATAGGGTTAGTTTACAAACTAAAACAACCTAAGATACAAAAGCTACATGATTTTGAAAGAATGGCAGGCTTCTGCCTCAGAGGTCATTCCCTCTAGATCACCGAAAGAATAACCCTGCCACCCTCTGCCAGGCCAGGCTGATCCTGAGCTATGCCTGGAGTTCCTTCTCATCCCAAATACCATCTGTTGGGAAATACAGGCAGCTGTGGCACAATCACCTAGGCATCCTCCAGGAAGAGAGAGCCAGCGAGCCAGCTAGCTAGCCCTCTTTTTATTTCCATGCACTCTGGAGACATTCAGCTTCTCAGCCAATCCTCTCCTAAACTGTTTACCATTGCCTCAGGCAAATTCCTCCAATAGCCACTTCCGACTTCTCCCCAGTGATCTGATCAGATCTCTCTGTATCACTACCACCTCCACAAACACACCCAAAGGGCAGACTCAACAGGTACAATAGCCCTGCTAGAATGAATCCTTTCTTGTAGAGTCAGCCCCTGCATGACATCTCAACAATGTAGTTGAGGCTAGGCCTGGCTACCAATCTGCCTGAGGTTCAATCCCTCCTATAGATGTGCTAACAGTAATCAAGGCTCAAATACAATAGGAGGGCATAACCCAAGCAAGGGACACACCTGGCATTCCCAGCTGAAGTGACTAAGGAGATTTCACCACTTGGCCCCGGGGACGCCTACTGCATGAGGCAGTTCTACGAAGAGCAGAAGATGTAGCAGCTCTACTTATATGCCTAATACATAGAAACAAACGCAGGGAGGCAGCCAAAAGAAGACAAACATCCCAAATGAAAAAAACAGAACAAAACTTCAGAAAAGGAACTAAACAAAAAGGAGACATGCAATCTACCAGATGCAAAGTTCAAAACACTGGTTATAAGGATGCTCAATGATCTCAGTGAGAACTTTGACAAAGCAATAGGAAACATAAAATGAAGATTAAAAAAATAAAAAGGAACCAGTCAGAAATGAAGAGTACAATAACAAAAATTAAAAAAAACACATTAGATGGAATCAACAGTAGATTAGATAAAAGAGAGGACTGAATCAGTGAGTGAGAAAATAAAGTAGTAGAAGAGCTTCCCAGATAAGTAACAGGTAGAGGAGTTCATCACTACCAAACCAGTATTACAAGTAATGTTAAAGGGATTTTTTAGGACAAAAAAAATTTAATTATGAATAACAAAATGGCAATAACTACATATCTACCAACAGTTACTTTATTTAATTAATTAATTAATTAATTTAATTGCCTGAGAACATGTTCATTGATTTTAGAGAGAGATGAAGTGTGGGCGGCGGGGAGAGAGAGAAATCTATTAATTGTCTCCTGTATGTGCTCCTACCAGGGATGGAACCCACAACATACATATGTGCCCTGACCAGAAATTGAACCCACAGCCTTTTGCTGTGTAGGATGACACTCCAACCAATTGAGCAACCCTATCAAGTCTATCAACATTTACTTTAAATGCTCCAGTCAAATGACATAGTGATGCAGGGTGCAGCCAGGAGGGGGGCCCCCAAAATAGGGATTTGGAATGGGCCCAGAACTCAGGGTGTCCAGGGAATATTAGAGGGGCATATAAGATGTCCTCACCCCTTCCCCCACAGGTATGAGTTGGGGGAAGGGACACATGGAGCAGGGACATGCAGAGCTGCTAATCCATGGAATGGTCATTTAACACATCTATAGCCTTTGGCTGGTAGCTTAGATGTGTTAAATAGCTGTGGCCATGCTCTGAGCCAGGGGGATGGAAAGGACTCCCCTCAAGATGTGACTGGGGGAGGAACCCTAGTTAAAGCACCTGCATGGGAGCTTGGAGAAGATTGGCTCCAGAAAATGGGGACACACCTGCCCAGACTCATGATGGCATCCCTCCAAAAACTTGGAATACACGGGAATGCTGGAAGGTGTAACTGATTGTAGGAGGAGTCGGAAATGGGGGTACAGAAGAGATTTGGTGCAGGGATTTAAGTGGAGATGCGGCAGCCATTGGGTGAGAATCCACGTGATTTCTCGGGAGTTAGAACCCCACAGCCCTGTGAGGGAGAATCACCATGTGGCTTTAGCAGAGAATTGCCACTTGGCTTTACCTGATTGGAGACCCTCTTGCAGCTTTGCCAGAGGGAGGAGATTCCACATGGTTTCACCAGAGTGCAGACCCCTGCAGCTTTGGTGAAGAGTGAGAGCCACGTGGCTTTGCCAGAGTGGGGACCCCTTCCCCACAGCTTTGGTAGAAGAAGGACCACGCGGCTTTGGGGTGCTCCCTTTGGCTGCGTGGCCTGGGAACAAGACAGACTTTGCCTAGAAGAAGGGTGAAAGAACTCTTGCCAGTAGTTCCATGAGAAGGTGCCACATGGGTTTGGATTAATTAGAGATCCTGCCTGGACAACAACACAGCTGACGGTGTCGAGAGCCTGGATCCCGGACGTGTGCTTCTCTTCCTTGCAATTACGGTAACCTGAATTAGGGCAGAGGGAGATAGGAAGCACTGTGGGCGTCTGTGGGTATCCTAAAGGACTTTGATATTTTAATGAAGATGTTAAGTCGCTACTTTAACTCTGTATAGCATTAAATAAACATTTCCTTTCCTTTTCACAAATCTCTGGCTTTGAGAGGCATCTTTCCATAAGGCAGCGGACAATAACGGACCTTCTGTTGCTCTGTAACAATAGGATAGGGTGGGTGAATGGATAAAAAAACAGGAAAGACCCTTATATATGCTGTCTATAAGAGACTCATTTCAGATCAAAAGACACACACAGGGTGAAAATAAAAGGATGGAAAAAGGTGTTTTATTAAAATATTTTTTTAAAGTTATGTAGAGATACTTTGACCAGACAAAATAGAGTTCACAACAAAGGTTCTAAAAAGAGACAAGGGGAGACCCAGCAACTCCAAGTCTGGGTATTTAAAAGAAGAAACCCGAAATACAAATTTGAAAAGACATATGCATTTATATGTTTGTTGTAGCATTATTTGCAATACCCAAGATATGGAAGCAACCTAAATGTCCATCAATAGACATTGAAGTGATGTATATAAAGAATGGAATATGACACAGCCCTGAAAAGGCATGAAATCTTGCCTCCTGCAACAACGTGGATATACCTTAGAAAGTACTGTACTGAGTGAAATGAGTCAGAGAAAGACAAATGCCATATGATTTCACTTATATGCAGAATTAAAAAAAATAAATGAACAAACAAAACAGAAGCAAACACATAGATACAGCGAACATTTTAATGATTACTAGGTTGGGATGGGGGGCTTGAGGGACTTGGTAAAATGGGAAAAGGGGTTAATATATACACATTGGTAGTTACTAAGTAGTTACAGGATGTAAAGTACAGCATAGGGAATATAGTCAATAATATTGTAATAACTGTGTATGATGTCAGATGGGTACTAGATTTATCAGTGATCACTTTGTAAGTTATATAAATGTCTAATCACTGTGTTGTACACCTGAAACTAATATAAGATTGTATGTCAATTGTAATTGAAAAATAAAAACTATTCAAAAATGAAATAAAAATAGATCCCAAAGAGTTCCCTTGCCCCCTTCTATTATGTTAAGATACACAGGGAATTCTGCAACACAGAAGAGGGCCCTTACCTACTCCTGATCTCCTACTTCAGCCTCCAGGTCTGTAAGCAATAAATTTCTGTTATTTACAACCCAGGCAGTCTGTAGTAATTTGTTAGAGCAACTCAAATGACTAAGACACTGACCATTTAAGAAGCAGACAAAAAGGGTATAGTGATTGTAAAAGAAGAGAAAAAATCTATATAAACAACTCAACAAAAACATTTTTAATAATAAGAAGAGAGTTTATCCAGATAAACTTTAAATAACAAATTGATGATACTATCAGCAATAAACAGCTAGAATATAAGTAAAAATGCAATTTCATTTATAAAAGAAATAAATTATAAAATGCTTATCTTTTTCATAAAATAATAAAATTATAAGCTATCTTAAAAAATACACAAACTATCTCAGAAAAACATTGAAAATCTGTTAAAGGAGAAAAAATAAAAAGATGCTTAATATAAGTCATTAGGGAAATACAAATCAAAACCACAATGAGATACCTCTTCACATACATTAAGAAAATATAAAATAACAAATGTTGGAGAGGATGAAAAAAATTGGAACTCTCATGTTACAGAAAATAATTCAGAAAATAATAACTGGCGCGATTGGGGTGATGGAGTGAGGCTTTATTACACGCGCGGACCCAGAGGAGGCAGTCTCCAAATTCTGGGCCCAAATCCTTGGCTGAGCAGGGCTTTTATTGCTCTCCGGATGCCCTATCCTACGTGGCAGAAGTAGGAGGTACAGAAGCTGATGCAAACATAACTAGGGTTGAGGTGTCCTTATCGGAAGCTGGGTGTACAGAAGCCAAAACAGAAGTTATGACTACCTAACTGAAACCAGACGGTTTGGCGGTTTTTACGTAATCTAAACAAAACTCTTTCCCAGTTCCCCGTTCCTCTTCTGGGTCACCTTGTCCTAGTTGACTTTTCTTCTACACTCAGACATCGCTAGTGGGAATGTAAAATGATATAGCCATAGTGGAGAACAATTTGGTGATTTCTTAGAGAGTTAAAGATAGGATTACCATATGACTCAGCAGTTCTTCTTTGAGGTACAAAATAAAAGAATCGAAAGCAGATACTCAAATACTTGTATAGAGATATTCATAGCAGCAGTATGCGCAGCAGCTAAAATGTGGGGAAGAAGGTCCATCAACAAATAAGAAGGTAGACAAAATGTAATTTACGTATACAGTGGAATATTATTCATCTATAAAAAATGTAGTATTGCTCTACTGCAACATGCATGATTTATAAAAACATTATGTTAAGTGAAAGAAAGCAGACATAAAATTCACATTTATCCAGGAATATATGATAACTGATTTCATGACAGACTTCGAAGCTACAGTGATCAAGGCAGTGTGGTAGTGACAGATGAGTCATATAAAATGCCAAAACAGAATAAAGAACTCAGAAATAGACCCATACAGCCCTAACCAGTTGGCTCAGCTGGCCAGGCATCCTCCTGCAAGACGAAAGGCTGCTAGTTCAATTCCCAGTCAGGACCTGTGCCTGAGTTGCAGATTTGGTCCCCAGACACCTGGTTTCTTTCATACACCAGGTTTCTCTTCCTCTCTTTCTTCCTCTCTCTAAAAATAAACAATTTAAGTTTAAAAAAAGAATAAATCCCTACATATGATCAACTGTTTTCAACAAAGGTGTGATGAAAATTTAATGGAACAAGAACAATCTTTTCAACAAGTGGCACTGCAACAATCTCATATCCATATGCAAAAATGTAAACCTTGACCTCACAACATATGCAAAAATTAAGTCAAAATAGACATGGTCTTCATTGTAAAACCTAAAACTATAAAATTTTGAGGAAAATACGTATGCGAAAAATCCTAGTGACTTTGAAATAGGCAAATATTTCTTATATACTTCTCCAAAAGCACTATCTATGAGATGCAAAATTGATTTACTGGACTTCTTCAAGATTAATATTTTCTGTTTTTCTAAAGATACTGTTAAAATAAATGTCAAGATATAAACTGAAAGAAAACATTTGCAAATATCTATATGAAATAGCACTATTCTCAGACTATATAAAGAACTCTCAAAGCATGTAGAAATTAAACAAATAATCCAATAAAAAACAGGGGCAAACAATTTTGAGACATTTCACAAAAAAAAGGGTATAAGGAGGGCAAGACATGTGAGAAAATACTCAAGATACCATTAGTTATAAGAGAAAAGTAAATTAAAATCACATATCTACTGAAATGACAAAAAACTAATTAATTTTTTAATGGAAAGTAGGAGGGAAGAGGGGACAAGAGAGGGAGAGAGAACATCAGTTGTTGGAGAAGATACACAGAACCTGGAAATCTCATATTGCTGAGAGAATACACGATGTTACTGCTGCTTTGGAAGACAGTTTGGCACTTTCTTAGAAGGTTAGACATATAAACCAGCAATCTTGTCTATGTCAGTATTTATAATAGCTTTATTCATAATCACCAAAAATGGAATATAGCCCAATGTTCTTCAAATGGTGAATGTATAAAGAAATTATAGCACATCCAAAAAATGGCTTACTACTTGGCTATAAAAAAGAACAAACCACTGGTACATGAGAAATGGATCTCAAATAAATTATGCCAAGTAAAAGAAACCATTCTCAAAAGGCTGCAGGTTATTCAATTCCATTTGTGTGACATTCTGGAAGAGACAGATCTACAGGAACAAGAAAACAGACCAGTGATTTCCTGAAGCTGGGTCTCACATTGACTTATGTGTCAGAAATCATAGCACTCCACCCAGAGGGTGAGTTTCAATGTTTGTAAATGCCACCCTAATGTACCTGACAAAATGACAATAAAGCCATAATAATAAAAATATTATGGAACTATCATAAAAACAGAAAATTAGACCAGTAGAACACCCTGAGAGTCTAGAAAGATATGTATTATGTATGGGAGAAAGTTGATAAATTGTTACCACAAAACAACTGGTAAAACTGTCCACCTTATGGAAAAAAATACACCTCAATGTTCATTACGCTACACCATATGCAAAATTGGATTTCATGTGAATTATAACCTAAATGTGAAAGGTAATACCACATTCCAGTAGAAGAAAATACTAAATTATATATTTGTGATCCTCTCTGAGAAGTCTTCTTGAAAAATACCTCAAAAAAGAAAACTTAAAGTTGAAAACTTAACCACATGAAATTATTTGGAAACGATACATGGGAAATCTGAATGGCCAACAAGTTTATTAGATAAATGGCATAACTCATGAACAACAGGCAAAATGCAAATTAATAAACACATTTAAAAGGTACATATTAACAGATAATTCATGAGAATGTGGCAAGCCAGTAATCCTCTCTGTTACCAGTGGTGGTTATTAGTGACATTAAGTATTGATGTACCTTTAGACCGAGTAATTACACTTGCTTCATAGTCTGGATGGAAGGGATGTTTGATTGGGTGCCCTGCAGCAGGGTTTGCCGTGGTGGGGACTTGCCTAATCTATGCCTCTGCAGTGAAATAAAATATAAGTAGAATGCAGTGTAGGAAATACTCTGTAATACAATTCACCAGCAAGGGGCAATAAGTTAAATGTACAACAGTTACTTAAGATTTTTCACCTATAAAAAGGAAATAATAAAAATACATATACAATAGAGTTACTGTGAATATAAATGAATTAATATAGTATCTTAACCCCTTGGGGCTGCTATAACAAAATACCACAGACTGGGTGGCTTGTAAACATTTATTTCTCACCATTTCGGAGGCTGGAAGTCCAAGATCAGGTTGCTAGCATGGTTAGGTTCTGGTGAGGGCCTCATTTTGGGCTTCAGACTGCCATTTGTCCTGTCCTCAAGTGGAGATCACAGAGAGAGGAAACAAACTTTCCTGACTGTTGTAAGGGCTCTAACCCCATTCATGGGGGCTCCACTCTCATGACTTCATCTAGTCCTAGTCTCCTCTCAAAGGCCCCACCTCCTTACACCATCGCTTTGGAGATAGATCAGAAGGTAATTAAAGCTAACATGAATTTCGGAGGAACATAAGCATTCAGTCTATAACATATAGTATGTGTGGAGACTTTAAGACAGTACCTGACAAAATTATAAACACCCAATAAATATTATTACCATTATTTTACTGTTGCAAATAATAATATGCAAGGTAGTTTTTTAAAGTATTAAGTGAAAGTGAGAGATGTGTAATTTCCATCGCTATTAAATTGGCTGGTTCTGTAATTTGAGATAGAGCATTTCAGAAGTTGATTTTGCCCTTTCCTTGGCTTTCTCTACTAACATCTCAATAAAACTTAAAGATCTGGAATGCCTTATGTCGCTTTAGTAACAAACCCTAAAGCTGTTTGTAATAAGCTCTCACTATACCATCCTCTTGCATTTTCATTGGCAGTCTTCCTGCTCCCTGTTCAAACAGGAACTGCAAGCATGCACCATTGCCCTCTGCTGGAAGAATGCTTAGTGTCCTGTGCAGGGTGGAGTCTCATTTTCCTGAGCTCTAAAGTTAAACTTCACATGCTCTGGTTAGCTCATGAAACACTGTTGGTGTTACTTTATAAAGAATTTGGGTGCTGGATTATATATTGACATCTTTTTTCTTTTATTTTAATTCAAAAAATGTTGAAGTGTTTCAATGGAATCTGTTCATGGGCTTAGTCCAGTTTCTGTCTGTTTCAGTTGTCCATGCATATTCCCAGTGAGTTTAACTTTGTTTGATGATTGCTTGGTATGTTGATTTTTTTTCTTTGATTTAGTAGAAAGTTTGGAGATTGCTCTTTCAAAATAGTAGTACTGCATTGATTCCAACTTTGAAATCTGAATTTTATGCTTCCCATTGCATAGGGATTAATTTATTAGAGTATTATGCTCTAAATTTATCCTTTTCTTAAATCCGTTTCTGACATTGAGATTTGTCCAAGGAAGGCAACTGGTGTCTTAAAAAAAAAAAGAAAAGAAAGTGAATTCATGAAATGACATCTTCATTACTCTCTACAACTACCACAATCTTAATTCTTTTTTTTTTTGTGAGGGGGGATTTATGTTAGCTACTCAGCTGCAGCAGCCAAATTCTCTCTTAATATGGTCACTATGATATCAAATAACAGTTAATAAGCTATTTAAAAGATAAAGAATTTTGACTTTTAAAATAATAAATATAATGAATCTCATTAAGTTTATTTTCTTTTTGACTGAACATTTTTTATTTTTTCTTGACTAGCTTTAAGATTTTAACTCTCTAAAGATGGTAAAATATGCAATTTTCCTTAAAGCTTGTTAGCTTGTTAATCTATTTTGTTGTATCTTTAAGAACCATGTGACATGAGCTTTCCTAGTGTCATTGTATTAAAGGCAAGCACCCCTCCCCCACACTACTGAAACATCCTGTACTAAACACATTTCTCACTACATTCATTTTAGTTCTATTAAAAATTAATAGTAATTACATAAACAGTTCTGAACTTCCATCCTTGTTGATGGGTCAGAAGACAAGCAATGATCTGTAGTTGGGAAGGTTTCTTCTCCACAAAATCTGCTCTGACTCTGATGCTCCTAAGTGCCCAGGAAGAGTATTTTACCAAATGAGGGCAAATGCAGAAATGACAAGAAGGGCCATGAAAGGGAAGTAAATGGTGGTCGTTGAGGATATCTATGTAAAAGAATATAGCGTGGGCAGGGAAGGATACTCCCCTTGGGTGAGATGTGAGGGAACGGTCATGGCAATGAGCTGGAAAACGCAAAATGTCCGGCTTTGGTTCGGAAAACAAGCAGCCAAGGTGCCCTTCAAATCTGTTGGAAGTTACCCCTCTATGGTCATTTACATGAAGTTTTATCTAGGAAAAGGGAGGTGATTTGGGAAAACCTGTATTGAATTCCACTACAGGAAAACATTTCAAGTTTGCCCTTTACCTGTTTGAGTGTTCTGAGACTGTGCCTCAGTTTGTCTGAATTTTATTGACCAAATGCCAGGACATAATGACTATGCTAGAACTGCCAGAAATTGAATTTGTGAAGCTTTAAAGAGGTACAGTAGAATTTGTATTTGATATGATCTTTTTTGTTGATTTGGTGAGCTTCTTTGCCAACTTACTCAACACAGTACTGCTTTTGTTTTTGGAAGGCCAGGGCATTGGGGACAGCACCTGAATGCAAATGCTTCAGGTGGGCACATTAGGTTCTCTGTTTAATCACTGAAAAGGCTGTACCAAAAAGGTAACCATGTTTGGATGAAGGTAACCATCTTTGCAGAGAAAGTATTTTGTGGTCGAATATTTTCTCAATATCCTTTGGCAAGAAGCTCTGAGGCTAGAGAATGGACTTTTGCGGAGGAGAAACCAAGATCTAATTAGAAGTCAGGTGAATGGATTAAGGAGGACAATGGCCACATAGAATTAAATTTTACAGAGAATATCTTCAAGTATACAGAGTGTATTAACAATAGAGACCCCTAATATTAAAATTTAAAATTTACTAGCTCACGTGCCACCTTCCGTTGGATATTCAATCTGCTTGGCTTCCCAAATCTGCAAGATAAATATAAAGTTTTTATATTTTCTAACTGTAACTGAAACCCAGTCTAAACAATTTTGTACTTTATTTTTTGGAAGCGTGTTTTCAAAACTGTTATAATTAAGACTAGGGTCATTCTTTCTCTCCTATGCCATGAATTTATTTGAGCTTCAAGATTATTTGTCATCCATCCTCAGGCTTCTTGGCATTTCCACCCATTTCTTTACACTACAGCTCTTCAGCGTGAAGTCGAAGCCATAGTCACTGGGCTCTAGGTGACAATGCAATATCTAAATCTCCACTTTTTTCAGATACAGATTACTTGGGAATGTAAAAGAATAAGTGTCTCTAATACTTAAAAAAAAAAAAAAACAAAACCTCTAGCATTCAGGGCTTGATGCTGGTCAAGTCTGTCAAGCTAGAAACTATGTTTCCCAGAATCTCCTCCCCTGTATGGGTCCAGGTTAGAATTCAAACAAAAACCTAGGAAGCAGAGATGAAACAGGTCTTGTTTGCAGACAGATGTCTGCAAGGACAGATTTAGAGATGCCTATCTGGTCTCGTTTATCTTCTTCATCCTCTGCCTCAGGACTACCACCAGACACTTAACCATGACCCCACAGAAGTGGTAGCTACACAGACAGAAGAGCTTCCCGTAAACCTCACCACAAGATCCCATTGCGTGGACTCACTTTAGCAGCAGATATACTTGGCTTCTATAGTAACTGGCTGAACTCCTGCTTTTATTCTCTAAATCTATTTTCAGACCTTCATTTCCCAACTTCTCTTACAATTAAAAAGTATATAATTACCATAATACATTTTCCATAACACATATTATGTGTCTACTATCACCGCTGAGCCCGAACCCATAAAATGGGGACTTCCCTATCTTAATTTTTCTTTATTTTTTCAGACTCACACAATTATTTATTGACTTGCAGCCACGTCATATAACAGTGCAGCTCCTTTCAATTTCTCCCCCAGCCGCATAGAAACACACACACACACACACACATATTGCTCACTTGAAAACATATGCATAATCTTCACCTTTTCCATCATCCCAGTATAGTCGTTACACAATTGTTAGTTTAATAAATACATCTTAATTTTTTTAAAAATTGGTTCGTGCACTCATAATCCTTTTTCTTATTCTCTCTTCTCTTTCTTCAGCATTTCAGATTAGTCTTTGTGATAGCTCCTATATAATAAATGTTTCTAATGATTAACTCCATGATACTAAAACACAACAAAATCTTTTGTAACATTTATGCCTATTGAAATTTTCTTTACAAAAAGTTTAAGGTCAAAATTTTTCTATTCATTGATTATGATGATACTTTGACTGACTAGTGTGAACAAATTTTTGAGAGAGAAAATAGTGACCAAGACAGACATGGCCATGAAATTTAAAATCTAGTGATTCATTACTGGCAAATAATTAAAAAATGCAGCATAAAAAGTGTTATGATGGGGAAGGCATAGAGGAACAGCAGCATCCCAGACCAGTGGAAGGAAGAACCAATAATATTGCCTAGAAGTAATGAGCTCTATCTTGAAATATATATTTTCAAGATATATGTATATATCCCCCACCCTGGGAAAAGAAACAGACTAATCAGCAGCCCAAGATGAGAGGGAAATAGTAAATTCCTTAGAGGAAATGAATGTGTTTAGTATGGTGAGAATACTGAGTGGCAATAAGTAACAAAACAGAAAACTGGAAAGTTAAAAAAGGACTTTTAAGCTGTGTTATTATAAGAGTAATAAGGGCTGATTATAGGACATTAGTCAAGGAAATCATAGAATTGTACTCTGTTGTAAAAATATCACTATCTGTGGCATAAACAAATGAGTTAGAAGAAAAGATGCATTAACTGGGGTGAGAACAAAGACAAAGCAATCAATCTGGAGCTGCAGGAATAATCCTGTGGCTGGTGTTCCCCAACTGATAGATAAGCAGAATAAAGATTATCTTTATGATTCACCGAATGTAGGGGAAAGTAGAAATGAATGATGACTCTCAGGTTTCTTGCTTGGGCAAATAGAGGGACTGTGGTAATGAACTACCTTTAATTGTTTGGTAAATTCTCCGGATGTTAGTTTCAAAATAGAAAGAATTCAATGGCCTATTTTAAAAAATATGGTCATTGGACTCCCAGCACACCTTTTGCAACATGATTGTGCTGCTTTTTCCATAAACTGATAGAATTACTTCCCTACCCCTTGGATCTTGACTGACCTTGTGACTTTCTTTGGCCAGCAGAATGTGGCAAAGTGACTGTGCCAGTTCTGTGGTCAGGTTACAAAGGTTTCGCATGCTCTTGCTGTGTCTGTTGAAAGCCTGCCACTGCCACATGAACAAACCCAGGCCAGCCTGCTGGAGGATGAGACAACACCAAGAGGAGGTGCCAGACATCCCAGCTGAGATTATCTGAGGCCAGCCTATACTCAGCCAACCTTCCAAAATGTGCGACTGGCAAGATTCACAGAGCTCCTCTGCAGCCAACCACAGACGCATGCGTAGGCCCAATAGAGACCAAAGAAACCATCCGAACTACCTAAAGATGTATGAGTGATAATTAATGTTTATAGTTTTGGGTGATGGATCCATCAACTGGTTTCATTTCCCTTCTTTTGGCCACTAGAATAATGTCACCAAAGCATAAATTAGATCATGACATTCTCCTCAAAATACAGCAATGGTTCAGATTTCAATCACAGTGAAGAGCTATGATCCTCACAGACAGGGCCTGCCCACTATCTGCCTTGGCTTCCATCTATGACTATCTCCTGAAATCACTTTTCTGCAGTCGCCCTTGACTCCTTGCACCTCCTTGCACTGTGCATACTCTCTCAGCTTACCCTACTACCCTATTCTCTGGCATTCACACTTGTTGCGGCCTCTGCCCAGAATGCTCTTTCTCTAGCTATCCACACGGCTTACTCCTCCAGCTCCTTCAGCTCTTGACTGTTATTTTCTCACTGAGGTTTTCCCTACTTGAAATAGTAACCCCACTATATCCCAGGCTTTCTATCTACCTTCCATGGCTTATTTTTCTCCCTGTGGCTTAACAGGATCTAACATAGAATGTATTTTATTTGTGTGCTTTTAAAATTATTTATTTATATTCTTATTGTAAACTGCATGGCATTAGAGACTGTTGTCTACTTAACTCATTCTTCTATCCTGGATCTTTAAATAGAACCTGGTTTATAATAACTTTCAATTAAAAAATTGTTAGGTGAATGAATACGTTGAGCAACTTTATAATAACTATGCCTAGATTTTCAGTTGTGTAAGTCAATAAATACCTTATTTTGAAGTTCTTTTGGCTTAATTTGAATTTCTGTCACTGACTTCTGCATGAGCCCTGACTAAATTAGTGTTTCAAGTGAATGAAATCTAAAGCTGAAAAATAAGACTGAATATCCCTGGAGAATCTACTGAATATGAAGGAATGAGGATCTAGACCCCTAAAAATTATCAAATTTTCCAGGCAGAAAGATAACAGAGTAGGAGCCTGGGTAGGAGATTTGTATTATGAAAGTCTAGAGAAGAGAATGTTTGAAGACAGACGACATAAAAAAATACATTATATTTTATAAAGAGGTCAAATAAAGTATAAGTTAAAGGACATGACCAAATTTTTATCAGGCATTGTCCTGCTTAAATTGTGAATATTGTTTAGGGGCTCCTTCTCCTCTGTGTTACAGAATTAATTTTGTCATGTTTTCTGGTTGCCCACATTTTTTCTTTCACAGTAGGATTGAAGTCCTCCAAGGAGCTTCTGAACTTTGCATGATTTTCTTGTAGATAACCCATCTGGATAAATTGTACAAATATAAAGACTAGAAATACTTCACCATAACCTAACATGCATATTTTTTTCATAGAGTTTTGGAGCTTTTTTCATAAATAAGAATCATTCACCTTAGCCACTTATTTAGGAAGAGTTTCTTTCCTTAGTAATTTTAGAAACCATAGGGACCATGTAAGGACTCTATTAGATGAACACCATGAATTAGAAGAAGAGAAAACCATCACAAAATAAACACTTTATAATGGAAAGTGTTAGTGTTTAAAGATTAGCAGCTGGGATTTCTATATCAGGCAATCAGCCCTAGACCCCTGTGTATTAATGCACTAATGCATTCTAAAGATTTTTTAAAGTGTTTGCATGGGATTGTGCATGTTCTCTCACTCTGTCTGGGAGCCTTCAGGTGCAAAATTTCCAATAAAGATGACCTCTGCTCATTCTTTGCCATCCCCCAGGGAATGGTTCTGCTGAATAAAATTTCCCAGATTATTCATCATTTTTCCTTGAGGACTCTGACATGAAGGCTGCACATGAAATAATTCTATCTTTGCACAGGATAAATTTTATGTTCCTTTATGTTCCCCAAAGCTCCGAGAAGGACTCCTTCAAAACCTGAGTCCAGTGCATTCCAAGGTCAGACTTGTGACTTGGCCACTGCTTTTGCAGCCGTGACCACCAGAGTTCCTCCCACTCATTCAGAGATGAAGCCTGTCAGTAGAAAGGAATAAATGTGTCCCCATGGTCCGTTTCCACTCTGAATCTTCTTTGACAGAACAAAAACTGCCAGTTGGGCCAAAGTTGAGGTCCTTTAGTTATTTGCTGGGAACTTGAGTTCTCTGGGAATAGTGCCAAGACCACCAGACTCATTGAACTCACAACTTTTTACCATCACATCATCAGAATGAATTCAAGTCCCTCTGGTCAGTATTGTGATTCTAACCAATGTGAGTCAGGTGAAAGGTTACTAACTTTAAAGTATTGATTTTTTCCCTCTCTCTCTGACCACTCCCCATTGTCCTGGTAATTAACCTGTGTTTATCACTTCTTCAGACAAGTTTTTATGTCACCATATACTAGATTACAGGCTACTGGCTGACAAATGTCTATTTATCTCTATATAGTTATAATTATTTAAATTGAAAAAAATTTAAACCTTATTTAAAAGGAAATGGTTTATAGAAAAAGTGTACAAATAAGAATAAAAAGCAATTTTAAAATCTGACTCTATGTTGCATTAATGTAAGGAAATATTTCTACTCTTACTTTGGGTCTTGTCTTTCTAAAATATTAAACCTTGAGTGGACATAGTAGCTTTTTTGCCTTCCCTAATTAGAGTAATGACAACAAAAAAATAATTATATAGGATCAGGAAATAAAATCAAGTTCAATTCAATGTATGATACCCTTGCCTACATGAGTAATAATGTATCTCAAAATTGGTTTTGCAGTAGATGTCAAATTTTTCTTTAGTATCCCATAATTATCACCTTCTCCTTTGAAATGTATTTTTCCCCATAAAATGAGAACGGGAAATAGCCCTTCTTTATAGGCATGAGCTTTGATAACAGTTTTTATCATTACAGTCAACAAATACTTACTGAGAACCTGTTTTGAGCTGCAAATACAGGAAAAAAATTATGTTTTTATTTTAACACAGTATTTTCTCCCTAGTGAGGCTGAGCTAGATCCTGCTGGTGGATTGAAGTTCATAGAGAAGACATGGGGTCAGTGGGGTGGGAGGGCAGGTGAGGGGATGGTAGTGTTCTGAATCTTTCAGATTCTAAGGTCTGACTTTGTTCAAACTTTTCAAATTTTAACAGTATTAAAGTAGTTACCTAAAATGACTAATTCAACTCACAGCAACAATAATTCATTAATTTTTAAAAGAAAATTGAACATTTTTAGATGGTTTTTATAGAGGTTCAGAATGGGTTTGGGGGGTTTTTTGGTGGTTTTTGTTTTGTTCACTTGCTTATTTGCTTGTTTTGTAAGTCACGGAATCTGTTTGAGATTTTCCAGACAAAAGGGCATTTCTTCGGTCTTTGATTCTCTTTTTTGAAATGAGAAAATTGCCTCCATGATACTATCAAACATGAGTCATCTTTGTGTTGTTAAAAATAGTTACTCAGCAAAGTCAACCCACCTCAGAAACACTGTGAAAATATCTGAAAGGGTGCGCGCTCAGGGCGGAAGAAGCCCTGACCTGTCCTCCTCCGGGCAGACCTTTCTCCTGCTCCCAGAGTGCTTCCTTCCCCGGAGAAACAGGCTGAGTGCTTTCCAGATGCAACACTTCACAGGAGCCAGGACTTCTGGCTTCTTTCCCCAGCTGCACCATCGGATCAGGGAGTGACCTTCTCTGATCATATGGAGATGGTTACCCATGTGCAGGGAAGAAGCAGGATGCATGTTTAATGTTAGCTCTGAGCATCTTGCCTAAAAGGTGTTGCATGCTCTTTCCGAGAGGAAGGTTAGCACATGATGTCATTGCTTCTAACATATGCTCGGATGGAGAGAGAGAGAGAGAGAGAGAATATATATAACTAAAGCAATACTGTTTTGGTGGAGGATATTATCAGGGAGTCAAGGAGGGGTGCACAGGTAAGTTGGTGACAGCTGGTTGTTTCATGTCACTCTGACAAGTGGAATGTAAAAGGTATTTCCAGCAAGGTGTGATGTGCACTGGAAATGTTTGATGAAAGAACATGGGGAAGTGATTGGGGATCTGGAACTATGGACTTGATTTGAACCCTTGGATGAAAATCCTCATTTCTGGGTTGTTTCCGTGACTTGTAATATTACAATGATGACATTTGCATTTTCCAGCTCAGGATTAGCTAGAGAGGAAGTAAGGGCTCAGTTCTGTTGCTTTGCTGAGCACATAAACCATGACATCTCCTAGAAGATAATTCTAATTAAAAGATAGTAAACCCTCTCAACATGGCTAGCAGAGTTATACACAATTGTGACCATTTGCCTGAACAGAAAGAGGAAATTTTTCTTTGTTGTTATCTGCATCCTGGTTTGGGGTTGAAAAAAGTCATAATTTTCAGATGGTGATGTCAGATCTGTTTCCGCAACAGAGATTAGACAATACCACAAACAAAGATTTATGACTCCATGAGAGGAATCTTCTGTTTTCAAGCATTTATCTTTAACAGGGGCTACCGGTGGGGACGGGGGGAGTCACCTGTTGTACATGAAAGATACGGTCCTTTGTTGTCAATGGTGAACATTGCACAGACCCAGATGCTGTTGCTTCCCTTATATCCGCTCCCGCTCAGACCTTCGCTTCCCCGCCACGGTGGACACTATGCCCTGAGTGCACACAGACAGCTCATCTGTGCAAGAGGATGATCAAATGTCCATCACTGGCAATAAAAACATGGTAAAATACCTTGTATTTCTATCAAGGTAATTTCTGTATTCAAGAATTCTTTTACATCCATTTTCAATAGCTCAGAAAACTGAAACAAAGACATTATTTCACATTTCTCCTCTTGTAGAAAGATGAAATGTGACTAAAACACAAACATCTCTTCTAGTTTTAAAACTATTCTCTTAAACAGTTTTTAACTCACTAAAAATTACAAATTTTCTTATAGTGTCATTATATTGCACTTAGTAATTTCAGAATAAATTACTTTAAAAAAACTATTATCCCTTTTTCATTCTATGGTGATTTCATGTTTTCCTTTTGTGTGTGTTTGTTTCTTTAAATACATATTGTTCCAAAAAAGAACTTAAGGGGATTTGTGATATGTACACTGGAGTAAAAGGAAATAAAATATGATAAAAGTAAGGCAAGCAGAAAATAAGGGATGAACTTAAAGTGCTGAACTTAAAGAACTTCAAGCGTTAAGACTTACATGAAGTTCATTCTCTTTCTCAGAGCTGAGTCTCAGATTTGGATCTCATGTTTCCGAAAGCCAAAATGAAATGGGGAGAGAGTACCTATGACAAGATTTTAGTTTCTCTAAAGCAGCAATTCTCAAAATGTCATCTTGAGAATGCCTGAGGGTCCCTGAGACCCTTTAAGGGACTGCAAAGTGAAACCATTTTCATAAGACAAAAACATTGTTTGCCTTTTCAATATCATTCTCTCATAACCACACTGGTGCAATTTTGCAGAGGGTGTGATGGTGCCAGCTAAGGGAACGTATGCTTGTGTACAGGGTGGGGCAAAGTAGGTTTATGGTTGGGAGTACATGAAACACAGAGTTTATTCCTATATTATTATTTAACAATTATTGCATTATTTTCCATACAAACAACTGTAAGCCTACTTTGACCCCATCCTGGATGCTCATATTTTAAAACTTTTTGTTTCAATTACTAACCTGGTAACTCTTCATAGATACAGCTCACACAAACAATGGCACGTTGAGGGTCCTTGATCATTTTGAAGAGTGCAAAAGTGCCCTGAGGATGGCTGTTCTAAAACAGGAACAATTCTGTCTGCTTTCTCTTTCCTTGTAGTACAAGCTGAAATTTTTCTTTCACGGAAGTTTCATGTTAGTTATTCTATTAGACTATGGGCAAGTGAACAACTTTTGGGTTATTTATGATATATTATAATCATCAGGAGAGCAGTAGATATTGTTGTTCTCCTATTTTGAGGCTTTTGTCCAAAGCTCCTTTGAGGGATTGATAAAGAACCCTTTCAAGGAAACATAACATAAGTAGACACAGAATTTATCAAAAAATTTCATAATGTTCATGAATATACTAAAGTCTGTTTGTTAACACTCTAGAGTTCTAAGAACTCCTGAACCAGATGCAGAAAGAAATCCAGATATCCTCGTCCTTTATAACAGACTCAGTTGCTTTAAAATATAGTTTAAAGGTAAATTTGTGTAATAAGATAAAGAGAAATTTAAGAAATGGTTGTTCTTTTTTCTTCTCTCTGTTTCCTGTCATCTCTGTTTCTCCCCACAGCACTGATGAAAGGGAAATATAGTTATACCATAACTCATTCCATGCCAAAAAGAAATACTGTTTTTAGTTATGTTGGTGTATGGAAGGTTTTGCAGCCTCAGCTTCTCTTCCTTAGATCATAAAAATAACAACCTCAGTTACACAGCATAAATCCATTTCCTTGAAATATTCTGATGATCTGATCTCAAAAATAAAAACTCTAAAGTCTCATCCATTTTAAAAACTTGGCTACATGCAGCTAGGTGAGCTGATGTAGAACTGTAGAGACATTCATGAAGACTGTTTAGTTCCAAACAAAACTTCTGAATTCACTAAAATGAATTGAGTGCCTTCCATAATACAGATCAGGGCATGGTAGGAGCTCTTTCACTTGTACAGTATGACATGTGGCTGTATAACTTATAAGGCATAACTTATAGGACATTATTTGTGGGACATAAATAAATGGATATTATATATGTGGGCAATAGTGCTAACATAATCAAGCAGAATGGTTAAAAAGAATGTTTCTACATTTAGAAAACTTGGTGGATGATAACATTTACTGGCCAACTGGATTGAGCAAATATGTTAATGTGGTCTATTGACCTGGCATGAGGACAATACCTGATGCATAGGGTTGTTGTGATAATTAAATTTAGTACTGCATACACAGTACAGAGAAAGGTTATGTGTTATATAATGAGTGCTCACTAAATGTTATTAAAACCAAGTGCTATTAGATATGCTACAATGAAAAATACAACATGAATTAGGAGGGGAAAAAGATCACCCAGGGTCAGAAAGGTCTAAAAGAGAGTTCATGAAGGAGGTAGGACTTCAGCTGTGGGGCTACTAAGTGGAGTGCGGAGTTATAAAGTTCTCAGTGCGGCATATATTCAAAATATACCGGAGGAGAGAAGATCAGCCCCAATATGCATGAGCACAAGTGTCAGAAATATGGAAAGAATGCTCAGGTCTCTAGAGACACACAGAGAAGTGCTAAAACACAGGCAAGTGAAAAGGATAAAGAGTGGGTGTGAGTTATTAAATGGTTGGAATGGAGCTAAGTATATTGCACTACTTACGGGACCAGACCGTTACATTAATCTCTCCCAAATTAAATTTCACTTTTCTCTTAGGAGTCTTTTGTGGTAAATGGCTCCAAAGGGAAGATTTGTCTTTTGTTTTATTTTTTTTTCCCCTGAGGAAAACACACCTTATGCACGTAGAAAATACACACACATGCGCACTCACATCCCAAAACTGAAGTACCAGAAAACTCTATCTTTATGTGCCGTTTATGACACTTCATCTTTTTTGTCTCTTCGTTGAAAGAACTTTTAAAAATAAAAGATTATGGAAGGAATTTTGAGAAAGGCCCACAAGTACATATTAATGGAAAGAGAGATATTTCTACAGAAAAATTTCAAGGATGTTCTAAAGTGATGGCTTTGCAATTCCTTGCTGATTTTTTTAATGGTCATAATGATATATCCCGGCTTTGTTGTGTGCTTTCTCTGATTAAGAACACCATTATTCTAATTAAAATAACACCATCTGGTTTTAATACTGCACAATAACTCTCCTACCCCTTAATCCCAGGGCTGAAGCAGCATTCTGGACCATGCAGAGGTCATATGGTATTAGTTCACATGCTGCTACAATTTATGGATTTGCAATTTATGGTGGAAGAGGCTGAGAAGTAATGGTGCTAGAGATAAAAATAAAATAGATGGAGGATCCAGAAAAAAACAATACTAGAAGTCTATGCATACATGCTAGCTTCTCTTCTCAAAAAGAGGCCTTCTAATTCTAGAGAAAAGACTTTTTTGAAGTGATAGTCTTGATGGACCTCTATCAATTAAGGAAGCCAGCCCTGTGAAGTTCAGATGGGGGCATGTATATGGAAACTATGCTAGGCAAACAGCCTGGAGAAAAGGTGAGTTTGAGGAGAACAAACTTGGTGGGTTCGTGGAACAGATAGGAAATAATCTTGGCTTGATTGTAGCAACAGAGGGAGAGAGAGATAGGAGACAAGATGGAAGGTAAGCAGAGGACAGGTCAAGTTGCATCCTGAAGGTAATGGGAGACTGGAGTATTTGTGCGATATTTCATTTTTCTTCTAATTGTACAATAAGTAGAAAGAAACTCAAGCTCAATTTAAAAGCAGTGGGGGCAAGGGCAACTGATACTCAGAAACCTCAGGCCATGCTAGGAACTAAAAAGAGTAGAAAACCCCAGCCCTTCTTAGCTCTAGTCAATTGATAGGCAGAAAGGCAGGCCTAGAATTTTCTTGTAGTTTTGAGTGCTTTATCTGTTTGTTTTTCAGAGAATCTAGAAACCCAGATTTTTAGTTAAGAACTTTCAATTTTCTAAATATTAACAAATAATACAAATTTTCAAAAATTCAGTATACAATCCAGCACTCTATTGAAAACAGTAAACAGGGTTCCAGCCAATATGGAGGCATAGGTGGAAATGCTTCACTTCCTTGTACAACCAAAAGAAGGATAACAACCAACTTAAAAATAATAAACAACAGAACTGCCAAAAAAATCAAACTGCATGGAACTCCAACAACCAAGGAGTTAAAGAAATATTCAGACCAGTAGGAGGGACAGAGACAGGCAGCTGCAGAGAGGATGCACAGCTAGACCACACTGGCAACTCAGATGGCTGACCAAGAAACTAAAGACTCAAAACCCCCACTAAAATCCTGTGGAGATTTAGAAGGCGGAAGATACTCCAAGTCTCATAGGACAGTTTGTTGGAGGGGCTCATGGGACCCTAGAACATTCACAAACCTACCTACCTGGGACTCAGCAGCTGAAAGGGCACAATCCATTTGTGGGCAGTGAGGGAAGTGACAGAAAGTTGGGCTAGAGCAGACCAAGCAGCATTGTGCCCCTCTGAACCCTCCCCACAGAGAGCTCCACAATGGAGCTATGTGGGTTGCCCTGCCCTGGTGAATACCTAAGGCTCCACTCCTTAAAACATAACAGGTGTGCTGAGACAAAGAAATATGGCCCAAATGAAAGAACACATCAAAACTCCAGGAAAAGAACTAAGGAACAAGGAGACAGACAACCTGTCAGATGCAGAGTTCAGAACACTGGTAATCAGGATGCTCACAGAAATGATTGAGTTCAGTTGCAAAATGAAGGAAGAAATGAAGGCTATACAAAGTGAAATAAAGGAAACTATACAGGAAACCAACAGGGAAGGGAAGGAAACCAGGGCTTAAATCTACAATTTGGAACAAAAGGAAGAAATAAGCATCCAACCAGAGCAGAATGAAGAAACAAGAATTCAGAAAAATTAGGAGAGGCTTAGGAGCCTCTGGGACAACTTAAAGCACTCCAATATCTGAATCATAGGACTGCAGGAAGGAGAAGAGGAAGAGTAAAAAATAGAAAACTTATTTGGAAAAATAATGAAGGAAAACTTTCCCAATCTGGTGAAGGAAATAGATTTCAATGCAATACAGGAAGCCCAGAGAGTCCCAAAGAAATTGGACCCAAGGAGGAACACACCAAGACACATCATTATTACATTACCCAAGATTAAAGATAAGGAGAGAATCTTAAAAACAGCAAGAGGAAAGGAGACAATTACCTACAAAGGAGTTCCCATAAGACTATCAGCTGATTTCTCAAAAGAAACCATATAGGCAAGAAGGGGCTGGAAAGAAGTATTTGAAGTCATAAAAGGCAAGGACCTACATCCAAGGTAACTCTATCCAAAAAAGCTATCATTCAGAATGGAAGGGCAGATAAAGTACTTCCCAGATAAGGTGAAGCTAAAGGAGCTCATTATTACCAAACCCTACTATATGAAAGGTTAAAGGGACTTATCTAAGAAATAGAAGAAGATCAAAAACTATGAAGAGTAAAATGACAACAAACTCATAACTATCAACAAATGAAGCTAAAAAAAAAAACAAAAACTAAGCAAACAATTAGAACAGAAATCACAGAAATGGCAATCACATGGAGGGTTATCAGTGGGGAGCAAGAAGGAGATAATGGAGGAAAAGGGTACAGGGAATAAGAAGCATAATTTGTAGGCACAAAATAGACAGGGCCAGATTAAGAGTAGTATAGGAAATAGGGAAACTGAAGAACTTATATGTACAACCCACGGACCTGAATTAAGAGGGGGATACTGGAGGATGGAGAGGATCCAAAAAGGAGGGGTTAAAAAAGGCAGAAAAAATTGGGACAACTGTAATAGCATAATCAATAAAATATATTTTAAAAAAGAAAACAGTAAACATGGAAGCAGATGAAGCCCTGGCTGTGATAACTACCATCTTCATTAGGTCACATCTTGACTTTCACAAACTGTGAAAAATGATGCAAAAGAAAAAGCATATTAACCTTATACTTAGGTCAGGTATCAGTCAGTGTCCTGGCAGGAAACAGATGGTAGACAGAGATGGATAATTGAGGAGAGATTGATGAAGGGACTATTTATAATGGTGAAGGCAGTGTTAGGAAACAGCAATAAGGGATGTTGATGTACTCTGGGATGGGGCCTCTGATGAGAAATACAGATCCTACTATACCATGATGCCACATCAGGGCAAAAGCTCAGGGAACATGTACTCCAAGCACTCTTGTCTCAATGTCAGAGCTTCCTTAGGTATTTTCCTTTGGCCAAACCCAGAAAGGAGCTAGAGATTTAGGAAGCCCACTCAGGCAATTGTTATCAACCTTCTGGGACAGGAGGGCAAAGGAAGACCATTCAGCACAGTCAAGTATATTTTTTAAGTGATTGTTTGTCATAAAAGAAGGCAGAGGGGGCATATATGGTAATTGAAAAAATACAATAATAAAAATAATGATGTAAAAAATAAAGTTATTTCAAATATATTATAACAATAATTATTTCAATAAGCAACAGAGATCTTTCCAAGTGAGATCATTTTAGTGGAAACCAATTACAAAGTAAACATTGTGGCTTTTTTTTTAAACCAGCAAATTATGTTCATTATGCAAAGTCTTTTTTTCTCCATGATAATCTTTTTTATTTATTTAACATTTTTAATTAAATTTGTTGGGGTAACATTGGTTAATAACATTATATGTTTCAGGTGTACTATTATACAATACATCATCTGTATTGCCTAAAGTCTAGTCTCCATCCATTGCCATATATTTGATTCTCTTTTACCCTTCTAATCCTCCTCCCTATGCTCATTACAACATTATTCACAAGAGCCAAAACATGGAAACAGCCTAAGTGTCCTTCAATGATGATTGCATAAAGATGTGACACACACATACAGTGGAATACTACTGAACCATAAAAGATGAAATATTGCTATTTACAACAACACGGATGGATCTTTGAGAGTATCATGCTAAGTGAAATAAATCAGACAGAAAAAATGCAAGAACCATGATTTAACAGTCTTTTCTTATTCGACTCTGATTCTTCAAGTTGTGCCTTTTCTTCAAGGACAGCAATACTCCTCAAGAGTGCCTTTCATAATCTGATGAAAATTATTCATCAAACCCAGGGTTTTTGAGAAAACAAAATTTGAATTCACAATCAGCCTAACTTTTTTCTGTAAGGAGCCACACATAATGGATAGGTGGATGGATGGATGGATGGATGGATGGATGGATGGATGGATGGATATATGTATGTGTGTATGGATGGATGAATGGATGAATCAGTGGATGGATAGATGCCATCAGTGAAGCACTGATTATAATATAAGAAATTACCATTTTTCTAGAAGCTGGTAAATTCTGTATGCCACAGGAGACAAATAAACAAGAAATATAGTAATATTTTAAAAGAATATATAAAGTAACTTGACAGATAAGTAAAGCATGCATATAAAAATCAAAGCATATTTCTCATAGTTTGGGCAAATCTCCACTTCTACTTCTTCTGGTCCCCAACCCAGTGACATTGGCCAGTCATTTTGTTCAGTCTATGTTTCTATTTCTCTGGCAGAATGATTGGACAGTTTTTTAAATGTATATAGTTGAAGAAAGATTTACACATTTCCCTCATATCTAGTAATTCTGTGTATTATCTAAGTAGATATTGATATTTGGTAAAGGGCACTGAACAGACTACGAGTTCAAAGGAATCTAAACCGACTTTTCAAAAAATAATATTTTTCAAAGAAATGATGATTAATTTTGTCCTTTGAGCTATGTCATCACAGCAGAATGTGAGATGGGGTGGGATGGAAATTTAATTGCTATTTTAGTATGTTAGTCATAGCAAAACTAATTCCAGCCATATACTCCCCAAATCCTGCTTTGAAAACTTTGTGCCTGCTTTTCAGTCTTGTAAAATTTTGAGTTTTTAAATTACATTTCAATTGTCCACATATCAAACGATACAGTGTTTATTTGTAAGTTTTATAAACTGTAGAACATTAAATACCCAAAAGCTGTTCCTGTTAACATTGTCTACTCAGCAGGCAAGTTTGTCTCCTCAAAAGAAATCAGCGGGGAGGAATAATATATTGTTAGCCCTAATCCCGGCACTAAATATTATGATTTGGGGGAAAATAAGGAAACTGCTTTAGAAAGCACTCAACAAATCTTGGAGTGAAGATATGGTTATGAAAAACAGCCTTTAGCCTCAGCTCTGGTACTAAGGAGCTCTGTGACAGTGAGCAAGCCGCAGTCTTTCCCATAATCCTAAAAGGGGTGGTTCTTTCCAATGGAGGCCACTTAAACTAACAAACGGATGAGTGCAAACTCTGGCCTCGGAGACTCAGGGTCTCAAATCCTGACGCCACCCCTCTTGGCTGTAGAGGAGTTGGGTGACTGACGAATGACGTGAGACTTAGAGACACCACTAAGCCAGTCCATGGTCCACAGTAAACATTCAGAGACGAGTTACAAGCATATTGTAAGGGGTAGTTTAGTGATACACTTGATGGCATTCTGAGGCAAAGTAAAAGTGCTGTATAAACAGTAACATCTATTATCATTACTCTTGTATCTGCATTCTGTGAGAGCGTCCTTATGAACAATCTCATTTGCCAATTAATGATGAGGTAAGATCTGGGTTCTCAGTAAGATGACCTGAAGAGTCAGAGAATGTTGACTCTTCAACAGAGCACAGCGTTCTGTTTGGACAGTCCCTAAATCATTGGTTTTTCTGTGAAGCCCCCACTCCTAACAGCCAGTTTACACCCAATCAATCCTTTCCTTGAAGTGACTTAATTCCATTTGACTTATTTCAAGGCTACCAAAACAAACGTTCACATATCCTCTGCTCCCCAAACATTTTCTTGAATTGCCTCTGCCTGTCCTTTTCTACCAGATGGTCAATCTCTTCAGCCTTTTCCACCCTTATCACTGAGTAGGTTTTTCCTGAAATGTTTTTCTCTGTTAAATAAGAGATAGTTATTCTCTCCTGTAACCTTATAGTAGTGTTTTAAGCAATGTTATACTCATTAAAGAAAAAAAAAATCCTAACTGCTTTTAAGCTGTCTCTAACTCCTTTATTGTAAGGAAAGTTTGCATAGCATCCCAACATTTGTCCACAGCTGACATTGATTTTTAACAGCCCCAAACCAAAGCCTGGAGTGGACTGGGGAGTTTATTCCCCACAGAGAATTCGAGGTCCCTCGAAACATGTGAAATAGTTTTGCTGTGTATTCCTCTCAGGCATTGTAAAAGGTAGCATCGCTGTATTTAGATCTTGGGAATTTATAAGACATGGATCTCTGTTAAACAGGTTGAATGTCGTTACTTTAAATTTCCACACACAATGCCCAGTCTTAATGTTATCTAAATAAGCTTTCAGTCATACAGTTGGGCACAAAATAAATGGCTATTGGAATACAGAAGAACACAGCTGTAAGGAGCGATAGGCCAGGTAGGAAAAGAAATGGAAAATTAGATGATCTCAATTTCAAAGTCTCCTTGAAAAGCTTAAGTGGGACTTAGAATATTTTACATGCACTGGCTGATCTGATGTTCTCCATCTGTTGCTGGGCCCTGGAGGCTGACCGGCCATTAAACACAGAATGATGACTAGTGTAGCAGGTGCAGTGAAGTGGGAAGGTGTGGAGCAAATAAAACAAGTCCATGGCATCTATAAGAATTGTTGACCCCTAGGAAATTTTAAAAGGTTGTGCACTGTGGTATTCATGACGTATGTGTGAGAGGTATGATGGCAAGTGTATTTCTCATGAAACTACTTCAATTACTTGCATGTTGTTATTTCTTTAGAATTCCCAGATCCTATACTATACAATTACTTAAGACTGAAAGAGAACTATGACTTGCTTTGACAAATTGTCTTTTAATGCAATCCATTGGCCCACTGTCAATGGGAGTGTTGCCTGAGCTACACCCTTTGTAAAAATAATTTTCTAAACCTACTGCTGTGAGTCAGCTATTCTCCTCCCATGAGTTTTTCTTGACACCCCTTGACATCTGTATCAAATTGAAGTATCTTATTAGCACCTTTTAGGATTCCCAGCATTCCACTGGAGACATATTTTTCACAGACACTCACTTGAATCTTTGCTCTATCTCTGTGCCCTGGTCCTTGTTTGTCTCCTTTTCTACACCTCCTTCTACCTCCTCATTCTTCCATTTGTCTGCAACTGCTTCCCTTAGTGCGTCCAACATGTTTTTCTCTTTTTGTTGATGTAATCCCTCTTCATGGAGTTTTTTTCTTTTTCTTAAGCCCTCAAGCTGAATGATGAGAAACGTACCAAGGGGCAATTTTCTGAAGAATTATCAGGATTCTACTAAAGATGGTTCTTTCTTTAGCTATCAAATTGAAGGCCACTGTACAGGAAAAAATTTCTACTCCTTTTTTATCAATGATTTCTCTGTTTTTGTTTCTGATCTTCATGCTAGGCTAGAGAGATCCAACTCTTTTTCTCCACTCCTTCATCCAGTCCAACAGCAGATCCAGTTGACTCTATCTCCTACAGTCCCGAAATGCGATGATTTCTCATGACTTCCACTTTACCTTGATAATCTAAGCCCCCTGAAGTTCATTCCTGGCACACTAGATAGAATCTCTTCCCCACATAGTAGCCTGGTTGATCCTTTCAAAACACGTTAGCTCATGCTACTCCCATGCTCAAAAGCTCTTGCCAGCTCCAAATCTCTTTCAGAATATGCTGGTCAATAATGCTCTACACAATCTGATCCAAATCCTTCTCTGGCTTTATCTCCTACTTCTCCCCTTTCCCAGCCCGGTCCACTTTCCCCATTTTTTTTCCCATTGTCAATTGCTTGCCTTTCTCTTCTTCTTCCTATGCTACTGTTTCTCCAGACTTTTCTTTTGCCAACCTCTCACTTCACTCTGGTTTCTTTTTATGTTTTTTTCCTCCAAGAGATATTCTCTGACTATAGAATTGAAAACAGCACTACTCATTTCTCTCTGTTCCTTTACCATGTTGCAATTTTTCTTTGAAGTGCTCCTCTCTGTCTTTTATAGTATTTATCAATTATTTGGTTATTTTTATGCCTCCTAGCTATTTCTCTAAAAAGTAACTGGGATGTAAAAACAATGAGAAAATAAACTGTATTGGTTTGGTTCTTTGCTTCTATCCACTATACCTACAACTGCTTTCCTTAAAAGGTGCTTTTGGTGAGCATGTACTTGAGTGAAAGAAAGTAAATTGGAAGTATCTTCCATGCCCTGGATATCCCTTGCTAAAATAATTTGTGTAAGTGTCAATAGTAATTTTATTTCAGGAATCCACTAATGTGTTTCTAGAACAAAAGCAGGGATGAGAGAGTAGTTTCACAGCATAAAGCAGTGGAAGCTGTCACTGAGGCACACCTCTAAAAATAAGTCAGCTTGAAAAATATTGTGGAGGTCACATCACCAAACCAAACCTATTCTCTGGTAATCACTGATGATGCTTTTAATATGCTGGGTCTATGAGAAAGAAGCTTCAGTAAGGCTAATACTATGATGGGCTTCTGAAGTTGACCAGTTTTACATGAAGGCAGCAATTCCTCAAATACCATACACTCTCTAAAAGTAGGTGGAACACACAGATGGACTCTCCTCCCAACTCTACCATATGGTAAAATACAGTGCTATAGCTAAAGTCTTGGTGGGATATTTTTCTAGGGTAAGTTTAAGTACATAGGTCATGGGTTCCAGACAGCTTATTGGGATTGACTGAAATTTTTAGCAATGCAGAAACAAGTATTTTCTCCATCTATCTTCCTTCACCCAGGTGTCAAGCATCTCTGCTATGGTTTTTGTCAACAGCATATCCTAGCACATTTTTTTAAATATCTGCTCTAAGAGCTAGAGATTGGCTTGTTTTCTAAATGTGGTGAAATGTTTGACTTACTCTTGTGTATGCTAAAAATTCATTGGGCATTTTTTAAATAAAGTTTGCCATCCCAATGAGACCCTGTCAAGGCCATAGCAACTGAAGAAGTCTGACTTCTCCCAGATCTCGAGAACCCCTCTGGTGGACACAGAGCCAAATGTGGAATAAGGGTAGAAAACTCTGACCATTAAATTTGAGGATTTTGAATTTCAATTTCTTTGGATTCCTTATTCTAAAGAGAAAGATAGCAAATAAAGACTTTAACTTTATTTGACGTCAACTTATTTTGACTTTAATATGCAAGTAAATTTAAAATTTTATACTTTTTTTCTGAGGATTTTTAAACTGAATTTTTTGGGGTGACATTGGTTAATAAAAGTATATAGGTTTCAAGTGTACAATGCTATGATACAGCATCCATATATTGAATTGTGTGTTTGCTACCCTAAGTCTCCTTCCATCACCATTCATCTCCCCTTTTACCTTCTTCTACTTCCGCCCACTGCCCTTTCCCTCCGGTGATCACCATACTGTTGTCTGTGTTTCTGAGTCTTTTGTTCTGACTTTTTTTTTTTTTTGCTTAATCTTCTAGGGATTTTTAATGGAAGATAACTTATATTTAAAAGTAAGGAATCTCTGTATTGTTGGAATTTTATGATTGAAGTGCTTTTATACATTTTATTATTTGATGCCCAATGTGCCATTTAATCTCACTGTAGAACCTCTGATAGACTGTGATAATATGATAAACATAATTTAGGATGGTAAAGAGAAAGAGGAGTTATTTTCCAGTTCTGAGTATAGTGTGGTCTTGGAGTAAATTGAATCAATTTACTATTTTCATACACTTTGCAGTTTGGGGAGGATAAAATCTACAATGCCCACCACTGGTCCTGAGAGGATCCGTATAGAAAGAATGACTGGCCTTGGACAAATGACCTCATTAGAGACTGTTCTAATAGGTAGCTGATCAGATTTGGGTGAAACCCATGTCTTCACCATAGACAAATGGTTATTATGTACAATGGGTTAAAATATAAAGATCTGGGGAATGATATCAACCAGAGGCACCTTTCTAATTCTTAATGTTAGTTTAATGTATAATGTATAATTATCTTTGTCTCACTTATCCCCTGCTTACTCCTCTCATGTGGTATGAATCATTTAATTTTGGAGAATTTCAAGTGAACTTCTTTAATGAGAAAAACATAGTTCCATCTCTTCTCCACTCTTCTTCTCTGGCACTAACTGCCAGAAGAAAGGGTGTCTTCCTGTTCTGCCCATGTGGGTTGTAAATTTTATGGGGGAAGCTCCCACAGGTAGAACGTATGTTGTCTGGTCTTGCTTCAGAATGGACACAGAATCTGTCTCTTTCTGGTGTCCTTTTCCCCACAAATACAAGCCACATTCTCCAATATTAATTGCATTTGGATAGTCTGTCAGCATCTGCCTTTCTGTCTTAACCCTTTTCTCCAATGGCCTGGATTTGGGAAAGGTAAAAAGTGTAATTGATTGTTTCCTCAAATCCTAAGGCTACAATAGGCATTTCATTTCTTGGCTAAAAAGGAAGTCAGGAAAATTTGTCACTTCTTGGAATATCTCACTGAGCTCAATGGAAAAGAAAAAGAAATAAATAACACCCATATGATTGTATAGTATAGAAATACACTGCAGCTAGAAAACAAAAATGTTATTAATTTGAGGAAATGGATAACTATTGATGAGTACACTTAAGTGACTTATTAGAAATGTGGATTATTTCAGCAGTGCTCAAGGTATCTTTAACTTTGACCTCTAGCTATGGGGCTGTTTCAGCTTCCTTAAGCTGCCATCACTATACTTAACCTGCTGTGTTACAGAGTGTTTATTATTCCACATTTCCAGCCATTAACATCTCCAATATAACATGAATTCCTACAACCATTCCCGGTCTCATAATTGGTGAGTACCATTTGTCAAACACTCCTGACATCTCTGTGTTCAGGAAGCATCTTCTTTGTACCATAAGGGAATGAACTAATATTGTAAGCATGCTGGCATTTCTGTTTTGAAGAAATTTAACCTGGAGAGAAGATTATAAGAAATGCGGTAGGTGGATTCAAGGGTTTTGAAGAAGTTTGTAGAGAATCCTTGCTCCAGGATGCTCCAGAAGGCAAAATAAGAATAAATGAGTGGAAAACATAAGCTGGAATACTCGAATGAAAAAATGACTTTCTAACAATTACATCTGTAATGCTATGACAGAAGCTGCCTTCAGTAACAGTAAATTACCTTGGATCATCTTACAGTGATGCCGTCCAAAGGATTTCTACTCGGACTGCAAAATCAGATCCAGTCCAGTTGAACTTTGAGAATCTATGATTCTGTGAAAGTTTTTCCCATAAGCAAAATACAAGAAAATCTGAATTCAATTTTTCAAAGAGAAAAATTTAATATATTTTATCTTATTATACAATTACAAAGTCAATTGCTGCAAATATATTCTGCTACAAAGCTTTCTGTAAGAAATATCTCTATAAGAAAATACATCTCATTAACATTTCCTGTAAATAAATTACTTCAAATAATAATTTTTGAAGGGATGTCTGTAAGGGAAATAATGCAGAAACCAGATTGTAAATGTAATTGTTACATAGGAAACATTTGACTAAAATGTTCCATTTTCATGTTGCCAAGTTTATAGAACCCTGTTTGTACAGACTTTGGTTCTTGAATAGATTCGTTGAAATTTTTCTGTTTTTTCAGACATGTGAGGAAAATGTAAATCTTAATTATCCTAGTAAATGTGTGTGGGAAGCTGAAATTCTTAATAGACATGCAGGTTTGGGTTCAATTTCTACTGGAAGAACTTGAATTTGAGACTGAAAATGAGGGTTAAGTAAAAGAAAATGAAGACTTTTAGTCTATAAAAGAAAAGGTCAAAAATAACAACTATAACTGTTCACCTTATGCTCTAGACATAATATTTAGAAATGAGTAAAGTAAAAAAGGTAATAAAATGGTTTCAAAGAATGAAGAACCTGTGGTTTTTATAGGTTAGCAATATGTAGCTTTTACAAGTTATTCCATTTATATATTTTTTTTTATCTCAATGGATGCAGAAAACAGAAACTATATCTTTGGTAAAACAATAACAAAAATGTAAAAAGCTGTTGTAGAGAATGGTTGGTGCAGAAAAATCAGACATTGCCACCAGCCAGTTAGACACTGATTGATGGCAATGGAAATTTGCTATGTACTGTCTATCTTGGGAGTCCATTTTGTGGGAACTCCTCATATATAATGACCTCAAAGGTATAAAATATGTATTTTGAGGTCAGGTATTGACCTCACACTGTGCTCCTCTGTGTGGTAAATATTTGAGATAGCAAATCCCATAGAAAACTTCCGTTTAGGTTGTGCAGCATTAGGACTCAAATATGGAAGGTCTTTCTGTACTTCAGACATATCTATTAGTTGCCCAAACCTGGATACTTGATAAAGTTTTGCCCATTTCCCTGCTGGTGTCAGTGCAGGACAGACACCACTGCAGTCTGTATGGTCAGCTTCACCCTGCTGTACCGCAGAGTACGTGAACAGCAAGGGTGTTTACCTGTATAATGCTGTGGAATATGCGGCATGTCAAAGTTTTAGGAAGTAATGATCGCTCTGTTAGCTTTTTACCATGTATTTTGGACATCTTAAAAAGATTTGTGATGTGTGAAATTTCTGCTCTGTGCTTTTCACAACTAATGGGGAGAGGTGGGAGAATAAAATATAGTCATGGTAGGAATCAGATGTGATCTAAACGGATGCAATGTTATTCTTTGAGAATCTGAATGGACTACTTTTGTCTTGTTACATTGGTTTTTAGTAAGTATAGGTGGAAGTAAATATTGGAAAATATAAATAAGCAGTTTGAGGAGAAACAAGTTTTTTTTCTTTTCTAAAGGCCTTGATAAAAGACCCTCAATTATTTTGAAGTTATTTGGAAAATATCAACTGCTTTCTTCCTTGTCTACCAAGGCCTTTAATTGAACAGTAGTAGTGTTCCAAATTAAAAGGTGATTCCATGTTGTGACTCAACTCGGCTCTGTTTATCATTTCCTATTTAATAATTTTTTAATGTTTAGACCTAATTGTATGCAAAGATATAATGGGAGTATTTTTTTAAACTATAACTTTGAACAGAAATATGGCTTTTAGGTTATTTTGTAGACAATCACCAATCTGAAGGAAACCAATCCTCCAGCACAACCTAAAATCTTGGAAAGTCACATGGTATTTGTCAGTAACTTTCACTGTGCTTTTTTTCAGTAATTGCATTTTCACAAGTGTGTACATTATTTACATAAACAAGCTGCATAATGGAAACACACTGGTTGTATCGTCACCCTTTCCAATCAGCTCAGTTCTCTTCTTTCTCTTACTCTGTGACCTATATTTTTATCACAAGCCTTACATTAGCCATTCTTATGAGACCAAAATCCTATTTTCCACCATGCCATGATGCATTAAATGCACAGATTCACAGTCTGCTCATGATGTATTTCCTCTGAAGAGATCATATTTTCTGACACACATGGAGTCTGGCTTTGGAGGAGTAGGTGGCATCTTTCCATACTTTACAAGACAGGCCCTTCGCGCAGTCACACCGCTGGAAGATTTCCAAGCTGTGAGAGCCCTTCTTGCGCTGCTTGGTACAGACTTCCCCCTGATGGAGCACTGGCTTGCAGATTTTTGTCCAGAAGTGACGAGCACAGCAAAACCCTTCAATGCAGTCTGATGATCGTAGGCAGGGGTCTCCTTCATGCCCTGCAGGGATGATGACCAAAAGATATCACCATGACACTTCAGAAAAGAAGCACAAAAAATATTTTTACTTATGCTGTTTTCCATAATGTCTTGGATTCACATCAACTGGCTCTCCTTCTAATCATGTAAATCCATTATTGTTTACTTTTATATTTGTCTAAATATCAAGTTTAATAAATAGCTTGATGGTACTTCCTCTTTACTTTGTCATGGTCTGCTTCTAGCTACTTCCTTGATCATCATTATTATTTTTTTACTAAGTGAGTAAAAAATAAGTAAATAAAATGAATTGCTTTCAAATCAATTAATTTGGGACCTTCTTGAGAATTGTATACAAACTCTGCTTCAAGTAGGAAGCTAAAATTCTCAAGAACTCCTAAGATCATGTAGTGGAGTCTAGCCAGGAAAACAGAAACTGATTCTTCAAAATAAAAGGTATTTAATACAGTGAACTAATCACACAGGTACTGGCAGGACTAAGAAATACCAGAGGATGCTAAAGCAAAACAGCAGGAGGCCACTACCACATTCAGGCTAAAGGATCCAGGATGAGAACTGAACAGGTTCAGCTGACAGGACTAAAAGCCCAAGGGGATACAGTCCTGCTGAAAACACACACCAGTGGTGGCAGGGAGAACACACTGGCTTTTGCCTTCCTCTCCCTGTCAGTGTCCCACCACAGCCATATCCATGTGGCCACTAGCTATCTGACAGGGAGCTGAAGAAATGCAGTCTACAAAAATGTTACGATAACAGAGAAAGGACAGAGAGCCCCAGGGTCAACAAACAACCCATCATAAAAAAAAACATGTGAGAGCACAAGTGTGGGTATTTAATTCAGGAAAAGGATTAAGTCAGCAAAGAGCACCCACACATCACAGCTGGGTTGACGTGTAACCTGTACAAAAAAGGGGTCAGCAAACTTTTCTGTAACATCCAGATTGGAAATGTTTTTGGCTTTTTAGATCTAAATTCAGCTGTTGTATTGCAAAAAGAGCCATAGATGATGCCAAATGAATGAGCATGTCTGTGTTATAACAAAAGAGTATTTTTGAAAAAACAGGCAGCAGGACAGATTTGACCTGCAGACCAAGATATGAGAATCCTGCTCAAAAGGATTCTCTGTCACACCAAATGTAATTAGTCCCACAGTGTGGTGTAGACCCAACTCACTAGCCACCAGCATGAGGTTTCTTCCTACTTACCATCATAAAATTACACACATAATTATATAAAATAATACAATTAAATATAAAATAATATAAAATAATATAATTTGAAAGTATACAGTGACATAGACATCCATTACAATAAAGAGAAATGCTCAGGTACTAACAAATACATGTGAATTTGATGGAGTAGAAATGGGAGAGGTAAAGGACTAGGCCATCAGGGAGTATAGACAAAGGATAATTGAAGAAGAATTGTCAATCACTAGCCCTATCCACATGACCATTAGTATCCCAGGTCGGACTAACAGGTCAGGTATCCTACATGATGACTTCACTGGAGAACATGAAAATATGGGGAAATAATTGTGCTCAAGTAAGTCAGGGAAATACAGTGTTTAAGTTAACCAGTTTTCTTCATCACTGGACTTCTCAGAGCCTTCAGTATACCAATATTTATTATAAAGTTCCAAAAATGGCAAGATACATGGGGGCCAAAGGGAGGTAGGATAGAGGGTGGGAAGTGGGGATGGGTGGGGTGGGGAAGAGGTGGAAGAGAAAATGGAAACAACTGTACTAGAGCTACAGTAAAAATGGCAAGATACATGATTACAAAACTCTTGAACATGGGGCACTTTTATTCGTAAAATGTCTAGAAAGAGTAGTGATCCACAAAATACACTTGCAAAAAGCTTCCTTTAAAAATGGTTGTGTCTCATGCTGTCAAAATTTATTACTAGTCATAAGGGTTATACTGTTAAATTTTATTATTAGGGATTGGGATTCTCAAAGGTTTTGAAGCGAAGAAGAGGACTTCTGGCATATGTAATCTCACCAGAAAGCAATTGTTTTTGGTAAATTGTTTTATGAATAGTATATTATCTGATTGTTTAGTGAAATAAAATTTGTAAAACTACAAAGGTGAGAAAAACTAAAATACACAGTAATTTAATCATGTAGAAGCAAATATTTTCCCATTTAGTTTTCAGAATGCTTTGTCTTTGGATATGTGACAGAAATGCTTGTGTAAAAAATGTCTTCTAAATTCCATATATAAGACAGGACTGTCTAAGAAAAGGGCATGGCTGGTCAGGGGCTGCAATTCTTGTAGCACATATTTTCTAACAATTTAGAAACTCCAGAAAGCTCTAAACATCCTCAAAATTAAGAATTAATAGATTCAATTAAAATTTTGCCCGTAAAATATCTTCCATGTATCTTCCTAAAGTCAATGGAATTAATTATTTATATTTTATACACCTCTTTACAAAACAAGAGAAAGTAAGCATAACACTGCAGTTATTCTTACCTTTTATATGCGACATCTTAGTGTGTGGTCTTCCTAGATTCTGCCATCCCAAGTCATGGTTTGAGTAATGACCATGGTTTCGATCTCTGTGCCGAGTGCCGTCCAGAGCTGGGATGTGAGGGGTTAAGATGCTCTCAGTGACTGGGATGCAGATGCCTGGAGATGATCAGGTAAGCCTTTAGTCTTACTCAATTCTATACAGTGTGGTTCTTATTCAAGTTTTCTTTCTATCTATCATCTATCTATTCATTTACCCATTCACTCATTTACAAAGTTATTGAAACTGAGTGTTGAAAATTTGGCCCTGAGCCAAGCTTCCTTGATTGGCATCTTGTCTCTCTCAATGCTAAGTGATCTTGGGTAAAAATCAGAATAAAAATAGAATTCATTTTACTAAGTTATCATGAATGCATGTGAAGTGTTTAGAATAGTGACACAGTAAAGTATTAAATCATAAATCACTAAACATTAGCTCTTCATACTTTTAAAAGGTCTGATCAGACATCCAACTTTGGAACTCAGATCCCTTTGTTTAACCAGCAACACCATTCTACTCTGCACTGTGAGCCTCTCTAATGCTATGAGGTCCTCTTCCTTTCACCTTCTGTCCAAGGTATTTTCTGTAGGACTATGCCCAGAGGTAAGGAAATATAGGAACATGAGCCTGATTATGTTGTTTGCATGACAAAGTGTATGTTTCTGATCACCTTCTACAATTATTTAGTGGTTTTACTGCATTTCTGTGGTTCTTCCTTTTATTATTACTGCTGAATTTGTGCTGATAAATTCATTGAAATTGGATGAAGCCATGCTTATGGAATGTCTGGGAAATAGATTCCTGTATCTCCTTTTGGAAGAAACAATCACTCCATCACCATCTGAGTGTGCCACCAGGTAAGGTCTTCAAAAGAAGACATCTTGAGTATAAGAATCAAGGTATAAAACTGGTATGAAATTGGAAGATGGACTCAAAACTGCATTGGTAAATTGTAGCAGGTTTTTTTCTTTAGTACTTTTGCATGTATTTGTTTATGTTTTTAGTAGAATAGAATATCTAGCTATTTCCACACAAATCTTACACAGGGCAAATCCTAGCTCAGCATATAATATTCAATACAAAATGTTATCATGGTTTAGGAAAATTAAGATTTTAGAGATAATCTAGGTAATTTCATCTAAATCATGTTCCAATTCTTGCCTATTTTAAAAGACTCTTTATGCCCTGGCTGGTGTGGCTCAGTGGTCTGACCACCAGCCAGCTAACCAAAGGGTTGCGGGTTTGATTCCTAGTCTAGGACACATGCCTAGGTTGAGGGCCAGGTCCCTAGTAGGGGGCGCGCAAGAGGCAACCACACATGGATGTTTCTCGCCCTCTCTTTCTCCCTCCCTTCCTCTCTGTCTAAAAGTAAATAAATAAAACTCATTTTAAAAAAGGACTTTAAAAAGTCCTGATATTCACATATCAGGAGTCTAAAGAAAAGGTAACCTAAGTGGCCAGATGTCCTAGGTGAAAAGAAAGAAGCCCACCAGGACTGAGTACAATCTTTACCATTATTACAGCGGGTACCAGGACAACACATGCCATCTCTATGGCAGCGCTTCTTTTTCCTGCGGCACACCATGCAGGCCGATGATCCTTGGTGGGGGCTGTGGCAGTATCTCCCAACTTCACATTCCTTGTCACTGCTGCAAGGGTAGGCCTGTCATGAAGTGAAACAACACCAAAAACAAAGTACATTAGATCGTTTAACACTTATGAAAAGTTACTGTTGCAAATTATGATGAAAAATAAGTCACAATATGCACCATTGCAATAACGTTCTGAGCATAGATCTTACATAGTGACGTACTTGATGGAGAACCTCAGGAACATTAATTGTTGATGGTCAGAAAAGTAAAGTTGATACTATTCATATATTTTCATTGACACAGCTTCGGAGTTAAAGTTTAGACTTTCCACTGATTAGGAGAGCCTTTAAAAGTGACTTTGGGGGCTTAGAAGCAGTAGAATTATAATGCCACTCACTTAAGGTGTGAATGAAATAGTCAGCTTAGCCATCTTGTTTTCACCTGCTAGACTAGGATGAGGGGAGGGTTAAATAACATAACAAAGGGCTGTGCTAGAACCTGAAATGCATCTACCCAATTATGGAATGAATATTCTAAGAGTAACTCCTCACAGTTCCTGCCTGTGATGGGCAAGGAGCAGAACCACTTCCAAGGCGATGATGAACAGCCCAGCAGTGCTCTGAGGGGTCAGAGAGAGGCTAAGTTACAATCACATCATCATGCTCTCAGGGAACTACAGAGCAGGCTCCTTACACATAAGAATAGTCCATTGCCTACTGCACTTTCAGTTTATGCAGAAAGGACTTCTAGTCCTACATTTCTCTGCCAAGTTATGCATTCAGAAGGCTAAAGCAGTGTCATAGCATCTGCAAAAATAAAAACAGATTCTACAGTTATAGACTCCTTGTCTCTTGGAAGTTATTAGACCACTTAAAACATCCTTGTTTTCAGAGACTGAAAACTGATAAACTGAAATGTCACACAACACATCAAACTTACTCTTATTTGGAGGCATGTTGACAGGGATGTCTCTTTCTTTCTTTTCTTTCTTTCTTTCTTTTTTTTTTGGTAGTTCATTTCCTCCCCGGACTTTCAGAGTAATACATAGTTAATCTTTTTTAATTGAAAAATAGAAAAAAAGCTATGTAGTTTTTAAAACAGGCATATGTGATATAAATATAAACTATGGGATAACATTTTTGTGACTCAAATAATGAGTGTGAATCGAGTGCTTTACTTATGACATGAGGTTTGATGGCCTAACTCTGCATGTGCTGCTTGTGCCCCTTCCCCTTCTCTCTCGTTCTCTGACTCTCTTTAGTTCTCTCTGTGTCTACCATCGCCTTTCTCCCCTGCCCTTCTCCTGCTTTTGTGTATACACTGTGTGCATCCATTCAACCGCCACATGGTATTCGTTTAGACTGGATCATCTTCAGTAAGAGGAACCAAACATGAAGTTGATGTGTGAGTCTAAAAACTTTACATGTGGTTCTATGAAAAAATACTTTTAGCATCATTACAATTTACTGTTTACACTCAAAAGAAAATAAAAACTAGAAAAACCACTAACTTTAAACTGAAAGTGCTTTCGAAGGACTGCACAGTGGCAATATTTGATGCCTGTGTTGTTATCACTGGAGCTAGATAAAGCTATACGATGGATTGGATTATTAGTGTCCCATTCTGGAACTCTATTATCAGGCTTAAGGGAGAATCTGAATGAAGTTGATTCAGAGGAATAGCCCATTTTTCAAGACTCCGAAACCAATGAAAACAAAACAAATGCCACTTCCTGACTTGCCACACTCTTTCCCCCAAGCATTTTACTCCCTTTATATTTAAACCCATTCATTTTAATTGAAATACAATTCACAAGGATCCGATTAATTTACGTTTATTTCACCAAACTGTTTTGCAAGAAACATTTGATGTCTTAAAAAGTTTTTTTCCTTCCTCAAAAATAGGACATGTTCTTTCAACAGAAATAAACACATGCCACCTAAAACATCATGTGCAATTTACACTTCAAACAACGAATCTTCAAGAGCATCTGAATATGAAATAATACTTGGTTCCATTCCTGAAAAAACAGTTTATATTGTAGAAACCAAGTTGTTTTCTAAAAGCAGTTATTTATCCAGAAAACTGTGAAAAGCACATTATTGTCTTCTCACTCTTAGTGGATAAGAAATGAAAAATATTGAAATTGCAAATATTCAATACAGATGATATTACAAAAATAACATGCATAGTAGTCCTTTATTTGAATGGGATCACAGTAAAATTCTCATAATTTCTTTTAGAGCTAAGCACATTTTTTTCTGAGAAAATATATTAGAGGATAAGCAACTTTGTTATGTTTCAATATGTCTTTTAATAGACTTGAAACGGAAATGACACAGGCAGAAAAATTTTGCAGGATTTCTTTTTTAAAGGAAGGTTATTGTTAATATGAACTTAGAATCCAAGAACAAAATATTGAGAGGAATTCTTTGACAATTTAAAAAATAAATTTTAATAATTGAAATGCCAGGCTATGTTACATACTTCTAGTCTGCTTATAAAATAGTTCTGTTTCCAACAAATAGCTTTTATGTATGCGTAAAATAAGGAAAGGATGCCACAAATTAATTAAAGCAGGTTTTAGGGAAAGCAAGTTATATTTGGGAGCATTCTGGCCTTCTGAAATCAGAGTTCCCCCAGCACAAATCTCTCTACTCAGCCATAAAGTTCCCTTTGCCTTAGCCATTAGCAAGGAAATGAAGAACATGAAAAAATAGGATCTGACCCATTAATTAATAGCAATGCTCATGTTTTCAGCCTAATGAATTATTTTTCAGTAGAGAGTTTTAAACCAGACATTTTCAACTCGAGTATAAGGACTTTGCATCTTGCTATTGAGGATTTTTTCCCCTACATTAACCCCTTTAATACATCTGAAAATAGTGTCATAGAGTGGAAGAGAGATAGAGGGAGGCAGGGAAAAAAGAAGCACTTGGTGAAAGTCAATGGGGAGGCTTCTAAGCAGTGATGACTGTGGTGATTAACAGACCACTGAAGGGAATTATATACATTAATAAAGGTGCCATTCAGAAACTTTTTCATGAAAAAAATCTTTATTTCCCATTTACTTTGGCTCCAAAACTCTGTTCCTGGTCTCATTTGATGATGGGTTTATGACTAACAAAAAGTGAATTTGAGTAGTTTAAGTTTCCATTTAATAACAAAAAAATATGCTTCCTTGGTAAGCATATTATTCATTTATTTTATAAATGAGTAAAAAGACTGATTTATTTTACCTGCTATGGAAATTGTTCATGGTGAACTTTTATGACTCCTCATTTACTTGACTTTGGGGAAACAGTCTGAGGAACAGTGACAGTCTGTGTCTCTCTAATTCAAGTAATAGAATTAGAGAGAGACCTGAGCCACTTGCCCCGTACTGAAATACTCCAAAATTGCCCTGGCCAGTGTGCCTCGGTTGGTCGGAGCATCATTGATAAGTCTAGGTTCCAGGTTCGGTCCCTGTCGGGGCATGTGCAAGAGGCGACCAATCAATGTTTCTCTCTCGCACTGATGTTTTTCCCCTGCTCTCTTCCCTTTACTTCCCCTCTCTCTAAAAATAAAATAAAATAAAATAAAATAAAATAAAATAAAATAAAATAAAATAAAATAAAATAAAATAAAATAAAATAAAATAAAATAAAATAAAATGAAAAGTCAATAAGCATGTCCTCAGGTGAGTAAATAAGTAAGTAAATAAATGAAATAAAACAAAATGAAACACTCCAAAACTGAAACAGGAATCTGGCTCCGTGAGCATCCAAGAATAATCACCATTATGAAGAATCATTCATGACTTAGTTTTGTTCACAATTAGGAGATGAATTCATTTGAGAAACCTAATAATAGCAGATGATGATGGGCCATAAATTAAGAATGTCTGAGAGCCGTCCAGGATCAGGCCAAAACACAAAGAAGTTTTGCCCGACCCCGCTTCCTAGGGGAAAAAAAAAAAGTTTTCCCTAAATAGCAGTGCTAGTTATCATTACACCCATGGCATGAACTAAAGAAAAAAATGTAAATACATTGACACACTGGGCACAGCTTGAATAAAGTCAATCCAAAATGAGCATTTTTTTTCTTAGTATAAAGAATTTTTTCATTCCATTTACTCTGTACTACCTTGAAATAATTATTTAAAATTTTAGCGGTGAAGTGAAGAGAGGCCAAGTGACTTCCACTAGTGAAGTCCCAGGTCTGTGCTCAGCAGCAGGTTGCTCAGGGATTTCGGGCCTGGCTGGGAGGTGTCATGACTCAGCATTCAGTAGTGATGGCTGAAGGCTTACACAGAAAAGGTGTTTGAGTGGTGACCTGGGCACTGGGGTTAGAGACTAAAAAGTAAACTTGGTCACTTCTCTCTCCAGAAGTTTCCAAACATCATCAGCACATCCTGCTGAAGCTGTTGCCACAACAGAACACTGACAGAAGCCACCGACAGGACTGCACACAACAGTTTCTCATTCTATTTCTCGACAACAGTTTGTGTCCAGTTAAACTCAATGTAATCAGAGTTACAAGCAAAAGCCCATGATGCAAATAATAATAGTTATATAATATTCTGATGAATAAAAGAAAATGAAATGTTACTACAACTTCTTTTACCTAACTGGGCCTTGTCTTTCAATTATTCTCAAAACTGCAGAGAGAAAAGGCCTATTAATTTGAGACTTAGATTTAGGATTGAATTTATTCTTATTTCTCAAGTACTGCCCATTCCTTAGAATGTTCAAATGCAACAATGACGTAATCTGATCAGTAAAAATAGTAAAATAAGAAAAAGTGTTTTGGGTATCTCAACAGTACTGGCTATAGAATAGACATTTGGCCACAAACCTTAGTTTAATTCCCAAGTTTTCAAAATAGTGGCATTGTTCCCGTTCAATAGAGGGGAGCAGAAAGGAAGAGGGAAACATCACCAGTTGTTCATGTGGGAAGGCCACCCATCCGGATTTTTGCAAAACCGTCCTGGTTTTGTTGTTGTTTTAATCTGGACAATCCTTTGTCCCCCAAGCACTGTTTGTAATAACCTCGGAAGTTTTCTGGAGCCAGAAAAACATCATCAGCTGGGCAGGCAGAAAAAAGCCTGCAGGGGGTGGGGGAGGTGGCAACCCAGCTGCAGGAATAAGAAACATTTGGAGCGAGGGAAGGTAGCAGCAAGGAGCTGGGGTCTCAAAGAAACAGCAGAAGGTTGGCAATTACATGTGGGAAACCAGATCAAGCTGGCTATCTTTAGGTTCTTAGAGAAAAGATTAATTTTCCTCATCAGACATTTCATATGACAGATCTATATTTCAATGGCCATGCAAGGTATGTACCCTTGAAGGTGGTCATTTCAAATTCAAAGCCTGTAACTGCAACTGCAGGCATTCCAGCAGCATCACCTCCATCTGGCTCCTGTGTAGTTGAACACTGCAAGCCACAGGCTGTGCAATCGCTCTTTTCCATTGTCCACGATCCCACAATTACCTCTAGGGGACAATGACCTGTAAAGATAGTACACAGTACTATCTTTAGAATTTCTGAACTTAGGGCCAGGAGGACTGAGCTATATTAAATTCCAGCAGAAAAGTTAAGGTATTTCATGATGTTCTGGAAGTGTGCCATAGCTTCATTAAGGCAGCTGCTTGGTATTCATTCAATATTCAATAATTATTTAATTGGTATTTATTTATTAAACACCAACCACAATCCAGATCCAACTGGTTCAGTACTTTATACATATTTTGCCTATATAATTCCTAAAATAATTTTGAAAAACAAATATTTTTTCACACATTTGACGTGTAGAATTTTCAGCATAAGTTTACCTCTGTTTTATTATCATGATGTATAACATTACACATTTTATAAAATGAAGTTCACAGCAATTTGACATCATTCAACTGATCAATGCATATTGATCCTAAAATAAATCACAACATATTTATTGCTATATTTAACAAATTAAATTGGCTTAAAAACATTTATTTGAGTTTTAAAGTATAAAAGTCATCACAACTAATTTGAATACTCTGTATCCGGAATCTTCCAATTGGAGCCAAGCTTCACTTTTAAAGAATTAATGATAAAACAAAGAAAGAAAGTGCCTTTGTGCATTTGGGATGCCCTAATCAACCATTAGGAATATCTTTGTTAAACCAATATTCCAAATTCTGCTTTAGTTTGTCATTCAAAAAAGTTTTGTTTTTGTACCTACGGCTAATGCCAGAAGTGCAAAGAAGATTTAGATGCATTTATGGGGGGTTCCCCCCATAAAATGGCAAAACTTATTGTAAACACAAGCATAATCCAGACAATTTTAAGAAAAAAAACACAATGGAAGTTGAGGATCTGGAAATTGATTCCCTTAAAACAATTCGTGCTGTGTACTCTAGAGTACCATACTTAAAATTGTCTGGAATATGCTTGCATATAAGTACTTCTTACACATATTCATTTAAGGCTAAGATTGTTAGACCTTTGTTTTTTGATATAAAGTTCAGAGCTGAGAGAATTTATACTAATACTGCCTGGGTTATAAATTATAGTGATGGATTTCTGCCCGTGGTCCATGAAGTTCCCCAATGTATTCAGAAAACCTCACTTAAACAGTCATTCTGTGAAGTAAAGTCAAAGGCCTCTCTAACTTCTCTGTTCCCCATGTGTCATTAAGCAAAAAGGAGATTCCAGGGAATTTTCCACTCTGAACTCGGACCACATTCTCACCGTAAACCTCGCATTACCACTGCTGACGGTGAGGCAGGCGGGGAGCGCTAACCCTCCCTCTGCGGTCGGTCTCAGTCCCTGGAGAAATCTGAAGCAGGAAGTTTACCTGGCTGAAAATTTTGCCTGTTTTTGACCCATTCTCCCCCTCATTTGGAACATATAGGGCAAAACAATTCTATCCCATACTCAAAAAGTGGCACCTCAGGAGTGCTTTTGCTGCAGTGATTGGAAATCATTATATTTCACATATAATTATAAAGCCCTTTATAAATCCTGTGACTGGTTGAGTATAATTGTTCTAGCCAAAACAGAGAAACCACATCATTTCAAGCTTTCTTCCAAATCCAGAACTGGATGTCTATACTCTGAAACTTTCATTGTACCTTACAAATTTCCCTGACCTAATGACTTTCAGAAAGATAATGTGGCAGGAAAAATTGTGTAGTTATACTGCCATTTGAATTATGCCTCCACATCGAACTCGCTGTTACAAGTACTTAACTGGGTCTCAGTTTCCTCCTTATAAGCTGGATATATTGTTACGTTCAGCAACATTTCCCTACTTACCTATCATGAAAACCTCATGGGATTTGTCTAAAAACTATTTTTACACAGTCTTCTCATAGAGACTCTACTCCTGTAGGAGTAGATATGGTTTGGGTATCTGTATTTTAATAAATACTGTCCTGGTGATCATATTAACAGGTGAGATAGGGAAATACTGCTTTATAGAGTTGTTGCAAAGACTAAGGGTTCCTCTTTGTATTGAGGTCTGTCCAGAAAAGGTCAAGCCACTGTTAATATAACAAGAACACTTTATACAACTTCAGTGTAACCTGGCAGCCAAGGAGAGTGGACTGGAATGCACACATGTGAACAATGATGACTTCCCTGTACTAGTCAGTGGGGGCAGTAGACGCTGCTGAATGAGTATGTGTACTGTGTGGCCATTGCATTCAAAAGGACTGAGTGAGCAGAGCAATGATTCTGCATCAAATTTTGCTTTAACTTTGAACACTCCTCTGCAGAAACTATTCAGATGATTCAGAAGGCCATAGTTATGAGTGACTGGTGATTGCAAGCTTCATCATGACAATGCACCTGTACCTGCATCACATCTTGTGCAGATTTTTTTGGTGAAACATGAAATCATCTGGGTGACTCAGACCCCCTACGGCCCAGATTTGTGACTTCTGGCTTTTCCCAAAACTAAAATCACCTTTGAAAGGGAAGAGATTTCAGAGTATCAATGAGATTCAGGAAAATACAACAGGGCAGCTACAGCGACTGGGAGAACTGTGTGAGGTCCCAAGGTGCCTACTTTGAAGGGGACTAAGGCATCATTGTCCTATGTACAATGTTTCTTGTATCTTGAATCTTCTTCAATAAATGTCTCTATTTTTCATAGTTCATGACTGGACACTTTCTGGACAGAACTCATATATCATACAGACAATGTCTGTTCTACAGGAGACATGGACTCAGTGTTATCTCCCACGCGGACATCAGTCTAACTGAGGGATTGGTTCCCTGACATCAATACTGAGTCTAAGCAAGACACTCACTAACAACAGCAAATACAATGTTTTCAGGCAGGTTTATCTTCACTCGTTACATAGCCACTGTGCTTAGAGGTGGGCTTGAGAATTTCTAAAACTATATGAAAAAGTAAAATAACACATAACAAATACACCAGTGAACTTTGGAAGAAATACAGTGTAGAATCAGAGCTGTAGACACACCCATCATGGCTGGATTGTTTCATAGCCGCATGTGGCGTGCGTGCCCCTGTGTCTTGTTAGCAATGCAAAGGTTTGCAGGTTTGGGGTGTTTTTGTTTGTTTATTTCTGGTTGTATGTTTTTGTATCTTGTGGTTCTTTACAAAACAAGTACTCTCTCTTTCCTTATATCAATTATGATAAATAGATGATGTTTTTATTATTTTTTTGTATATCATCAAATTTCCCTTTTCAATGAAAATCACATTTAAAGTTCAAATAAGTTTAGGAAAAACCTTCTTTACAATGATAGAATAGGTCAATGTTCGTAAATATTTTACTTTGAGTCATTTTTATTTATAATATCATGGGTTTAGAAATGAGGATATGAAACAATGTATAGTGTGTATGTGTGAGTTATCTAAGGGACTATACTGAATATATGTGGAACAGAATTAAGTGAAATTCCTTATTCCCTGCTAATTTACACTTTATGGTTGTCATATTAGAAAGGCTTGGAATAACTCTGTTTTTCTAGAGATAGGGCTTCAAACAAGAGTATCGAGAATTCAGACTGAGGATTCTTAATGTTACCTTTTTAGCAGAATCAGACTATCAGTGAAGCAATCTATATGAACGATCCATTGTTCCAACAATTATTTATTTGAGCTAGTGTATATTATCTTAGCTCATTTCATTTAGCATAGCACAAGCAAACTTTATATTTCTCTAATCATCCTTAATTCTCTTTCATTTCCTCTAGGGATTAGGTTAGACTTCTATTAAAAGGCTACTCAGTACATCCTACTCTGCTATTCTGATTTTGAGGAAACAGTTAATGGAAGCTGATAAAATTGAAAAGACTGCTTTCTTTTTTGATTGGGAAGATGAAAAATAAACATAGCAAAACATAATTCTCAGTATTTCTTTGTAGAGAAAAGACTCTTAATTTCTGTTTAAGAACTCTCTGAAGCCCTCTACAAATATTGCTTCAAAATACAAAACTGTTACCACCCAAACTTAGAGTCGTAATTGAGAAGGCAGGCAGCATTTTACCGCTCCAGGTGTACTGGGGAGGGAGGCAATGATTTGAGAAGAAGCATAGCCCAGAATGATTACCTAGATGGTTTGAGTAAGAGGTTTACTTAATAGTGATAACACAAAGATTGAATCAGCTAAGAAACCTTTTGATTAAAAAAGTAGGATGAAGAGGTAGTTAGTTCACAGTTCTAACACGGAACTCTCCCTGAGTCAGCCATCTGTTTCTGCCTCTGCCATTTTGAGGAAAATAAACAGTAAGTCTGAGAAGAGTCTTGGATCGGAATCATTATGTATCACATACTGCTGATATACAGAGTGACTAAGATGTCAGTTATATGTGCAACAACATGAAGGACTTGAACTCCGGAGCTTTGGATAAGCAAGTTCGTCTGTTACTAAGAGGAATGGGTATTATCTCATGTAAACAGTTTTTTTAACATCCTTATTTTTCCCATTTCTCAGCTTGCTTTCTTCTCTGGGCATCTCAAGCCAATATTCTATAACCCGTAACAGTTAAATAACGTGTATTTTGTGCCTGTGTTTCATCTGTATTTATTTGGTATGTTCAAGTTGGTAAGGCACATCCCACATACATGTTCATGCAAGGAGCACTCTAAGTACACTTATATTATCATTTCTAAGTTCCAAAGATTAGGACTAACTACAACCAAGACAGTTTGAACCAGTCTCAGAGTTTCTAACATAATGACGAGGTTAAAGCATCCAGGTGGAATAGTTGCCTGACTTCCTGATGGACGAAATTACAATAGCCAAGGCTACTCATTTATTTCAGACATTCAAAAGATGATTGAGTTGAAAAGCACCAGCTTATATTTTTACTTTTGGTGTCTAATAATAGCAATTATACAACCACATGTTGTTTATTAAAATAAAATACTTTTCCCCAAAATAATTAATATCTCAATGCACACATGGTCTTTTCAGCCTCCTACCCAGGACCCAATTTAAATCCTTATTGTGTGGAAGAAGGGAGGGAAGGTCAGCACACACAAGGACAAGGAAAATGTATGTCTAGTGAAGGATGTCACTCATTGGCTTATAACCCACTTCTATCACAAAAATTATATTTAAATGTTTTCTAGAGGATTGAAAAGGGAGGAAATTCTGAGCCAGATGACAGAATCTTTTGTTTTATGTGACCCTAGTGTTCAAATCTCAGTCTCAGAAATGTGGTACATCTTGTAATGACATACTCAATGTGTTAGTAACTACAAAGAAAACACATTGAAGACGTTGGTCCCTGACACCACCTACATCCCAGTGCATCTGCTTTGTTTGGTGACCAGAACATTTGTAATAATGCGATAGGGACCAGGTGACTTGTTACTAGATGAAAAAAAATGAGATCATGTCTCTGGTCTTAAGGCACCTCTTCCATCCCATTGGTCCTTCCAGCCTGTGCAAAGAGTATGCTCCTCTGTACGCCTATTGCTTCTTTTCTTGGCCCTTGTTCATTACTAAAGATCTCCAAATACACTGGCATTGGAGTCTTGCTAACGCCCCTGTGTCTGGCCTAACATTCCAGCAGACTGCAGCAAATGCAGGGCTTTAAAATGTGAGATGGGGAGGGAAAGGGAGAAAGAGAAGTGGGGAGCAGCTAAGACAGTAAGGATCTCTCCAAGGACTGTGGTATATGTATCCTAGTTCACATGACTATTTTGGTTAAGGAAACCTTGGGGAACAAATTGAACAAAATTCATTAGCCATATAGTTAATAGAGGTTTTATGCAACTTTGTTGGGGCCAATCTATAATTCTATACATTTTTCAATTTTTTCCCTTCATATCTAGTAGTAAAGTGCTTCTAGAATTCTGTTTGGAATCCTCTCTGAATTCTGTCCTATTTGTTTTTGTTTGTTTGTTTGTTTGTTTTCATCAGAGAAGACAGCTATGTTATAATAAAGATACACGGAAAGCATTTTCCTTCTTAGCACGGCATGTGATCCTTACGTGCCGCCGGCACCTGAATTAGACACTGCAGCTCCACAGGCTACATGCACACCGGACAGTGAGCCCCACTCTCTCATGACTACGTATGTGCAAACACTTTTCTCTGCCAAGAACAACTTTTCTCCATACAATTCATCGTTAGCATAATTCCAACTCATAACTTGGAGATTATATCAAGTGACTTTGCTTTTGGGAAAACTTCCAGGATGGCTGCTCACTTCCAGCTGATGGGAAGGCCCCTAGTAACCTGTGCCCGCTGACGCCGCATACTTATCTGCACCGTTATACAGATCATGCTCTGTTGAATTCTTTGCTTTCATTAAACTCTTTGATTACAGAATCATCTTTCATCTGTATCTTCAATGGTCACATAATGACTGGAATAATTTAGCATTCCACATTTTGTCCAGTAATGAATTAGTGAATGTGATTTTGTTGAAACAGTAGTTGGAAATTTATACCATTGAATTGACAAAAAAAAAAAAAAAAAAGCACACATAAGTACCATCACAAGATGGTAAGAAGAAAGAATTTGAAAATTAAGAAGTGATTTTATAGATATTTTGAAATAGATTTTAAGAAATAAGATCTGCATAAACCATTTATAACCAGCATCTACATACCTAAGGGCATCATATTTGTTTAAGAAAAGGGGGGATTGGGTGATGAGTAATTTTCCAGCCAGCAGCTTGACTACCAATGTTTCATGTTGAGTTCAGATTCACAGCTTCGAGTGCTATCATCAGTTCCTTTACATTACATTCTTGTGGCTGATGATATTTTTCACATATAAATTATCTAATGCACCAATTTTCAAGGAGTACACCACCACACGATGGTATGTCACAGGAATTTTTAAAACAAGCAATATCTGACTATTTAGTTAGTGGCACTGATGTCTTTTCCCTGAGATTGTCAAGTAAAACAAATGACAACAGCCAACACAACAAGACCTGTCCAATGTACACACGTCAAAATTATACCTCTTTTTTTATCAGATTGGCCAAAAAATAACATTTTAATGTGCCATAGAATTTGAGTAATTAGTTTATGTGTGCCATGAGATGAAACAGGTTGAAGATTGCTGAGCTAAAGCGAAAAGTAATCTCTTTGGTGTCTAAGTGGCATCACTGGTCTCTGCCACAGCAGTAATTCTGTCCCAGTCGCCATTCACAGCAGCGATTCCATGTTGTACCTCTTTCCTAATTGTCCCTCCCAACACTGTTTAAACCTTTTAGTGGGTGAGAACTATAACACAGGGCCCTTCTGGGGATCGATGTGACACTCCATCCAAAATGCTTCTTTCTAACTATTCTTCACCTCTGCCTCTCAATATTTTTCCCATTGGTGGATCATATCTGATAGTGTTCGTAGTTAACCCCCACCACTGTGAGCTATTTTTGCAAAGAAACAAGAAAGTTAGCAACTCATGATGGCTTCCTGTATTATCTTGGAGATACGCAGATGGAATAATAAAGGGATTCAATTTCCTGATACACCTTAGTCACAGCAATATAACAACCAGGACATAAAAAACTAAAGTGCCTTTTTCCAAATGCTTGTCCCATGGAATGCCACCACTAACACATTTATTTGATGTCTAACATGATAATTATCCTAAACAAATTGAGTTAACAAGGCTCTCCCCAGCAGGTTAATGGACACGCACACAAAATGTGGACAAATGCCTCTTGGTTTTGAGTCAGTTCCTTTTAAATCATGTCTATGGTTATTGTCCACATCTATCCAATTCCTGTCATTAATCTCACACATTGAAATTTAGAGACACGTACATTTTTCAGACATTACTCCAAACTAAGATCTTAGAGAAATTTGCAAAGGACTTTATTCAGCTCAGTCTAAGTTTGTATTTGGCATTTACGAAAGGATGGTATAAGCCTATTGCATGGCCAAAGAGGCAGGAAATAGAAACTCTACCTCACAGGATAAATTGTTTAAGTTAAATGTTTAGTACACGTTTTGAGTCCAGGTAAGGAAGCCACTTTGTGTTTGAAAAGCTTGTGTCTCTATAAGTCCTCTGGGATGTTTAGCTGCAGAGTCTAGAGAATAGACTGGATTTTCTTATAGGAAGAGGAAAGGCATAGCCCGACCTAGGCGCAGCAGGTACCAGACAGGATGGATTACAGCCTGACTGTAACATTTCCTGGGTTTAAATGTGATCAGCAGAGCTTTACGCACACAAGCAAGTCAAGCTGTCTCCACGTTCACCTTAGATGAAGTGAGTTTTATGACAAAACCTAGCACTGGCCAGGCTCTTTTGCGAGGGCAGATCAAAAACATCAGGATCTGGGCCTGTGCTGCTTTTCATCGCCCATGCTTGAGCACACTCTAATGCACACAGACCTGATTCTCCTGGGGTTTTAAGCAGGATGGTTTGGAAAAGCCACGAATGACCTCTTGAAATAAGGCTGCTCATTCCATAGATTCAAGAATTGGAGCCGAACTTTTATAGATGGTATATTGAAAGCTGTTTACAACTTAGAAATGATGGTTCCAAGGCATATTATAATGGCTTTCTTATATAGAAATATTGATAAATAAAAGCAAATTTGCTAAAAAGTCCAGTCTTGCTTTCTGCAAACCTTCCAAAAACAAATCACAGGTCTCCAAAACACAGTTGTATAGAAGGAATCAGAGCATTAATCAATCAGTTACTGGCTACATAATAATAATAAACATTAATATTTAACAGAAACCTTGCATAGAGTTATATGTCTTCAAAGTAGTGAACATCTTAAGCACTAACAAATTAACTCTCCTGTCACAACTGCCAACATATGCTTGGAGAGCTATAGGGAGAACTTTGTAACATCCAGCATTCTGTTCTGGTAACCTCTGCAGGGGAATCTTTCCATTGTTTATCTAATGTTTAGATGTACAGAGATGGGGTTATAATACACACCCATGTCCTGCTGTCTGGCTGGTTCACTGCTGAGTCTTCAACTAATATCCAATCAAAGGGAAAATGTGTTTCCAGTGATAGAGTGGTATGGTTTTCATTGAGGACAGACTGCCGGAAATAATAGAAAAACTGTCTGGGAATTTGGGTGCATAACCTGGGTGTGGTGAGGATGAGCTTTCCACATTTCTCACTAGAGTTCAACAAGTCTCCTCATAACCTCAGTCCAGCAGCAGATCCTTGAATTGACCATCTCAGCAGCCAAAAATTCTCCTCCAGCTAACAGATGCCACAGTTGTTAGAACTTCTCTACAAACTAGGTCTATTTTCCCGAGACCCTGGAAACAACAGCTATTTTGCAGATGTACTTTTTGCAAAATGATTTTACACTTTGCCTAGGTGCTTAATCGACATGTTGCTTTACAGACCACTAGCAACCAACCACTGATGTTTATTACAAATCTCAAAATTTAATTGTAATCATTTTTCCCAAACAATTTCCAAATTTGGAAGCATTCAAGAATTTTACTTACTGGATATTTAATGATATTCAGGTACTATTGTTAACTCCTACTTTTGATAATAGTGTGGCAATTATATTTTTAAAGTTCATGTCTCTAAAAGAAACAACTGAAATATTTGTGGATGAAATAACGATGTGTAGAATTTATTTGAAATGCTCTTCAGAAAGTGGGGATGAGTTGGGGAATGGGGATGAAACGACACTAGCCACGAGTTAAAAATTGTTGAAGTGACAGGCTGGTCGAGGGGGGCGTTAACCCAGACTGCACTCTCCCTTTGTGCATGTTTGAAATCTTAAAGGAAGGCTAAGAATTCCTGCATCATAGGCAGAACTCTAAAACTAATCTTCCAGGAGCAGCCAGCTCCAGACATAATCTGAAATCACTTGGTTCTCCACACAGAGCACATGCAATGTCCTGACAATAGAAAATAAAAATTCTCTCCTGATTCCATTCTCACCTGGGAGAGTCAGGAAAGATAAGCTCTGATAGGGCTGTGCCAGGCTGACAAGACCTCTGATAGTGTGAGTAAACTTCTGAGCTTGTACGCACTGGATTATTTACATTCTGCTACACGGAGGTAGCCAGGAGTTCATTGGATTGAAGAATTAGTGTGCTTCAGCCTCTGATCCCCATGTCTCTTAAGTGAAAATTACCCCAGGAGTCCACAGAAAAACACCTGTTCTGAGCCATTGCCATCCATTGAGTATTTACTGAAGGGCTAGTAATGTGGGCATCTTACAGGTGGTAAAGATAAATAAGACAAGATCCCTCAAGAGACATAGTGCAAGAATAAGGGCAAAAACAAGCTGTTGCTGTTGTGAGTAGTCACAACCCAGGTGGTGATGACATCATCAACCCGTCTCTTTAAGGAGCACACATGCACTCCATTACTTTGGAATGGACAAACAAGGAGAAAGAGAACTGATATTAAACTGGGTGAAAAATCACCCAGTACATGGAGTCTCTCAATTTTTCTGGGTGGGGCATGAACTAACGGGGGTGCAGGTATGACCTGGAGGTATGGGATTGTATCTCTTGATACTAACCAGTCAGCTGCAACTGGCATTCCCCTCATCCCTCCCCAAATTCACCCCATGAGAGCTGTTTGAAAGATACCATAAAGATAACATGTTTCCTTTAGAATGCCACATTGTTTTACAGCACTTGCTAAATGTCTAATTGAAATGACAGAGCTCTTTCTTTTTTGCAGGAAAAATAGAAGTAGCTAAGGGTACTTATTCTCTCTATAGCCTGCTCATAATCTCACACCCATATAGCACCTTCTGGTTGGCAAAGAGCCTTCACATACATTCTCTCATCCAATTAGGGAGGCTATTTAGGCAGGCTTTTCTTTTTTTTTTTTTTAATTTATCGATGTGAAATTCACATGACATACAACTAACCATTTTAAAGTGAATAATTCAGTGGCATTTAGTACCTTCACAACATTGTGCCACCATTACCTCTATCTGGTCCAAAACATTTCCATCACTCCATAATGTGTAGCCATTGTTAACTTCAGCTTTACAGGAGAGGACGTCTGCTCAGCAACTCTGAGGTGACACCTAGGGCCAGTACGTGCTGTAGCCAGAACGCAGGTTTTCTGTCCCTGAGTTCTTTACCAGACCAGTCATTCTCAAACACCAGTCCGTATCCAAGTTACCTGGAGGACAAGTGAAAATAGATTGCAGGGCTGTAGCCACGGAGTTTCTGATTCGGTTAAGTCTGGCGCAGGGCCTGAGATTCTGCATGTCTCGTAAGTTCCCACGTCATGCTGATGTTGCTGGTCTGGAGACAGCACTTTGACAGCACATTGTGCTGTGATAGCTGATTATTACCCTACTTTCTAATTACAGCTTTTACTCATTCAATCAGGGATATTATATATATTTACACCAAGCAGGCTTATAGGAGGTGTCTGTTTTCTTGACCCCACAGGTTTATTGGCTCAATTAACATCAAAATGCAAACACAGGGTGGGGGGGCGTGAAAACACTTTGACAGCTTCGTTACTGCCGTGTACATTAATATCTTACTCGTTGCTGCAAGTCGGTCCTTTTTACTTCACTTTCTGAGCTTGTCATCTCTCCCAGCATGTCTGAGGAAACCGCCAAACCGTGTAACTTTTATTCCCAAACACCAGAATGATCATGTGTGTGAGCCTGACACACAGTGCCTGGCATAGAGTAGTCATTCAATGTTGAATTAATAGGTTTCCTTAACAAACAAAGGTCAGAGGGTTTGCGTTAGTATCACTTAAGGCACTTCTAAATATACAGCTATAAAGCAACCTGTATGATGGGCATTATGCGCAGAGCTCTCCTACGCAGGGGAGTCCTCGCCCAAGATGGATGTCAGGCCAGCACCCCAGTCCGACAGCACTGAAGACCTTAACAGCACTGCTTAGGGCACCCCCTCCTCTCTGCCTCTCTGCACGAGCGGATGCCAGTGTTTTAGCATCAACCCCAAACCACTTTCTTTGCCCCCGTCCATGTGTGTAGATGTGTATGGATGGCAACTTGTCATACAGCCAACACATACTCCAACATCTGCCCACCAGATCTGCGTGCATTGCCCTGGTCACTTAGCTTGAGGTTGGGTAAGGAGGAGCATTGCAAGAGAGCAAAAGGTAGAGCTGACAATGTCTTATTTCTAAAGTGCTGGGATCCTTTAATCTTTCTTACTTTGATGTTTGGGATTTCCTTCTTTATGCAGTGACACCAGGACTAAATGAAACACCAGGAAACCATTTACCACTAAAGAGTGTGTGTTAGGAACACCTGCAGAGACCATGGAACCAGGTGACTTGAATTACTCACACATTTCTAGATCTCTGCTCTGTGGGTGGGAAGCTGTTCTGACTCTATTTTTTTACTTTGGGTAGAAGATGACAGCTCTGCTCACACTGTTGACTTCTATTTATTTTCTGTCCATTCATCAAATAAAGGCACAATCATGAAATGTAAAAAAAAAAAAAAAACACCTTCATAGCTCTGATAAGTATAAAATCAGCTGCTTAAAAACACATAGAACCTCTACACAGATGGTCTTTGCATTCACAACAGAAGAGAAATATTGTGGTTCAAGAGGCTGAGGACTGGAAGGCTGAATTCTGAGTTCAGTTCTGACTTTTCTATCAATTAGCATGTATTTTATTCCATCAACTTAACATCTGTGGGCTTATGGCTTTTCATCTATAGAATGAAGGAAATCACCTTAAAAAAGTTTTTGTTTTTTGTTTTTAGCAAGCTATTTATTGCAGCTAATAAAAAATAATGACCAAATCCATGGGAACTATTTGTCATGATTCTGCTTTACTTTTGCATTGCAAAAATAATATTAATATATTGCCTCCTTTTATTGTTTGTTTCCATCTAGTAGAACAAACAAGATACCTAAGCAGAATATTTGATAAATGTGAAGAGCATCAACATTTATAACACAGCCTGGCATTGCAAAAAGTTCTATTCAAGCTAACATTTATTGAGGTTTTTACTATGTGCCCTGCTCTGTATTAAGTGCTTCTAAGCAATGACATGTGCAAGGCTCAGTATAAAACTGCGAAGCTTCAATAATTCAATTTCAAATTGGAATGTCCAAAAGGCCCCAGTAGATATGTGTGTTTTGTGAAATCTCACATAGGTAGGTTTCAAAAAAAAATTACAAGGGCTATTCGATTTCTTTTTCACGGCACTCTTCCCCATCTCAGTAAATGGTAAGTCTGTAATGGCAGTTGTCAAGCCAAAAACCTTGCAGCCATCCTGGCTTCCTTTCTTTTGCTCCTAACTCCCTAACTTCAAATCCGGTCATCTCTATCTTCAAAGTGTTCATAGAAACCCACCTCCTCTCACCATCTGCACTGCTCTGCTCCGATGCATGCCTTCCATCTTTGCCCCTGCATCCCAGCATCCTCTAACCCATTTTACTTTCAACACAGCAGCCCTTGTAAGCCTGTCAGTTACTTGCTAAAAACCGCCCACTAACTGTGCATATCACCAAGCATGAAAGCCTGAGCCCCTTCTGTTTGATGTGAGCTGACCCAACGCGTCTCTCTTACCCCTCACCACTTGCTCACTCCTCTCCAGCTATGCTGGTCTCCTTGCTGTTATTCCTACACACCAGGCATCCTCGAACTGAGGGCCCAACACCAGTTCTTCTCTGCCTGGAAGGCTCCTCCCCAAGAGATACATGGCCCACTTCCCTCTTCTCCTTCAGTCTTGGCAGAAATATGCCACCTTAATTCTGAGGCCTCCTTGACACCACCTTCTACTGCCCCCTTTGTCTCCTTTATCACTTTATTGTTCTCTGTTTATGACATTTCTCACCGTCTGACATGCAATCTATTTTATTTATGTTTATTGTCTATCCCCTCTCTGAAGTATGAGCACCATGAGGGCAGATATTTGTTTTGTTTTGTTTGTTTATGATTCTATCTCAAACATCAAGAGCTGTATCTGGAATATAATAGGCGAATGAATGACTGTATGTATTTTATAAACATAGCTTTGCATATCTAGCCTGGAAGAGGTCCTTCTATCCCTTGCCTCTCTCCACAATTTATTCCATCTCCAATTACTGTTACTTTCTTTTGTAAAAGTTTGCCCCACTTCTTGAATAAATTGTTTTCTGAATTTGACTAGTGAGAGTTTAGTTAGAAAGAGCTGATATATTTATTTCTCCTCAGCAATTTTTCCCTAACAAAATTCTCTTATTAAAAATAAAATCTCTAACTGTGCTCATTCTCTCTTTCATTGGAAAGCTTCTTGAAGAGTAGTTTATACCTGTAGTGTCCTCTTCCGGCCACTCATGACTCCTTAATTCAACATTTACCCTCAGATCTGATACTAGCAATGTGTAGCAACTCATCATCACTCCTGGTCATCCTTAACCTTCTCAGAGCTCAGTTCAAAGGGCTGTGCTTGATCGTATCGTTCCCTATTCTTCTAGTAGAAAATGGTTCTCCAGGAAGGACAACCATTTTCTCCTTAGCTTCCAGCATGCACCCTCCTGTTCTTCACCTTGTCTTAAATGGGTTCTCTTCTTTCTCTCATCTTTCTAACACAGTTATTATAAACAGCTCTGGCCAAAATTTATTTTTATTTTTGTAGAGTTTTTCGCTCCGGAATTTCACCCACTTCTGTGATTTTGACTATCTTGTGGAGATAGTCATTCTAAACAATAATGACTAAAGCTTGTCCCTTGAAACTTCAGACATTTCCCACTCATTGGATCTCTTTTGGCTTCTTAAAGGTTGCGTATTTACATCTATATACACTAAGAGTACATCAAAACTGCCTTTCCTCAAGACCTTCTTGTTTTTCTTTAAACAGTCTCCAAGAGGTGAAACTGGAATGGTTCAAAAGGTGACCAAAAAAACCGTGTGACTGAGGGCATAGGGGATAAGATTATTTGAAAATTTTCAAATAAATACATTTCTGAAATATATTTCTTAAGAAAAAGAATATTGATATGTTTTACTACATGGGAAAACTTTTTTTTATCAGGTGGGAAATAATACAGTCAAGTATTCACTTATTTTTTTCTGACTGGCATTAAACAAAATGCACATTCAGAAGTAACTGCATGTTTGTTGTGGCACTGACTAAACAAGAAAACTAAATCTTAGGTGTTTCCATGAGCTTATCAGTTATTTAACTCCACATGAATCTCTTACTGGGCACCGTTGACCAGTGGCCCATCCAGCCTTGACTGCAGTGCAGCATGTGACCTCTAGGTAGGGACTGTTCATTCCATTTTGGAGACAAATTTCTAAGCGATGCTTCACCATATCAAGTAAAAGTCTAATTCCCTTTTCATTCCTATAAGTTTTTTGGTTCTGCCTATTAAATCTACTCAGAATAAGTCTTATACTTTTATTAGGTCAGTAGTTTTATTTAATAGAAAGTTTCTGTTAAGTTGACCTCTGCTTAGCTTTGGTAGATTTCCTCTTTTTTTTTTTTTTTTTTTTGAAAAGGACCTATTTCTATTTGGATAGTCTGATATAACCTAGTATAAAGTAGGTATAGCATGAACATTTTTAACTATAAGGATTGGAAATTTAATAAACTTTCCAATTTAAGAGATTAAGGTGAAGAACTGTTACCACAACTCTCCGTTAACAAATTTTTGTAAATAGTTAGGTCCTATGGCCTTCAAAATGAACAGTAATGTTTATGCCAAAATTCTTTATTTGTGTTAAGCTTATGATTTAAGATGAGCACTACTTTAACGCTATTATGTATTCAGTGAGTCCATGAAGTAAAAACAAACTTCAAAAATAAAAAATAGCCTCAAATTTTTCAAGTATAATGATAACATGTTTAATTCAAAGAACAGAAATAAAAAAATAAAAGTAATTAGTCCACCATTCCTAGGGGAAGGCCAGACCATTTTCCAATCTCCAAATACCTAACCATAAATTTGCAAAAGATTTCACTGAACTGAGATTGCCACTTCTGTTAGGATTTGCAGAGACTCCAAAAATTCTAAATTCTTCAAAATTTAATTTTTATCTTTCATCTTACCAACATGTCAGTCAATTTGCTTATAAAAATAATGAAAAACTTAAACTCAATTTTCAGTTTAGTTTTTAGGGGCAACATTATCTTTTAAAATCTCTAATATGTTTCTTTCCATCTTTTGCAAGTTGCATCTAATTTCCTGCATTCACTTGGTTATTTTTTGGTATTCCTCCTAAGTAACCACTTTTATTTTGCAATATTTCCATTTGTGTTTCAACTCCTTGTTTAAATTTTTCTGTAGACAACCAGCTGTTAGGCTTAAGAACACCAGATATTAGTAAAAGGTTTGAGATGTTGTTACCAGGGCAACCAGCACTGAGCCGGCTGTGGGCTGTCCCCATCACTGTGTTCAATATTCCAAATGGGAATTGAGCTTCACCTTTCTCTATGGAAATAAGACAAACAAACACATTTGTAACCCAAATTAAAGAGGTGGCTAGTATACCCTTCTGAGTATAAGCTCTGTTTGTACCTATCCAGTGGCTCTGGTCTACATAAAAAGAACAAAATAACAAATGTTTAATCAAAGAAAAATGTGCAACAAATAAGGCTTTAACCACCACCACTTGGAGGATCAATTACATTTTGGTGATTTTCAAAGTTACAGATGAATTGTCTCATTCAGTAGATGAAAAGAGAAAGCTTCAGACTTCCCATCCTTCTTTCCCTTTCTTCAGAAGCTTAGAGGCTACTGAGGATTTTTTCCCCTGTATCCATATGAGGCAATTCCTCACACAAAAAGAGAAATCCTACATTCAAATTATAACATAGGCTGGTGCAGTGTTAGGTGAGAGATCCCACGTATTCATTGCAGAAAGGGAAACACTTTTACCTCCTTCTGACATTCCACAATTGCAGAATTGTAAGACAAAGAATTTATAAAAACGTAGCACAATGGATCACGTTCAGATAAAGAAATATTTTAGACTGCAATCTATACTCATTTACTTTATGATTCTGGGCAGTTTACCTTAAGCTTCTGACATCCAGTTTTCCTGTGGTGCCAGGGTCCTGCTGTGTGGCATGGTGATGAAAACCCAAGTCATGAGCAGAATATGAGTACTATCCCCCGAAAATTATCAGCCAGGCCTCAGTGTGCACAAATATGCCATGAATAGAATAATGACTATGATTTTATTTACCACACCATTCACGGGGTGTTCAAACTACATAACCGCTATTTAAAGTACATTGCTGATGTGGTGAAAGTGTTATTATTCTCATTTATTTACATAAAAACTTTAAAATAGAAAATGACCTGCATGATGGAAAGTTATGTCCTCTCCCACATGTAGCTGAGGTCACCACTGCGCCCACTAAAATTTCACAAACAAAAGATTTAGAATGTAAGTTATTACCTAAAAGTCCTAGGATTGTACATACAAATTTTAAAGTTTTGAGTTGTTGTTTTGCTTGCTGATTCTTTTTGTCTAATGTAATATTGTCATCAATTCCTTATATTTTCCATTTGCGCTATCTAAAAGTCTATTTTTTTCATAGCATAATAAGAGAGGAAGAAGAATTGTTGTAATTGCATTCTAATTAAGACACAATACATTCTTTAATATATCACTCTACTATTTTAAATGACAGCCTAAATCAGATGTGAGAAATGCTCATTTTTTCTCAGTTTTATTGAGAATTTATTGGCATACATCACTGTATAAGTTCAAGGCATACAGCATGACAATTTAATTTAGACATATTGTGAAATGATTGCAATAGGTTCAGCTAATGCCCATCTGTTCATTCAGATACAATAAAAAGAAAAGAAAACAGAAAAAAAATTCTTCTTGTGATTGGCACTGTTAGCATTTTTTTTTATCTTAGAACTGGAAGAGTGTACCTTTTGACCACCTTCTTCTGATTCTCCCCCACCCTCACCCTTCACCTCTGGTAAACCACAAGCCTGATTTCTTTCTCTCTATGAGTCTGAACTCTTTGTTTAGTTTTTATTTTTAGATACCACATATAAATGAGATCATACAGCATTTGTCTTTCTGACTTATTTCACTTAGCATAGGCCTTCAAGGTCCATCCATGCTGTCACAAATGGTAGATCTGCTCAATTTTTATGGCTGAATAATATTCTATTTTATGCATAAATGTTATAAGTTCCTTATCTACTCCTCCATCAATGGACAATAGGCTGTTTCCATGTCCTTGTTATTATAAATATTGCTGATATGAGCCTGGGGGTACAGAGATCTTTTTGATTAAGTGTTTTTGTTTCCTTTGGATATGTACCCAGAAGTAATACATACACAAAAGTGAAATTACTGGGTCACATGGTTGTTCTATTTTTAATATTTTGAGGAATCTCCATACTGTTTTCTGTAGTGACTGCACCAATTTATAATCCCACCAATAGTGCCCAAGGGTTCCCTTTCTTCCACATCCATGTCAGCATTTGTTCTCTCTTGTGTTTTTAGATGACAGCCTTTCTAACAGGTGTAATATAATATCTCACTGTGGTTTTTAACTTGCATTTCTCTTGACTAGTTATGTTCTGCATTTTTTTGTGTGTGTGCCTATTGGCCTTTAACATATCTTCTTTAGAGAAATGTCTACTTAGGTCCTTTACACATTTTTAATTGTGTTATTTGTGTTTGTTTGTTTTTTTTGTTACTATTGAGCTTTGAATTTTTATGTTTTAGATATTAACCTCTTATGAGATATGTGGTTTGCAAATATTTTCCCCATTTCATCAGTTTTCTTTTCACTTTGTTCATAGTTTCTTTTGCTGTGCAGAAGTTTTTTATTTTGACATAGTTCTCCTTGTTTATTTTTTGTTTCTTGTGCTTTAGGGGTTATATCAAAAAATTCATTACCAACACCCATGTCAAACATCAAAAAGTTTTGTTACTGCTTTCTTCTAGGCGTTTCATGGTTTCGGGTCTTACATTTAAATCTTTAATTCATTTTAAGTTGATTTTTTGAGTGTCATAGATATGGATCCAATTTTTTTTTTCTTTTTACATGACTGTCCTCTTATCCCAGCACCATTTATTGAAGAGACTGTCTTTTCTCCATTGGCTATTCTTGACCCCCTTGTCACATATTAGTTGACCATATATGTTTGAGCTTATTTCTGGGTTCTTGATTCTATTCCATCAATCTATTTGTCCGCTTTAATAACTATGCCTTTCTAGTGCAACTTGAAATCCAGAAGTGTTAAGTCCCCTGCTTTGTTCTTCTTTCTCAGCAGCTCTTTGGCTAGTTGGGGTTTTTGTGGTTCCATATAATTTTAGGAATGCTTTTTTTTTTCTAATTCTGCAAAAAATACCATGAGAATCTTGATAGGGATTGCATGAAATCTACAGATGACTTTTGGAAGTATTGACATTTTAACAATCTTTCTAATCCATGAACACAGGATGTCTTTCCATTTTTTGAATCTGAGAAACGCCCATTTTTATGTGACAGAGATAAGTGGGTCTTTGGCAGTTTGCAGTATATAGAAACCACCATCTGTATTAAGCAGAAGGCCATGCTTCTAGAGACTGGAATGGAAACATTCCAGAATGCTGTGGAGGGGTGTCTCTATTGTGGAATATGACCTCATAGTTTTATAATTAATAACACTGCTTTGCTTCAATTGGACAATCTTGAGGAATGGCACAGTGAGACCACTTTGTATGTGTCCTCACTGGAAATTTATCATGCATAAATCAAATAATAATCAACACAACATAGCATGCTAGATTTTAATGTTAATTATGTTTTTAAAAACAGCAACTAACTGAAAATGTAATGAGTGTTATTTTTTCTTTTAACGTTATATTTACAAACTTTCAAAAATTGAAGGCTTAATGGCCTTTTTACCCCTTTTTCTTATCCTTAGGGGTGATCAAAACTAGGTTTGCAGTTGTCATACAAATAAATAATTCAATAATGAATAAACAATACATAATAATAAATAAGAATAAATAAGAATATCTGTGTTTTGCACACTCACAACTGCATTTTCCTACATGTCAGAAAGGTAAAGTATTTCCATAGCTAAAACTCTCTGAAAGTGAATATAAGGGGAACACATTTTAAAAATAAACTCATTGCTTGTTTTCATTTTTTAGAATAGAGCATGACCTTTGGGGAGGTTTTATATGGCTGGGAAAGAAAGCACCACACCACAATGTGTCTGTTTGGCAACTGTTTTTCCCCTCTTCCAGAGTCACATCCACCACACATCAACACGTCACCCATGAATTTGCCACAACTCATCTCGTCACCCCTGACCATATGTAGGGAGTGCCAAACTATTACTTTTTTTCTGGTAAAGGTCAAGAAATATCTGATGTACCATGGAAATCTTTGGTAAAATTGCAGCTAAACTGAGATATGCCAACTGGCTTTATTTGCCATAATCAGAAATACAAAGAAAACAAATGAAAAGCATTTCTTGGTGTGAGACATTGCTATTAACTACAGAGTACTGATAGATAAATCTCACATTTAAGCTATGACACAGTCAAGCAAAGACTGTGTCATAACTTAAAGACTATGTCCACTCTGGAACCCTCTCTTCCAGACCTTCCTCTGGCACCCCACTCCCTAAAATAAAACACCAACCCCAGCTCCCAACTGAACTCATTTTTCTTTGTTGCAACATTTATCACAATCTACTATAATGGCTTACAAGTCCCCCTAAAGGCAAGTAAGGTGTTTAGCTCATCTCTGTATGCAAGTTCACAGTACACTTTCTGGTGCTTAGAAGAGAATCAGTGAACTATTATCAAATACAGGAATTCTGAATTCAGAAGATAATTTAATTTAACATGTAAGAGAATGCGGTCCATATTTGTTAAGATGATAGTCTACCAGCATTTTTAAAGATAACAAGAACTTTCAAAACATTTAGCTGACCACTGCTATTGAATTAAAAAACTAAAAATTTATTCAGAATTGTTTACATTATAAAAATTTTCTTTTTGCATTTTTATGACCTAGGAGAGAAATGATTTATAACATGATAACATATCAAAAGTCATATTAGATATATAAATTTTATATAGATTATATTACCAGGCCCTTGCAATGGACTCTTATCTTTGTTGAAAGAATCTCATTTTTAAAAATAAAGGATCAGCCTGACCAGTGTGGCTCAGTGGATTGAGTGCCAGACTGAGAACCAAAGGGTCATTTGTTCGATTCCCAGTCAGGGCACATGCCTAGGTTGCGAGCCATGTCCCCAGTAGGGGGGTGCACAAGAGGCAACCAAACATTGATGTTTCTCTCCCTCTGTTTCTCCCTCCCTTCTTCTGTCTCTAAAATAAAGAAAATCTTTTTGAGAAGGAGTAAACATTATAGAAAAGAAAAAGAAGAATCAGTGAAAAACAGATGTGAACATGAGATTTATAAGAACACACCTGGATTACAAACTACCTATAATTTACGAGAATCACACTTATATTCCAGAAACAAAGGTGATATTGTCACTCTTAATCTCCTATTTATATTATATATTCCCCCAAATAATACATATAAACTTTAAAAAAATGTCCCACTGTATTGAGTGCATACCTAGCATCATTTAGTTTGGTAAAAGTTTTAAGCAACCATGAAGGGCAAAAAAATTATGCACTTGAACACATCTGCTTCTAATTTTTGGTACCCAGTTCAACTGATTGCTCTCCTGCCTCATACATTCAGTTTACCTCATGTTTTCTCCATTTCTTAAATACAACAAAGTGAGCAGAAATGTCATTATTAAGAATTTAAGAGATGAAAAATGATATTAAATACAGACATGTTTACATTTCTTATAGTTGATATCACACAGACAATATTTTGAAATGCCAAAAATATATGCCTAATTACTGTATTTGACTTACCCCATTGACAAGATATCTAAAATAAAATTTTATTTGCCTGTGTAGCAAAATATTCTAAACATATAAAAATGTTTTCCTGGTGGATTAGGAATGAAATACCCCAAGTTTCCACATCACAAAAACTTTTGACATTAAGCTGTTTTGATGAGTGCCTGACTGCCTCACAGAAGTTCTGTTCTTCATTGATCTCCTTCTTTCTCAGGGTCTCTAGGAAGTTGGCCTTCTATGCAGTTAAGATATGATTGGCTTGCAGTACTCAGTGAAAAGAAATCAACCCTTCCCCTTTCACATAAATCTCTTCATTTATCTGGTAATCCTATTTGACTTTTTATGCTTATTTTTCCAAATGCTTCTTAAGATGATACAGAGATTAAATGGGATCTAGACACAGACACCCAATTTGTAAAGTCCCCATAAGTAACTTCATATTTAGAACAGAATGATCTGATTTTAATGGGAATTGCAAAAAATTAATATAGATTATGATTATAAAAATAAAATACAAATTTAAAATATGAGTAAATCAATGGCAATATGGTTTATAAAAGGAAAGGATATTGAAAAAGTTATGGTTGGCAGTTTACTCTTCCTTCTCTTATTCACTGATTTATTTGTTCACTCCTTCAATAAATACTATTTGCCACTTTCTAACAGAGAGTGTATAGATATATATTCAATTAAGCTCATATACCATGAAGTTCAGATATTTTTAAAATGTGATTTCTGAGTTTTCTCAACATGTCATCAACTTATGAAATAATTTGATCCCTGGCATGAAAACTGAACTGAGGTCAGTGAAAACTTACACCAAAGGGTGAAAACTAGTTACATGTAAAAAGAGGAACTTAGATGTCTAGATATCCAATATAAATTTATTTTATAAACAGTGATTTATATCTCATTAAATAAATGGTCAATTACTCCTAAGACATACTGCCTATCCAAGATTCAGGGTTTCATATTAACATTCATATTGTTATAAAATGTGTAAACTTTTCTCACGCCATCTCACCTCTTCTATCTCTGGAAAGTTGAGAGTTGGCTAGATTTCTGTGTGTTCTAAAATAGTAGTCCTATGCTCATTAAATCTTTCATGGAGGAAAAAAGGTGTTTGACTCTGTAGAAAAGTTGGTACATGTTGTAGATTGTCTCTTTTGCAATGTTTTTACAGTTGAAAAGTATTTAGAATTTAAATATTGTAGCCGTGTTTTAACATGATGTTACTTTTCCTAAATTTCAATCTTTACAAATTTTAAGACCTTGACATTTTTACAAGGAACTGGTTCTAGAATTCCAGCAGAATGAAATAACCATATAACAATAAACATTAAAATGTTTTAACTTTATTAAAAATTTCACACACTTACATTTGCAACCACCAGAATTTTAGCAGAAAAAAAATTAAATCTGGTAATAGTTAACAGCCATAGACTTTCTTTGTAAGCATGGGTTTTCTCTATCTTGTGCTTCTGACATTAACAATTTAGTTATAATTTGTAAATTAATAAATGCTTGATGCAAAATTTTATGTATTTAAACTGAATTTTATAACATTCTACTAAAATTGATTTTTCACATAATCTTGTCTTTCTATTATTTACCACAAAATTCAGACAAATACAAAGAAACCAGATGTTAATTATATAGCACATTAGTTAAAAGACCATAATGAACTTGGTTCCATCACTTAAGAACTGCATGACTATAAGCAAATAATTCTACCTCTCTCTGTGTCTGTAAAATACTAACTCATGGAGTTTTTCTAAAACTGATGTGAGGTGACATATATAAAACACTTAGAATAGTGTCTCTGGCACCTAATAACTGATGAGTTAGCTACTGCTATCATTATTCTTGTCATTAGGGCAATGTTTGAGAAATTAAATCCATAGATCATCTCTAAGTCTTGGTCAAACCATCTTTTTGTTGTTGTTGTTCTCCTCAGTGAATTGGTTGTTACCCAGAGGTCTCTGACCTTGGTTGGGAAAACAGGACAGCTTTTCTTCACTGACCTCTAACTACATACCCCGCAATTGTGAATGCACAGTACCCATCCCAGTGGTATTGGCAGTATCTGTGCCTGTCAACAATAGAAATCACAGATGTACAGAAAGAGTTACTGTTGAATCTCAAAATACTGTTTCTACTCATCACCATTATAAAATTATGGTAGCTACTGAACCTAGACCTAGATCTTGTTATTCAATATATAATAAAGACATATTTTGCAATATCACAAACTTAGTTTGTTACATTTCAATATAAATGCTTCTTTCAGTTATATTATTTTTAAACATTAAAGTTTATTTATATTTTATTTTAGAGAGAGAGGAAGAGAGGGAGAAAGAGATGGAGAGAAACATAAACATGAGCGACATCGATTGCAGACCAGCCCAGGCACGCGCCCTGGCAGGAAATGGAACCAGCAACCTTTGGGTTCACAGGTTGGTGCTCAATCCACTGAGCCACACCAGCCAGGACTCAGCTATATTATTTTATTTAAACATTATTTTGAGAAGGATTGCTAAGTTTTACCAGACTGTCAAAGGGACCTTGTGTACTTGATCTACTGATCAAGTACATGAATGGATAGAGTGAGCTTTATTTACTCTCTTTTTCATAATTCTAGATGAGTGTACCAATGTACAACAAGAGACTAAAGAGTGAGCAACTAAATGAAGAAAAGACAACTATCACAAGTACCAGAATTTTCAAAACTGCTTTATTTTGAAATTTAAATTAAGAATGTGAGTTGAATTGCTAGCAAGGGCAAGATCAGAAGTTGGAGACTAAGAAGCAATTTGGTGTTCGTGATAGTTTGGTTTATGCGTCCACTTTGGTAGACTAATGTGCCCAGCCATTTAATCAAACACTGATCTATCTAGGTGTTTCTGTGCCAGTGTTTGTAGATGTGGCTAACATCTACAATCAGTTGACTTTCAGTGAAGAGATTATCCTTGATAATGTGAGTGGGCCTCATCTAATCAGTTGAAAAGCCTGAAGAACAAAGCCTGAGATTTCCAGAAAACTTCTGCCTGAGATGGCAGTGTCAGCTATCTCCCAGTTTCCATCCTGTGAGCTTCAGACTTACTGGTCCCACAACCATGTGAGCCAATTTCTTTTAAAATACACATATGCGGGTAGGTGGGTAAAGATATAGACTATAGACACAAATATCTATACAGTCCCTTTCTCTCCTGTTGGTTCTGTTTCTTCAGAAAAACCTGACTGATATTACCACTCAACCTACTTGATTTCAAATTGAATAAAGGTAGAAGAAGAAATATTTCTCTCTCCATATTTTTATACTCCTACATCCATTTTACTGTATCTACATCTTGTAAATTTTGTTTCTCAACATTTAAATACCACCTAAGGAGCAGTTTTGAAGACAAAAATAGAAATATACTTGTATCTTATTTTGTTAATGTCCAGATAATTAATATTTCTTATTTCTTAGAATAGTTAATATCTGCCATTATGTTAAAACTATGCAACATGTATTTTTATGAACCTAGTGAGTTATTTCTAAAAGCTTGAGAGGAATAACCTTTCCAAGAATGAGAAGCTAAGAGTTATGCAGGCCTTCCCAATTAAAAAGCAATAAAAACTATTTGAAACATTCCACCAAAGATAAGATTTAATAGAGGTAATCTACTTCACTTGCTTTTAATTTTTTTACATAATTCTTTCCCTTTTCTTCCAAACAATATGAATACCACTGAGAAGTTCCTGGTTGCATTTGACATCCAGTGGGAAATCCCAACAATATGTATAGTAATTTAAGATTTAAAAATAATTTGGGAAAATTTAAGCGCATACTTTCAAATGAACTTTGGTTTGAATGCCTTCAGTAAATTATGGATAATCATACTTATACTTGTAAGATTATTGAAATTACAAGATAGTGACCAAGTGGTAATTTCACATATTAATTCGCCCCCAAACAGTAGCTGATATACCAACTCTAGTAAAAAGCTGACTTTTGTGACATACTTTTCTTTCACTGAAAAATAATAACAAACATTTCCAAACTTGGAATCACACTCTGAGCTTAAAGAAAAGCATGCGATTCATTCAATGTTTTCGTATACCTTCCACACAGTGGAATTTTTGTAGTAATATGCATTATAGGTCAGAATTTATGTAACATTACCATCAACTTTACTCACAAAAGCTGCAACTGAATACCACCCTAATCAATTTCCTGGGATTTTCTCATTACTGGCCAACTGTCCATCCCTTCTAAATTTTCAACCACTATAATTTTCCCAAGAATGCATGCATGTTTTTTATTTAAATCTCATCTGTTAGGAAGTAAACTAAATGTCTTGACCATTGTTCTCAAACAGTCCTGTTTGAAAGAGCGTATTGTAAGCCTGGGGTTCTTTCTTTCTTTAAACAATATGCATCTTAATGAAGAGCCTGAAACTCACAATTCTCTGGAGGCTGTCTCAGAACTACAGGCTTTTCAGCCACAGGCCTCTGGTTAATAATAGAATACAAGTATTAAGTAAGCTCACAATAAAAAAAAAGTCTTCCAAGAATTATTTTCATTATTATAGTCCATTTATGTATTACAAAAGTACACAAATTTTTATTTTTTTAATGTTAAAGAGGAAAAGCTTATTAAAATCTTTTCGATCACAGACACGGAGAAGAATTGATGCCAATTCCACCAAGTTCCTTGGTGGATCCACTCATTCATTCACACATTCATTCAACTAATAAATACAGAGCACTTATCATATGTCAGGCACCGGGGGAGACACTGGCTTCATGATGGTAGAAGACAAACACTATGTGTTCTCTCATAGAGTTTGTTGTTTGGTAGAGCTTAATAAATAAATATGATATGCTTAGAGAATACACTGAATAAATGTGGCACAGTGCTATGGAAACACATAGCAGAAGACAAGGGTCAGAGAAAGTTTTTCCAAAGAAGTGATATTTGAGCTGAGATCTGAAGGATGCCTAGGAGTTAACTAGTTGAAGGGAAAGCCATGCTGAGGAAAAGTTCCAGAAAGTGGAAATGGTTTGTGTTAAGTCCCTGTGGCAACCAAACAGCATGGTGAAAAAGAAGTCCAGAGGGATGAGAGCAAGGTAGCAATGGAGTGAAAAGAGGCTGGCTCAGCCATGATGTAGCTATCTGTTATTATTGTAAAATAAATAGGAAGTCACAAAAGGATTTAAGGAGGATAATGGCATTATCCTAGGGCACATAATGATTTTTCCCACTGAGAGTTTTGTTAAATACCTACCATACAATGCCTGTCACTTAATAAAGTTGATAAATACTTGTTAAAATGAAAGAAAGAAAGAAAGAAAGAAAGAAAGAAAGAAAGAAAGAAAGAAAGAAAGAAAGAAAGAAAGAGAAAGAAAGAAAAAAGAAAGAAAGAAAGAGAAGGAAGGAAGGAAGGAAGGAAGGAAGGAAGGAAGGAAGGAAGGAAGGAAGGAAGGAAGGAAGGAAGGAAGGAAAGGATCGAAGAAAACCCCAGAGAATGAGACGTGTCAGAGATGCAGAATTTGCAGATATTGAAGCTGGTGGAGTAGGGAAACTCTGTGCTCACCTCCTCCTATAATCAAATTAAAATTACAACTAAACCACAGAAAACTGTCACTGAGAACCACCTGAAAACTATCTACAACTAAGGGTATAAATAAGAAGCCACACCTATCAGAATGGCTCTTCTCAACATATCAACAATAACTGTTGATGAGCACGTGGAGAAAAGGGAACCCTCATGCTCTGTTGATGGGATTGTAAATTGGCACAGATGCTCTGGGAAACAGTAAATATAGGGGTGTATATTAAAAAGATATATGCACCCCTGTATTTACTACATAATAGTAAATTATTTACAATAGTCAACATATAGGAGGAACCAAAGTGTGTTTGAATAGATGAACGGAAAAAGAAGAGGTGGTTCATAGACACAATAAAATATTACTCAGCCTTAAAAAAGACTGAAACCTTGTCATTTGCAACAACATGGATGGACCTAGAGGGAATTATGTTAGCTGAACTAAGTCTGACAAAGACAAATACCATAAATTTCACTTATATGTGGAATCTAAAAAAATAAATGAACAAACAAGACAGAAACAAACTTACAGACACAGAAAAAAATGATAGTTTCCAAATAGGAAGGAGGTTGCAGGAATAGGTGATAAAGGTGGAAGGGATTAAGAAGTACAAACTGCCAGTTTTAAAAATAGTTACAAGGATGAAAAGTACAACATAGGGAATGCAGTCAATAATATTGTAAGAACTATGTATGGTGTCAGATGGGTACTTGACCAGGCAGAATAGACTTTAGAACAAAGTCTCTAACAAGTGACAAAGAAGGACCCAGCATCTCCACTTCTGGATATTTATCTGAAGAAGCCCAAAACACTAATTTGAAAAAAAATATGTGTTCGTATGTTCATTACAGCATTATTTACAATAGCCAAGATATGGAAGCAACCTAAGTGTCCATCAATAGATGAATGGGTATGGAAGTGGTGCATATATACAATGGAATGTGACTCAGGACTCAGCCATAAAAAAGAACAAAATCTTGCCATCTGCAATAACATGGAAGGACCTAGAGAATATTGTACTTAGTGAGACAAAACAGAAAAATACAAATGCCATATGATTTCATTTATACATGAAATCTAAAACACAAAATAAATGAACAAACAAAACAGAAGCAGCCCTGGCTGGTGTGGCCCAGTGGATTGAGCACCAGCCTGCAAACCAAAGGGTCATTGGCTCTCTTCTCAGTCAGAGCACATGCCTGGGTTGCAGGTCAGGTCCCCAGTAGGGGCACGTGAGAGGCAACCACACATTGATATTTCTCTCCCTCTCTTTCTTCCTCCCTTCCCCTCTCTAAAAATAAATCAATAAAATCTTAAAAAAAAAAAACAGAAGCAAACTCATAGATACAGAGAACTTTTCTTAAAAGATTTTATTGATTTATTTTTAGGAAGGGGAAGGGAGGGAAAGAAGGAGAGAAACATCAATGTGTGGCTACTTCTCACACGCCCTGTATTGAGGTCCTGGCTCTCAATCCAAGCATGTGCCCTAGACTGGGAATGGTTTGCAGACCAGAACTCAATCCACTGCGTCACACCAGTCAGCGCCAGAGAACATTTTCATGGTTGCCAGGTTGGAAGGGTTTGGAGGCTGGGTTAAGAAGGGAACGGATTTAAGATGGACAAATTTCTAGCTACAAAATATCCATGGAATGTAAAGTACAGCATACAGAAAATAGTCAATAACATCACAGTACCTGTATAATATCAGATGGGTACTAGATTTATTGGTGATCACTTTGTAAGTCACATATATGTCTAATCAGTATGTTATACATCTGAAAACAGTGTGTTGTATGTCAACTAATAAATTTTTTTTAAAAAAACTGTAGACATTTAAGTCAAATATAGCTCCCATTCACTACTGTGGCTCCTCAACATTTTCCCAGAGCTTGCCTCATTTTGGGTGTTGTCATTTTTATAGATGAGGATAATAAATCTAGAATAGTTAAGCAACTTGCTTAAGGTGATACAACCAGTTCTCATGTCACCCTCTCTCCAGTGTGTTAGTGCTGTATTCGTACACATACACACACATCTTTTTTCTCTCTCCACTGAGGAGGTCTTGATTATGATTAATATTTAAAGTAAAAGTCTAAATAATAAGACCATGCTTCAACTTCTTAAAAGTAATCCACATGTTACATTTACTTTTAGTTAAAGTTGCTGTACAGCACGGTGTGCCCAAGAGAGAGCAGAAATACACTCTGCAGAAAACAGACTGCACAGTGAAGCCACTGAATCTCCATCGTCCATACGGCTTTCCCGGCAGCTTGGCTGTGAATGTGCTGGCGAGTTTCCTGAGCTGCTGTCACACATGGGTTCACAGAACATCCACTAGCTGACTCTGGGCGTAGCTTCTCAGGTTCAGAGGAAAGGAGTTAATACTATTGACTCTCCCACTGAAGAGAAGATAAAAAGACACTCCTTCCAGATATACATTCGCATTCTTCCCGGCTTTCCCAGGTGTCCAGTTTGGATTTCCCAGAAGCATGACTGGTCAACTCAGAGATATTCCCAGTACAAGAAAAGTACTCAAGAAGAAATGTCAGCCTTGACCCCAAATAAATCCCAGTTGAATGGTAGGTTCCTGGAGGATAAGGCTGATTTATGATTTTTTTTATTATTTAAGGTAGGAGTCAGTGACCTCAAGAAGCAGTTTCATGATTTTTGGTTAGAACCAAAGCCTGGCTTTCTTATCTGCCTTTCCTCAAACTCTTAGGCTCCACATTGGGACATCTCTTCCCTTTGTTTTCTCGCATAGCCTAGGGTCAGCCAGGTGCCCCACTTCTCCAAGACTATTTTCCTGGGCTCCCTCACCCTCTGGACCTATCCTCAGTCATGCTAATGCTGTCCTTGTCCTCATCTACCCCTTCCCGCACTCCCCAGTCCACACCCCTGCAGGACTGCAGCCCATGCTGACGCCAGAATAATGGAAAAACATATGACACTAAAAATCAATTATACAACTTGTGTTGTGTGTAGTGTTTAAATGGTGGTGTGGAGAGGGGAAAAGGATAGATTCTTTTTTTAAAAAAGGAAGAATATATTTCCCCCTCTGGTAAACTTCCACCTTCTGTTTCTGTTCCCTGGCAGTAAAGCCTGTGAAGAACTTTTGATATTTACTTTCAATGCTTGCTTCCAGCCTGCAAAATATAAAAGGGGTCAGATATATGGTGACTAATCAAGATTTGACTTTGGGTGGTGGGCCTACAATGCAATATATGGATGATGCATTAGAGAATTGTACACTTGAAACTATATAATTTTATTAACCAATGTCATCCTAATAAAATTAATGAGACAAAAAGAATATAGGTAGGAAAAAGTGCTTGGCATAGAGCAGGTACTTAACAGTAGCTATTATTGAGATCAGCATCCTCCTCCTCCTTGTGAGTATGTAATATTACACAACCACCTTCTTTTCCTCATGGCACCCCTCAGAGTATCTCAATTACCAGTCCTCCTGCTACTCCCTCTCAGATGATTGACCCAACAAGTACTCACTACTTTCGGTCAAAATGCAGTCTTATTTTTACTGCTCTGGTCTAGCTTGCAAACTGCTGTGTCTACACAGGGTGTATTGCTGCCACAGAATGTTGGGACTGTGGCAACACTGGAATTACTGATTATTAGAAACACCTTTAATGCAGAGAATGTGCTTCCAAAATTGCAGGAAAATTTTCTGATATCTTTATGACTACCTTGTACCTATAGAGGAGCAAACTAGCTGGTGTCTACAATTTACAGTGTTTCTGAGGAAGTCTTGTTCTTAAATGCAATTGACCCCTTCTTTGAGGAGGACCAGAAAGGTAAAGTTTCCAAAATGTTAATACAAATATTGGAAACAGAAAAAAAAGAATAAAACAACTCTTGTTCTGTTGCAAGCTTTCAAAATACCAAATTAGGTACTGTTTTGCTTTGCTTTGCGGACAGAAGTAAACATTTGTTTGGGTGGCCATCTTAGAATCTGTTTTAGCATTGACTTCTGTCACAAACACTTTCCTGCACAAACATTTTGTGCAAGCATTTTATTGCCTTATGTTTTCTTTGGGTAAACATATAGAGAATTCGATTTTCCAAATGTACTCTGTCATTTGCATTACTTTGGGGATTTGGTTAGTCTGAGATATACAAGATCCCTGAGTTACAATAATAAACCCAGCCACTAACTTTCTAAGTAATATTGAGCTAATCCCTCTAGACATGTAATTTCTTTACATTATAGACTTATCTCTCCTAAAATAAAACCATGTTATATTCCTCACCATGCTTTCTGTCTTATTAAAGCAAAAGTAGCTGCATAATTCAATTTAATGTATTTCAAAAATAATTACTAAACAACTTGTATCTATACTTCACTTAGTTCTGGAGGAGGAAAGGCACAGAGGATGAATGGCACACCAATGAGACAGAACAGAGCAATCCCCACCCTCACAGTCATCAACACCAAAGACAATACATGGCTACCTGTGATGTAGGCTAGACCACGTAAATGTTAAGCAATGCTTTAAAGTCTTCTGCAAACTAACGTCATAACAAAATTTCTCTAAATCCAGAGCATGAACAAATGCTGTTATTACTTATTTCTATTGTCTTCCATCTATTTTTAGTGTTCTTTGATCCATTCTTTGCATTCTTCTTATCTAAAAGTAATATTCTTGATACGTTCAATAAGGAGACCCCCTTTTTTGTTCCTAGATGCTTTGGCTGCTTATCAACAAAAGCCATTGAAAGACTTAATCTTCTAAGCTTGGCACCACATCAGTCTGCAAGTAGTTTACACGTAGAGTCTTTTGGAGTAAATACTCATTAGAGGTTCTGTTGGCTCCTTTGGTCACCCACATTTTGCAGTGGGTGGCCTGGTTGGTATCCTCATTATTTTATTTTCCGCTCCTGAAAATAATCCAGATGTAGCAACCTGACACGCTTTTTTTCTTTTCTTTCTTTTTTTTTTTTTTTTTGGCACCCTATATCCATTGTAATGGAGCATCCATTTATATGTGATGCTAGTTAATAGGTCCAGAGAAGTAAGGGCCTCAGCCAGTGATGCTATAGTAATTTTTTTTTTTTTTTTTTGCTGATACAGTATGCCTTTTTCAGTACAACTTTTTGAAATGCAATCTGATCACTTCAAGGATAATTCACTAGCAATGTCTCACACATAAGACCTCAAAGAATTGTCATCTCCCTCCGTCTCCTTCTCTCTCTCCTTCTCTCCTTCCACCTTTCTCTTTCATTAACCAATCTCCTCTCCATCCCCATATTTACTGAAATGAACGAACTATTTCACAGAATCAAAATATATCAAGGTTATTAACAAATTACAGAGCAAAACTCTTGCTTTTTCACTTACAACCTACATAGAGTTTCATTACCTAGAGCTTCTTGATTAGTACTTGGATTGGAGAGGCAGAGTCTGTATAATGTCATCTTTCTAAGGTTAGCAGTAAAAATTTTCAAGAAAATATTCAACTAATATTCTTTAACTAACTATTAGGTGCAAAGTACTGTTAAAAATACAGGAGGATAAATGCTTTTTCTTCTTGTGGAGCTTGAATTCTTGTTCTATAGCCAATATAAACAGGTTGGCACTTTTTCCTCATGATTATTATAATAAGCATTTGCAAAATTGTTGTAATAATATCTATCAGATGGGATATTTATTAATGTATGGATTGAAATCATAACATATGTAAAGCTCATATGATGGTTGATAGCTTTTTCTTATAGGTACCAATATATGAGAAGCTATTGAATTCATCTCATATGAATCAGCATCAATTTTCAATAGGGAAAAAATCAAAGTTTTTAATTTTAGAAACAATAAACTCTAAGGTTATTTTGTTAATTTCCCCATGGATGGCAGGAAATAGATGTGGTGTTGGAGGATAAGGAAGTATGACCATCTAATAGATATTGGACATTATATTGTATATTTGATCCCATTGTCTCGTTTAATATTCAAAATGACCATGCAAGATACACGTGGTTTTGTCTATTGTGCAAAAAAAAAAAAAAAAAATCCTAAAACATGAGCCAACAAAATTTAAATAAAGAGCCCAGATTTGAAGGCAAGTTCATGTGGCTCAAAAAGTCACATTGTTCCCATTCCTTGAGTTCTGATCAAACTACATAATATCATTTTTTCAAAGACAGGAAGAGTGTAGGAAGCATCCTGTCATCTTGTGCAAAGTCATATAGTGTCTTGGATTTTAACTGCTGCTAAGATTTAATAACTGTGGAAAAAACAACCAGCAAGGTATCCTCCTGTGTGCCATAAATAGGCCACGCCATGGTAAATTATATGCTCCTGACTTATCCTAGGAGAATCCCCACATCACTGTTGGACAGTATTGCTGACCAAAACCATGAGAGCTGGCACATGTTCAGGATCTGCTCCGCTAAGTATGTAGCACACTCAGCAGATACTGGGCTATTTTCGGCCTCACTACTGACTTACTCACTACATTCATGCATATATGTAGTTTCTGTCTTTTCTCACATGCTACAGTATCCAGGGGTTTGTTTGTTCATTGGACTTTTGCAGTTAACCATAAAAGACCTTTATAAATGGTCAACTGGATTCATAGGGGACAATTCATAAAACTAGTTACTTCAATTTACTATTGTAAGTCTTACATTAATTATCCATAAAACTACACATGACATTTCATTTTGGTGAATGTATTATGGTTCCTTTTATACCAATCTACATTACAGAAAGCATCTCCTATATAGGAGGCTATAAGAGCCCTGAAATAAAAGCTTAATTTTAACAAGATGACATAACATAGCTATTGCTGTGTAGCTGTAACTATACATATTTATTTTGTTTAACTATCAATGTGATTTGAAACTCAGAATAGTCTGAGGCACTAGTATTATTAATTTTAACTTAGACTATATGGATGTATACCTGTAATATTTACAAATGCATATATTTACGTATACAGAAATATATAGATATATTTTGTGCATACATATGTACACATATGTGCATATATATGTAGACATATGTTATCAAAAATAAGTTTAAATATTTAGGCTTAAACCTTTAAAATTTAAACTTCTTAACTTTTCTGCCTGTTACATAATGACTATTATATTCTGTATTATGTCTGCTTAAACATGAAGGAAGGCCAATGGAAGACATGTAATTTGACTTTTACTTAGCATTACACTTGATGCATCATCCAAGAATTATTACAAGTAATAATTCCCTGAGTTTTAGGTCTGCAGTTTTTTTTTTTTTTTGGACACAAGTAATATGACCTTTCTATTTTGGCTAATTTATTATGACTACATGCTAAACTGTTTGTAAAGTTCATAGAAAATTCATTTGCTACCAATGAACTTGTTAAACAGATTCTATGTGCGAAGTCAAATAAAAGTACTGTGGTATTGTTGCTCTTTTCAATAATGCTACCTACCAATAATAAGTAGGAGCTCTGAGGTACTGCAGGAGGTACTTGGAGAATGCATGTATATGAGGGGTAGTCCAAGCCAATGCAAAGGTTATTATCCAATAATATTGGATTAGCACTCTAACAACTTTTTAATAACTTACATACATGGTCTCATCTTATTCTTGAGACAGTAATATTAAGTAAATATTATTATTATCTCCCCATTCAAAGAGAGCAAGTGACATGGGCAAGGGTTCAATACAGGTCAGGACTCCAACTCTTGAGCATGCTGGTAGGGGAAAGGGATCTGCTCATAACTTTGCCGGCACACCATGTAGTAATTTAAAAATTATTTAAAGTGTTGACTGACTGCTGTTATCAAAAGGATCAGCCTATATGAGAAAAGTGGATAGAACCAGGGTAAAGCAAAATTGTGCCCTGTGGACTTATGAAAGAATGATCTGAATTTTTTTAAAATAGAGAATTGAACAAATAATAAAACTATCATGATTTTATGTTGATGCATTAGGCAAAAAGATATTTCTAACCTTTAACTGGGAACTGTTTCTCTCTATGCTGAGATTTTCTTCAGGCAATTATCTTCACTGCCCTTTGCCTCCTCCATGGTTTTTGACTATTTGAAATCTTGCTTCCCCTTTAAGGTTTGCTACAAAGCCCATCCTTGTGACATTTCTCAATGATCATTTCCAAGAGGAGGACTTTCCCTCTTCATTGCTTTTGTTTAAACTTTTATTTATCATTCTTTCTCTTCATATGACACATATAATATATTTGTGTTTATGTATATTCTTATCTCTTCATCTAAGTTGTAAATTCTTGAAGATCAAAACTTACGCAATATTTTTTTCTTTGGGATTATAGCAGCAATTAGGACAACATTGGTATACTTGTAAATATTGGGTGAATCAATAAAATATTGTGAATAAATTGAACCCCAAAGCACTCTAATGACACATTTTATAATTCTAATAGTACCATCAAAATAACCAATATTCAAAGATTTGGAATATTTCAAAGTATGACAATGATAAAACATTATAAAATGGCACTTATTCCAATCTAATTATTTCATTGATTTATTTACTTATTTTCTTCATTTCACCTAAGAAGATATACTGACAGCAAAATGCATCTGAAGGGTGTCCACATTGAAACCACAGTGAGATACCAGTGCACGTCTATCAGAACAGCTTAATTGAAAAATAATCATAACGATGCCAAATGGATGTTGGTAAGAATGTGGAGAGACTGGATCACTCATACTCTGCTGATGGGTGCTAAATGGCACATTACTCTGCAAAATTTTGGCATCTTAAAAAAAAACTAAAAACACAACTATCAAACAACCCATCTATTATATTCCTGGGCTTTCATTCCAGAGAAATGAAGACATTTGTTCATATAAAAAAATTGTCTCTGTAGTTTTGTTGTAGTGAATATACATAAAGGTTACCATTCTAACCATTTAAATGGCAATTCAGCGGCATTATGTACATTTGCAATGTTATGCAACCATCACCACTCTCCATCTCCAGAATTTTCGCATCATCCCAAACAGAAACTCATACCCATTAAATAACCCCCCATTTCCCTTTCCCTTCAGTCCCTGCTAACCTCTATTCTACTTTCTATCTCTGTGAATTTGCCTGTTCTAGGCACTTCATATAAGTGGAATCATACATTAATGTTTTCTTTTGTGTTTGACTTATTTCACTTAGCACAATGTTTTCAGGGTTCATCCATGTTGTAGTATGTGTCAGAATTTCACTCTTTTTGAGGCTGAATAATACCCCATGGTATGTATATACCACATTTTGTTTATCCATCTATCTGTTGATATATATACATGATATACATTTGGGCTGTTTCTACCTTTTGCCTATTGCGAACAATGCTGCCCAGAACATTGGTATGCAAGTACCGTTAGTGGCCTTATTCTTAAGGAACAAAAACAAATCCAGTTGCCTTTCAATAGGTGAACAGTTAAACAAACTGGTATATTCATACCATAGAATACTACTCAGCATTATAAAGGCATGAACTATTGATATACACAACTGGGGGAAGTTTCAGAGAATTATGCTGACTTAGAAAATGATCCCAAAAGATTGTATGACTATGATTTCATTTATGAAACATTCCTAAAATGACAGGATTAGGGTGAGAGAAAAGTGAGTGTGAATATAAAAGGCAACATAATAGATCTCTGTGCAATGGAAATGTTCTATGTTTTGACATATCAATGTCAATATCCTGGTTGTGATACCATACTATAGTTTTACAAAATGTTACAACTGGGGAAAACTGGGCAGAGGGTAAACCAATTCTCTCTTATTTATTACAACTGCTTGTAAATCTACAATGACATCAAAATAAAATGTCCAACTAAAAGAAATAAAAGGAGAAAGGGAGGGAGGGAAGGTGGTGTCTCTGAAGACAACTTGGTGTAGATTCCCAGTCAACCAAGCTTCCTCCACATTGCCCCCTAATGGTGGTCCAGAGGTACTATGAGAACATTAAGAGAATTCCAGAAAGGAAAGGGTGGTGGCTAAGATATACTTGAATACCTAAAGTGTACTTATACACAATTATAAAATGGCATAATTATAAATTTCTTTCAACGTGAATTTCTTCCAAGTGTTCTCTGAAAAGACCTGGCATGTGCTGTATCTTGACACTAAGGAGCCACAGTCAGTGCAGTAGGAGTTACTCTTACTGGAGACATGTTATGGAAGCACAGGGCATATTCTGGTTCTACTTCATATTGTTGAAATATCTTGCCTTTATACTAAAGACTTCCAGAATGGGAAATAAATTTGAGTCTTATGTTAATTGTATAAGGCCTTGCTTTGATGGTGAAAATTGTTTAGTTTTAATGGAAGACATTGTTGTGAAGTGAAAGCAGTAGTTTAAAGAAATCTAGAGTCAGTTACTTTTAAGTTCCTGGTGTTGTCATGCACTCCATAGGAATTTCAGGCCAAGCATACATAGATTATCTTTTAATATTTTTAGAAATTTACAAATTTTGATGCAGAATAGCAGATTACCACAAAATATATCTCTCTATAAACTAGAAAATGTTCCAGAGACATTCACATACTCACACCATCCATGAACCCATGTCAGAAAAATCTACAGTCTCTCTAACTTGAAGCAGCTGGTGCATTCTAAATATGGAGAGCCCATGCTCCAAGAATCATTAGTACCATCATTAACAATCAGAATCCTTGATTTAAATGTTCCTCATTATTCTCTCTTTAGGGGGATTTATATCACATTACTGTTAGGTCCTCCCTATTGTTCCCAGACTGTCATGCATAAATGTCAACAAAAGCATATTTCATTCATATTCTAAAATTAAATCCTTTATCCCATAATGAGCCATAATCATGACCACATACAACTATGACTTACCATAACTAAAATAAATGGCATGGGATATATTGTTGGCTTATGTTTGAAATAGCAAAGTCAGATTTTTGAATTAAATAATTGCTTGCTAACTATTTGGGACATAATTACTATGTATTTTGCTTTCCATGTATCTCCCTCCATGTAGTTAGACAGCAAATTGTTACAATGCCCCATTAGTAAAAGCTAAGAACTGCTCTGTGTGTGTATATATAGACAAAACATGCTCTGAGAAGATGATCGTTCTTAGTATAGAAGAATAAATTGGATCATGAGATCTTTCCTAATGATAAAATGTTTAAATTATCTTTATTGACAACTTTTATGTATTGTCACAGCATGTCAATGATCTCATTTGAAGGGCAAATGATTCTATAATTCAATAGACTGTAAAATACCTTTTCCCCCCAACATCCATGTTCCTTTCCTTGGTAACTGATGTTTTATTGAAGAACTCAGCCTCCTTCATTTACTGAGGTTTGTCAGTTGGGGCATTGCACTTTCTCCTCCCTCCCTTGGCCAAAGGGAGGAATGCAGGACCTCAACTAGTACTCACAAGTCTCTCTGGGAATTTGCATCTTGAGTAGAGAGGCCAAAGGATGAAATCTGATTAGCGCTCTTTTGTTCCATTGAGGTGTACTTACAACACCCATAAGGTCTTTTCCATAGCCCTGGAGCTCAGTGGGTTCATATTCTCTTGAGACCAAGTTCATTCTTTCATTTAATTTTTTCTTTTTTAATTTATTTTTTTAATATTGTTGAGTTATAGTTGCCCCTCTTTCCGCCCCACCCCGGTTGCTCTCCCCTGCCCTGTCCAACCTCTGCTCCCAAAGACAACCCCTATCCCGTTGTCCTTGTCAATGAGTCCTTTGTGCATATTCCCTTTCTTTCCCCCATTATTCCCCTCCCAACCCTCTGGTCACTGTGAGTTCATTCTTTATTTCCATGTCTCTTGTTCTTTTTTATTTTTTTTAGTTACTTCATATCCCTATCATAAATATAAAAAATATATATTGTATAAGTCACTTAAGAGTTTATTTCTATTGCTTACACCTGTAAAAAACCTCTGATATGATATTACCCTCTTCCTGCAGATGAAAAATTGGAGGTACAGAGAGGAGAAGAAACTAATCCACAATCATACAGCATCAAGGTAACACAGGTGAACTCGGGCCTGCTTGATTCCAAGCTCTGCTTTTAATCTCCAAGTAACAATGCCTCTGTTTTCAGTTTTAGACAAGTTTACATGACAGGAAGACTAGATGGCCACACGGTCATATTAGATCAGATCAACAATATAAAATGGGTACAGGAGAAAGCACCACTTGCTTTATTTCAGTTAATCAGATAGTATTTATGATGCACCCAAAGGATTCCTTGCACTAAATAAAGAATACAAACCATAACCAGTTTTGCAGTGATTCTGAAGTTTCCTGTCATTCCCTTTTGAGTGTTTAATGTTACACAGCTGTGCTTAATTCCAGAATTAACATGGGTTCAAGTACAGTCCCTACCTGCACTTAAAAAATATTTTTATTTCACACCCATTTAGCGGGGGAGAATATATGAAGTCTAATGCAACAAGTGGTAACATGTGTGTAAACATCACTTGAAAACTCCCATGAAGAATTACACATTGTAAACCAAAGTTAAATGCAGGAGGATCAAATTATGCATAGATTTAAAATAAAAATGGGAAGCTGCACTGTGATGTCTTTAACCCCAAGGACAAGGGCATAGTCCCTATTGTGACTTGGGTGCAGATCACATTTCTGAGTCTCTGTTTTCCTCCTTTCCCAGTGCTATTAAAGGAAAACAAGACTATTGAATGGTCTACATGCACTCCAATTAAAGGTCAAGGGCAGGATGTGGTGAGACCATGGCTGAGGAAGGGGCTGGACTCTGCAGAATAGAGCCTGCCTGATTTATTCCACCAAACCACGGGTTCTCCCTTCCTCAAAGTGACCTTACAAGCCACCCCTAGGAAGTTTTCACAGAAGTGTTGTGAGCTATGGTCTTCTAGGTCCGTTAGAAAGTGGTTACTCTCAGGGCTGAGGAAGAAGTGTGAGATTGTCTAAGAGACTGGGTGGGAGGGAAAAGAAACACCAAAGACCACCAACATTGCAAGGAATGTTTTAAAATTAATATCTAGCAAAATCAGCAACCTTTCCCCCTAACTTTTGTTCAAGATGCCTTAGGGTTATAAAGACAAGAAAATCTGGGCTTGATTTTGGAATCTACATTTACTAGCTTTGTGACTTTGAAGAAGTAGTTTCTCTGTGCCTCAGTTTCCCAGTCTATAAAATGAGGATATCTCAAAAATATTCCTATCTCCCAGAGTTATGGGGAGAATTGTATTGGACAATATATCTAAAACTTGTCTGGCATATGATAGCTGCTTACTAATATTAACATTTCCTTCTATTCAAGAAATAGCTTTGAGGATTATTCCTCTAGACCATATTGTATAAGTTGTTTAGGAAATATCATTAGAAGCCAAGTGCCACTTACCTAATAGTGCCCACTGAACATATTCCAGAGAAGAAGCGTGTTTCTTTTCTCTCTACAAATAGAGTGGTAATTTTGCTCATCAAGAATAAAATGAATTAGCCCTGGCTGGTGTAGCTCAGTGGATTGAGTGTGGGCCTGGGAACCAAAGATCATGGTTCAATTCCCAGTCAGGGCACATGCCTGGGTTGCAGGCCAGGTCCTGGTAGGGGGCACATGAGAGGCAACCACACATTGATATTTCTCTCCCTCTCTCCTTCCCTTCCCCTCTAAAAAGATAAAATAAATAAAATCTTTTAAAAAAAAGAATAGAATGAATTAGCCACTGATTTTATTTTTAGTGGTAGTGGTATTAGTTAGGGTCCCCCCAGTCAGAAACTGATGGCATATTTAAGCTGTGCTTTTCAAGAGTATAAAGGGGCTATTTATAGTAGTGTGGGCAAGGTTTAGAGCAGGAATGTCCAATAGTGGCAGCCATATAGTAATTTAGAATTTTTTAATAACCACACTTAAAATGTGAAAAGAAACAGGTAAAATTGATCTTAATAATATATTCAGTTTAACCAAACATAACCAAAATATTATTTTAATATGTAATGTTTTAAAAGTTATTAGTAAGATGTTTTTCTTTTTTCATATTAAGTCTTTGAAATGGCATGTGTATTTTACATTTATAGCCCATCTCAGTTCAAATAATAAATTCTCAAATAAAATATAGTCCTACAATAAAATTCTGTTTAATGGAAATATGTTTTATACTATTGCTGTTTTTAAATTTTAATCAAATAAAATTAAACATTTAATTCATCTGTTACACTGTTTTGACAGTCACATCATGAAGTAGGGCTCAATAGCCTCACTGAGCTGTTGGCTACCATATTGGAAGCTGTAGGTTTAGAGAAATAGAAGAAATGGTGAAGTCACCTGAGGTGGGCAGGGAAGAAAACCATTATCTCTTTTAAGCCTGAAGAAGAAACTGTTGTTAAAGAAACCTGAATAGTGTTGGTGTATAAAGAAAGTGCTCTTTATGCACCTCTGGTTGAGAGACATGGCCAACCTCAATGGCCCAGTACAGAGGGCAAAAAATATAAACACGTGGAACCACACTCCTCCAGGGGCATGCTGGTAACCTGATTTTCCAAAAACGAAAACCCTGATTTGTAACGTTTGCTCACTTTCATGGTGTAAGTTTACCATCATGGCTGACTGCAAGCTAGAAACATGATGCCACTGAAAAGCAGAGCTGGGGAAAATGTGCAGAATTGACTGGAACACACCACTGGGTCTCTTCCTACCATTCAATCTCCTGTCGTTTCTGGTGGCTAAACTCAACTGGCAACCAGAGGCAGGGGTGCTTCTGATGCATTCTGTGCAGGTCAGCCTCCTAGAGCACAGAACAGGTTGGAGAAGGATCAGAAAGCACAAGCGGAAAATATACAAAGGTGAACTGAAAAGAAAAACCTGGAATTATCTTCTGGAGGGCGACTCCCTTGTAGTACAGGCTTACTCTGCTGGGTGAGTGTTCTAGAAACCCATCTGTATCAGTGTAACAGCTGGTGTTGTCATGAGAGGCTGCATTTAGCTTCAGTGAAATTTTTTTGAAGACTGAACATGCTTGCCCATTTCATGATAGAGGATCCACAAGAACACCCACACTGTGCTGAGTGTTCAGCAGTTTTTGATCAAAAACAGCATGACCCTCATGTCTCACTATTCTCCATCTTGCCCCAAGCTACTTTCTTTTTGTTCCCCGGATGCAAAAAGTCCTCAAAGGAAATGTTTTGGAGATGTGGAAGAGGTGAAACAAAAATAGCAGGAGCACTAAAACTCATCAAAATCAATGCATTCAAAAACTGTTTTGAGCAGTGGGAAAAAGTCTCGATGGGTGTAGTGCATCAAATGGAGAGGAATTCGAAAGTGATTGAAATTTGAACATGTAAAAATAAACACAAAATTTTTATAAATAAATTGTTTTTTTGCATCCCACCCCCTGTACTCAATGTTAAAATAAAGAAGGACTGTCTACATTTTTCTCTCTTCCTTCTGTACATTTAGAAGAAAATGATGATCAGAAGGAAACTGAAAGTGATAGCATAGACTTTGAAGGTAGGATGCAAAATAGACAAGCATCAGACTATTTCTTTTAGTTTAAAAATTTTGTTCTATGTGAGTACAGAATTTATGCAAAGGAGGAATGCCCTTCCAATATGAACCAACGGTGGATACCAATTGGGAAAAATAGTTAATATAGCCTCACAAATTATGTGAGCACATTGCTATTTTGCAACAGAATAAGAAAATTCCTTTGCAAAAAGAATTTGGCAAGCAATTATTGAAACGTTACATTTTGTATAAAATAATGAGTTTATATATTTTTTAAATTTTTTTATATTTTATTGATTATGCTATTACAGTTGTCCCATTTCTTCCCCATCATTCCCCTCCACCCTGCACACCCCTCCCACCCACATTCCCCCCCTTTAGTTCATGTCCATGTGTTATAAGTTCTTTAGCTTCTACATTTCCCACACTATTCTTGCCCTCCCCCTGTCTATTTTCTACCTACTGTCTATGCTACTTATTCTCTGTACCTTTTCCCCCTCTCTCCTCCTCCCACTCCCCTGTTGCTAATCCTCCATGTGATCTCCGTTTCTGTGTTTCTGTTCCTGTTCTACTTGTTGGCTTAGTTTGCTTTTGTTTTAGGTCTGGTTGTTAATATCTGTGAGTTTGCTGTCTTTTTACTGTCATACTTTTTATCTTCTCTTTCTTAGATAAGTCCCTTTAACATTTCATATAATAAAGGCTTGGTAATGATGAACTCCTTTAACTTGACCTTATCTGAGAAGCACTTTATCTTCCCTTCCATTCTAAATGACAGCTTCGCTAGATAGAGCAATCTTGGATGTAGGTCCTTGACTTTCATGACTTGGAATACTTCTTTCTAGCCCCTTCTTGCCTGGAAATCAGCTGACAGTCTATGGGAACTCCTCTGAAGGTAACTGTCTCCTTTTCTCTTGTTGCTTCTAGAATTCTCTCCTTCATTTTAATCTTGGCTAAAGTAATTATGATGTGCCTTGGTGTGTTCCTCCTTGGGTTCAACTTCTTTGGGACTCTGAGCTTCCTGGACTTCCTGGAAGTCTGTTTCCTTTGCCAGATTGGGGAAGTTCTCCTTTATTATTTGTTCAAATAAGTTTTCCACTTGTTGCTCTTCTTCTTCCCCTTCTGGTACCCCTATAATTCAGATGTTGGAATGTTTAAAGATGTCCTGGAGGTTCCTAGGCCTCTCCTCGTTTTTTTGAATTCTTGTTTCTTCATTCTTTTCTGATTGGATGTTTGTTTCTTCCTTCTAGTCCACTCCATTGATTTGAGTCCCAGATTTCCTCCCATCACTATTGGTTCCCTATGTGTTTTTCTTCATTTCACTTATTGTAGCTTTCATTTGTTCATCTAATTTGTGACCAAAATCAACCAATTCTGTGAGCATCCTGATCACCAGGGCTTTGAACTGTGCATCTAATAGGTTGGCTATCTCTTCATCACTTAGTTGAATTGGCTCTGGGGCTTTGATCTGTTCTCCCGTTTGAGCCATTTTTGTTTTTGTTTTTGTTTTTGTCTGATCGTGACTGGTAGGTAGTGAGGGGCCAGGGCAGGGCAGCCCGGTTGCTGGGTTGTGATGCTGTATGTGGGGGCGGGGTCTCGGTGTTTTTAGGTTTTATTTCTTGGTGCTGGGGCCCTGGGTTTCGAATTCTGTCTTGTTCTCCGTTTTCACCTAGATTATCTGCATGAGAATGTGGGACTGCCTGGTCAGCCAGCAGCCTTGCACCTGGGGTCCACTAGCCACCACCTGCAGGCCCAGGTCTACCAGCAGCTACCTGTGCATCTGGGTCTGCCAACCCCCCCTTCCTCCTGCCTCAACTCCGCCCCTCTTACCAGTCTGGATGAATAGTTGTCAGACCTCCATACAGTTTCAATTTTTTCTCTCAGTTCTGGTTGTTTTCTTGTTTCTAAATCCTTGTTGTCCTTAATTTTGGTTGTACAAGGAGGCATAGTGTGTCTACCTATGCCTCCATCTTGGTTGGAAGTCAAAATAATGAGTTTATATTAACAGCATAATTATTTAGTATACATTATTGCCAAAACTGATGTCGTGCATGGTTAAAGTGTGGTTCAGAGTTCACTATTTTAACCCCTATTTTAGGAATCACCAAGTTTGTGTACCTGCATTCCTGTACAGCTGTCTTCACCCTTATGTCCAGTAATCCTTCAAGCCCCCCTTTCAGCTTTGTTCACTGCATGTAAGTCCAGGGTTTCTTCATGCTGACTCCATGCCTGTGCCTGCTGTATGGTCCTCGGCCTTCTGTTTCCTTCCACATTATCTCATCTAGCACCACTCCATGATTCTTCTTAACATAGTCTTCCCACTGCTCAAGAGCCTTCAGGGTTCTCTTTGTACTATCAACACAGATCCAAATTCTCAACCTGGCTCTTCAAAACACTGCTTAACTTTAATTTAACCTACCTTTCAAAAGTCTCATATGAGCACATCTGTGCAGCCAGGTCAAGTTATTGTAATTTCCAGAATGCTGGCTGCCCTTGTCACAGTACCTTTGTTTCATACAGACTTCTCCATTTACTGGGTCTCCACACATACACACACACACTTGTATACATGTATACACATCAGAATACTGTTTTTCCTCATCTATATGGCTCCAAATTCCACCCATTATTGAGGTTAGGCAATGGGGCTCAAGCTTTCTGAAGCCTCAATAAGCCTGCATCCTCAGCTCCAAATGCTGCACTCCAGTGACCGTTCGTTCCTGCACGCATTTGCCACTCTGAGGCTCTCCACAGTTGTTTCCGTGGCCAACCTCACATCACTTTTTCTTATTTCCATCTTAACACTAAACTCTGAATGATCCCTTAGATCCAGAAAGGTAACCAGATTTTGAATCCAAGTCACTTGCTTAGTGTGTCCTCAGAGGTCTGAGATTAGCAGCAGGCAATGAAAGATTAATAATTTTGTAAGTACACACTTGTAATAAGATTATCTATGCTTCAGCAGAATTATCCTATCATCAGCAATTACGTATGTGGTGCTGGCCTTCCCTAAGTCTTGGAATCACCTTATTATTAAATGAAAGATTTGCATTAGCAAATAGCAGAAACGCTAAAGGATTGGGTTGGTTAAGTGCCAACCTGCGGTTAAGCGCCAAACATTTTGCATATTTTTGTACTGGCAAAAAATTCTCTAACATGTGAAATGCTGCTTTGCTCTCTTGAGTCCAGTGTCTCTAGTGTGGTCTCCAGAATTACTGGAGAAACATCCCTTCCTACCTGCCACCCTGCCCCAGTACCTCCTGGCCATTAAAGTTTTTCCCATGGGTTGGCTTCTGAACTCAGGCTATTATTGACAACCTGGAAGAGCAGTCATCAGTCTGTACTCCATGAGATGTTAATAGACGCTGCTGTGGAGGGGAATGTATATTAAAACAAATTTGGGATATGCTGGCTAAAACAAAGATGTTCTTATTGCAGAATTCAGACTAATTCTGCAATAAGAACTAGGCTAATGTGAAATGTGAATAATTAAAAAGAGAATACAGTTGGTAGCATTTCACACATATATTAGAATAAAAAATCTCCCCCCTGCTGTCATACACCCTGCCCCTAGAACATGGGAAATTACATTATAGGATTGTTGTGAAGGTCAACTGGAAAACACTTAGTGCTTAGCAGAAGATGAAAAAATGCTTTGGCTCATTGTTGTCATTGTTGTCATGGAGACATCCAACTAAGGTCTCACTAGGTGTTTCTGTGCCCTCTGAGAAAGAAACAGAGCTATGTATGGATTGAATGGGGATCTTTTTTGGAGCTAAGAAGATCCCTTATGGATATTGCAGAGAACTACTATGGACCTCTCTTGGGATTCCTTTGAATGAGAAACCAGTTTAAGTGCAGAGAAGTTTATTCTTTTCCTTTCTTCCAAAAGTCTGGCTAACCAGGACTCAATTAAATAGTGCAGAGTAATGAATGGTTCAGAGCACAGCTTTGGAGTCTTGGTTAAATTTTAGTTCTTCTTTTGGTGACCATATATCCTTGGGGAAATTGTTTAAGTAAGCTATGCCTATATATCTGCATAATTTTAAAAATAATATTTATGTCTCTGGGATGTCAGTAATTAAAGAGATTATATACATGAAATACTTAGCCCATGCCTGATACATGGCAAAGCGCTCAATAAAAGGAGCCTCTGCATTATCCCAGGATTAGGTTCATTTCTCTAGTTTATTTTAACTGTGAAATACTAGCTAACTTTACCCATGTGGCCATTGCCACAGTATCCATGAAGACCAATTTCCTTCACAATTTGCTTGAGTAAGTAGGTTGGCCACTTGGATTGCTGGGTTAGGCCTGTAAGGCTTAATGTGTAACTCCTTGCTGTTAGGACATGGACAGGGGAGTTACACCAGCTCCCAGTGACCACTGCTCTGGGCAGCCCAAATAGGGGTTATAAGATCAAGAAGTAACCTCTAAAGCAACTCTGGTATTCCTTTATTTTTTAAAACATATGAATAGTTTCTAATGTAACGCATGAAGATTTAGTTCCTAGTTAAAATAAAAAATATTCCCAAGTTCATTGTTCTGATTAGGAAGGTTGTGAATAATACTGAAGTTATCCACAATCCAGTGGTCGGAAGCTGTGGGAAAAATAATTTTAATTTTAGATGTTTCACGCACCACTGCTAATGTTATCTATCCTGTTTGGGCAGGGAGAAAACTGGCAAGAGTTGTGAGATGGGGAATTTATGTGAGTTAATGGAAATGTTGTGGCTGACCAACAAAGGAACTTACCCAGCCAAAATCTAAACAAAAAATATTAACTTGGAAAGGGGAAAATGCCTACAGCATAATAATATCATGCACTGAAATCTTATCTAGTGGTTGAAGTAATTCGGTTTGAAGAACTTTAAGAGCATTTTGTGGTTTATGGTAACTGCCAGCAGACGCTGTGTGTAATCGCCTCTCCATCATTTAGTTCATATACTGCCCTCTCCCCTAACCAAAGGGCCGTTTAGCTTTCCTTATCTCTGGGCTGTTCCCAACCTGTTTAAGACCTCTTAGGACAAAAGCCATGCATGGCTTGTTATTTCCAAAAATTGAAATGGCCACAACACATATGAAGGTTTATTCACATTCACTTAAGATAATTTTCCAGTCTACTCACACAATTTTGGTCCAGGATTTAGATGCATATATGCCTCTTTCTTCCAGAAAGAAGTCTTGCAAAACAATCACACACACACACACAAGACCCTCATTACAACTTCACGATTAAAGTTTACAATAATTCTGAATTAAACAATTTAAAGGATTGGTTATATGAAGCTACTGCAGAAAAAAATCAAAGGTTAGAGACCAATTCTCCTTTTCTCTTTTAGATTGCAACACCGTGATTTTCTTTGTGTTAAGTAATAGGAGAATGAGCCCCGAAGAATAAGAAGACCTTGCTAAGGAACTTAGCAAATTAGCCCTTTATTGTCAATAACTGGCCCCATCTGGCCCCCAGCTGCTCTCCTTTGAAGTCCTGCTGTTCTTCGGAGGACTGTCCTGCTCACCTGACCCTAGAGCACATACCACAAGGGCTCTTGTTTGACCACCTCCTGGCACATGCAGTTAACTCAGCTCAAACAGCTTCAGGGAAATGGCTGGATTTACCTCCTTATTCATTTTGCTGGTAAAATATGCTATTATCTACCACTAAAAACTTCTCAAGGCTGGCATATTATTTTATAATAATAGTGTTCATTGGTTATAGATAATATTATTGATACTGTTAGTAGTATTAATTATATATCACACTAGAACTATTACCTAAAATATTAATTTCTTAAAATTCAATTTTTCCTTTTTCATGTCTCTATAATTTAATGACAACACTAAGTGTTTTATTAAGATTAATAATAGTCCTAATGTCATTTTCTAGGACAATATCTGAGAATTAATATTGGGAATTAAAATATGCAGTATTGTTAATCTTTTCATTTCTTTTTTTTTAGTGAAAGACATTGTTGGAAATATGTTGATTTTCCTACTTAAAGTACTTTATATATAAGAATCTATAAATTAAAATTAAACTTTATCTCGGAAATTTCACCAATGTCTCATTTGTTAATTTTTCAATTTAAAGTCTCAGTTGCTGGTCTCTTGATTTTTCTGAAATAAAATACACAGAAAGAATTCATTGTGCTCTTGTTTATTCACTATTTGCTGAAGCAATAATTGAGAAATAAAATCCCCAATATTGGTTTTTATAATCCTACATAATGTAGGAAGAAAAACAAATCATTCTCACACACAGAATGAGGTCACTAAAGAAGGGGACTCTATGTACCTTTAAGTACCCCCTCTCCATTAGAAATCCAAAAAGAAATTTTACTTCCTTATTTTTCCTTAATCGGCCATGTGAAAATCTGTCCCGAACTCTATTTTTGAGACATTGAGAGAAATCTTATGGGGGAAAATAGTTCTGAAGAATTAAAAACTGAAAACATTTACTTTGGAAATCTATCTTTCATTTGTGAAAATCAAATAGAATTATATAGAAACTGGTTAGATTTGTCATTGTGGATCTTCAGAATCACAGAATCTCTAAAATGATGTATTCAGTTACAAATCTAACCTCATCTACAAATTTGGAGGATGTAGAATATGCCTCAAGAATAAAGTATAAACTTAGAGATTTCTTGTTCCAAGTGTTCTGATCAGGATCCCATTCTATTTCTAGGAAAGATAACCGGACACTTCTCAGAGATAGCAGATTGTAAGTTTAGTATGCTACAAACAGGAAAAAAAAAAGGTTTCTGAATAAAGAAAGAAGTCTTTTGAGCTCAGAATTCTAAGGTAAACTATGAAATCATGTGGCTATTGAAGTTGGCAGATCTTGGAGGCCACAACTCCAAGACATCACACTCCAAGACATCAAAGCAAAGGCAACGTCTGGTGATTAACCTCACACACAAAATTATTGGGTCATGGGATGGAGACAGGTTTTCATAGTTCTCTTGGTGACCTGTTTGCTAGTCTAATAACTAGCAGAACAAAGAAAAGCAGCTGCACAAGATTGGCTCTCTCCTTTCCAAGGGAGTTGTGACAGGAATACAACCATAGGTATTTTCCTGCTTCTCTGCAGAGCGTCTGACATCTAGTTCAGCCTTTTTCTGTAGGCCAAGGTTAACTCTGCAAACCTTATTTTAATGTGACTAATAATAAATGACACATGATTTTAAAAGCAAACCATGGAGTTGAGAACTATCATATATTAAATATTCCCTATAGGTTGGCACACGATTACATTCAGAACATTCCTAAGGGTTCTATAACACAAAACAGCCATTTATTTTCATAAAATCTCTGACTTTTCAAAAAATTTACCTTATGCGAAACTCAAACTTGAATCTCTGTAATACCTACCCATTAGTCCTAATTCTCTCCTTCATTTACAGAGAATAACTATTCTTATCACACTAGCTATACAATGCAAGAATTCTTTCTATGTCAGCATCTAGCCCAGGGCCTGGCACATACTAGGCTCTTAAATGTTATTTACATAAATGTCTGAATGAATGAATGAACAATTAATTTATATCAACACAAAATACTGCTAGGTATTTTTTTCAGGTTTAAAAGTTTCAGTTATTTTATTTGTTCATCCTGTGAAATAGTTTTCAGATATTTTTACCAGCAAAGTGTTGCATATGTTGGTGGGAATATATGATCACATTATACATGTAATGACAGTATGAAAATAGATTTAAATTCCTCCTGAAATATTAGAACTCACCAAGAGTAACAACAGATTATTTGAAACCAATCAGCTAGTTACGAACCCAGGAGATATGAGAGCAGACCTCTCCCCCAAAACACCTCCATTTATTTATAAAAAATGTGTATTTATTCTTACATGTTTAAACTTCAGTCATCTTCAAAATATTCTCTATCTGATGCAACTCACCTATCAAGATGTGTGTTCCACTGCTCAAAACAGTTTTTGAATGCATTGATTTTTATTCCTTTTAGTATTTCTGCCGTATTTTTGTTTTACCTCTTCCACAGCCGCAAAATATTTTCCTTTGAGGACTTTTTCATCAGGACAACAACAACAACAACAAAAAAAAAAAAATCACTGGGGCAAGATTGGATGAATAGGGAGGGTGAGGCACAAGGGTCGTGCTGTTTTTGGTCAAAAACTGCTGAACACTCAGCCCAGTGTGGGCTGGTGCTCCTGTAAACATCCCACCACGAAATGGGCAAATGCGTTGACCAGTACACTGAGATACAGATGGGTTCCCAGAATACTCATCTAGTGAGGGAAATACTGTACTACAAGGTGCCCGCCCTCCAGAAGATAATTCTGGTTGGGGGGAGGGATTCACTCTGTATATTTCTTAATTTCCTCAGCATTCAATTCTTCCTTTACTGCACCAACTAAAACACTTCCTTTCAATTTCATTCAAAAAAGTTATTGGAGGACAGAAACATACTAAGTCTGAAAATCAAAACAACCATGATAAAGACCCTAGTAGCTTTATACTGAATTTATACTTAAAATACTGAATTTCCTTCTAAAAATTCTCTGAGACTCAGGTGTATTGAAATAAATACTCAGGTCTACAATTATGCATGTATGTGTAATTGATTACTCAGATGTGTTTTAATAGGAATTATACACTTTTCTTTCTCATTTTAAGAAAATAGTTTTCTTTTTTATGATCTACCAAATTACAGCTGACTAAACGTACCTATTTAATGAAAATGGATTCCATTAGAGGGTAATCTTACCCAACTATTCTTTTCTTCTCAGGAAATAATAGAGAACATATGCAGATGCTTTTAATATCAGGCTCCTGTTTCTAGACTAGAGTCTTAAAGCTATTAAGACTATTCAAGAACATGGATGATCCAGGGCTTGTCTGGCATATAAAACATGCTTTTTGAACATTTAAGTAGGAGAAGCAGGAGAATGCCAAACATAGAAAGCTTGAAATATCCAAGCAAAGGGACATTTCTTTTCTTCTCAGGTGTCATTCTGTTTTTCCAAAAATAAATGAATCATATTTTCTAATCTATTTTGAATGTACTGGGCTTTTCTATTCCACTCTGTTTCAAACTCACAATGTGGCAGCCCTTCCTCTGGTTGCAAAGCAATTACTTTTACTTAAATTTCTTCTGGAAGAAGAGAACATAAAGTGTATCCACAGTTTTCTGTCAAATTGTTGCGATCATTTTGGCTATGCAAGAGCGTAGGGGTCTATTTATATCCCTTTTTTACTTCAGTAAGTGCAATCATCAATGTTCCCTCCAAAAGCAATCTCTGTAACGGAGTCCAGCAAGCAGTTTACAATAAATTTCATTTAAGTCAGAAGTTCTAGCCAAAAAAAAAGAATAGTTATTTAACAAACTATAATATTTTAAATAAAAATCTTTAATGGATTCTCATATAAAGGGATTAGTTCTATGAAGTAATAATACTTCCCAATATTGTAGGCCTAATAAATTTGTTGCCAAATTTTCTTAAGATAAGCCATATTTGAGTAGCTATGGATAATCAGAAAAATTGCCCTATGTTCTGTTTAAAATGAAAAATCAGTTTATTTGTACTAATTACAGAAAGCATTAAATAGTACTTCATATTGAGTACTACCCATATATTACAAAGCTTACATCTGAGGTAATATCCCAAGCAATTTTGTCACCTAAATTAATCATATTATAGTGTGTAATTTTGCAACTGATAAAAATAACTTCCTGAATACTATGTGCAAAAATTTTAGAGGAACAATTGTAACACTGGAAATGGATTCATTGACATAAGCCAATGTGTGTGAAAAGTAACTCCTTAGTGTTACCACTTTACATTTTTTTAGGGAAGGTAAGGCAGGAATTGGCTTCAGAGAAAGCATACAAACTTTGAAATCAAGAAGACCTGGATCATTATCCTGATCTCAGAGTTAGTTTGTGATTTTAGGCAAATTACTTTACCTTCCTGATGATAATCCTGTGCCTACCTTCTAGAGTTACTCTGAGATCCACAGCTGAAGTGTAAATCAGCACAGGCCTGGGTCACTGTACATTGTACAGTTTTAAAAATCAGGTGTGACCCTACTTTATGAAGAAAAATTTAAAGTATAAGTATGTGTGTATATGCATATGTATTTGTGTGTACATGAACATACATAAACATTTCTCCTTTTTCAAGGAGTCTTTTCTAATTCAACCTTTATTTCTTTAGTTAGAAAGCATGTAGCTACATAAATAATAGATAATTAAAAATTAAGTTAAATTATTGTACTTGTTTATCTTTGTAATTTTAATATTCTATAGACATGTGTTTAATGCAAAATTTAAGTATAGAGTATTTAAAACTGTGCCTGTAAAAGGAAGGGCAATGTTTTGAAACTTTATCATTACAAAAAGTGAATAAATGTGATAAAATATGTAATGTGAAAATAAACACATAAGGAACTGATAAGAGCATACATAATTGGAGAAAAGGATATTATGTAAAAGGGTGATAAAATAGAATGTAAACATTAACAGACAAAAACATTTAAAACAATAGCTTTAATGGAAAATTTGTTTTTACTATGGATTTTTCTTTGCTAGTGCTTTAGACTGAAAAAAAAACCCACAGTTCATAGTTTCAAAACAATGTTAATGGCTAGGGAAAATTATAGTGATTCTGTTCAATTTATCAGCAATATAGCACTCATTTCAATTGGAATGAAGAATGTTGTTTACAATATTTGGACAAAATGATTATGGGTTTTTTAATCCAAACAAAACTTCCAAAATCAGTTTTGTAACACCGGACACTAAACTACTTTTAGCACCTGAAATATTGCTCAAAGTGAAGGCTTCTACTCAAGGAGTGAAAGGGAGACACAAACCTGCAAAACTTAATTAGTTATTTGGTAACTTTTCAGTATGTTTGTTTTTGGTGTATGCTAATTTTTATATTACTATTTTTTCCTATTCTATATGCTACAATACGGGAGCATACACAGATTTCCTAAATGGTGACCCCTTTGAGATAACAGTGTACCCATGTAAGCCAAAGGACAAAGGAAGAAGACAAATATCTCTGTTCATTATGTGTCAGACATGATGCCGGACCCTTTAAATGTCTTGTCGCATAGAGTCCTCAAGCAATGCATTTTACGTTCAAATGAGGACACTGAAGTTTGAATTCAGTCTCTTGTCCACAGCCATACAGCTAGGAAGTTTAGATCTCACTGTCTTCAAAATCTGTGAGAAATGGAGGAAGTAGTTATTCTCAGCTCTACTACCTGAATTGTACTAACTTCAACTGGTTCCAAGATCACAGATTTGAAGCTTCCTGGAAGGGAAGGTATTACTGGTCTAGGGATTGACCTCTTTTCACTTTCTTCCATATCATATGGAAGGGCTCTTCTCTCTGCTAAAACAAACAATCAAACAAACAAACAAAAACCCAAAAGAAAAAAAAACCTGACTGTCATCTTAGAAACATAAAGCCCCAGCAAGATCAGGTGCTGTAACTGTGCAGCATCACAAGCCTGTACAACACACAAAGCTAAGGAATGTAAAGAATTGCTAACAACCATCAGATGCTAGGAGATGGCAAGAAAGAAGCCTTCCTTTGTAGCCTTCAGAGGGATCATGGTTCGCCAACACCTTGATTCAGAATTCTCCCCTCCACACCTATGAGAGAACAAATTTCTGTCTTTTTAAACCACCCAGTTTGTGGTGTTTTGTTATAGCAGCCCTAGAAAATTAACAGAGATCTTGGTAATCTGAAGCCTTTTCTCTTCCAAGAATTTTCCAAATAACAAAATTTAACTCTTATATGTATGGTGATGTTCATACTTTCAGAACTAAATTAATAAAAATAGCTTTTCAATGCACCAGAACTGGCATTTAAATCAACTAGTGCTGATTATTGTAAGGATTAAATGATATATTTAAAGCTCTTAGCCCAAAACTTGGGAGGTATCTCACGCTCAGTAAAGAACACTACATTCTTTCTTTCCTTTTCCTCTTATCCCAGATCATTTGCAGGTTTTAAGGTCCCAGAAGGCAGAGATCATGGTTCCCCACTTTTCAACACCACTTAGCCGCATTGTCTTGCTCTTAGTGGACAGTATCTTACGTGTACAAAAGAATGAACTATTGTTTCTTTAACCTAAATATTTTTTCAATTTGTTTTCCATAAAGAAAAGCACAACAGGGGTGGGGGCGGGGGGAACATTGTCCTGTGGAATGTGAAAACTTCATCATTACATTATTACCTTCACTAGACTACTTCGGACCTCACCCACTGGTCTCTTCTGATAGGAAATACACCCACCCAATCAAAAATAAGCAGGAAAGAAATGTTACCTGCCATGAAAATCTTAACCTGTACTTAATTTTTACACTTGGTAGATAATGACTTTTTCATCTTCCTTTGAAGAAAAGAAACCTTCCATTTCAAAGCCATGTGTTCAAGAAGACAAAAAAAAATCTGTCCTGAATCACATCATTGAACAAGTTACAATACTCTGTTTCTTCACAATGCCTGATTTTGCAGTGTACAGATATGCAAACAAATTTTTCAAATATTTTAAGTGCATATTTTTGCATTCTGGAATTCTAAGCATCATTGTGTGACTATATGGTTAGCAGACCTACTGGTTCTCCCTGCCTTTTACTTGCTTTTTCCACAAGCAGAAGCTGGATCTAATTTCCAAATGAAAGACCTCTTCACCAAAAATATATTTTTATGAAAGAATGACTTTACAGTGTTTGCCATTTGGGTTCTTTTATTTGGCTGTTTTATTCTCTTCAAAATGTGAATGGAAAATGTTTATCTGCTGCAGGGCTGCACATGCTTCTGCTTTGCTGGCTCAATGATTTTTACTGCCAAAAAGGAAAAGAAAAAAGAAAAAAAAACGAAAAGAAAGAAAAACCACTAGTCATTGAACAAATGTTGAGTCAAAAGCAACTTTGGTATGTTGTAAAAATGGTATAAAATTGAAAATTAGCCTTGTTGTAATATTCCAGCTTCCGAAACTGGGGCTTTCCGTTACTCCCTGTTTAAATAACTATCAAATAACAGTGATCAAAATTCCAGATCCTAGAATAACATAAATGTATTTGAATTTGGCTGTGCCACTTAAAAATTGTGTGATCTTGAACAAATCATTTGACTTGGCTCAGCTTTTTCCTCCTTTTCAGTAAAAGGGGGATAATATCCATTTTTTGACACTGGTATCTGAATTAAATCAGATGACACATAAAATGCTTAGTAGAGTATCACATAAGTTATCATATTTCATAAATGATTAATAATACATAATTCATGGCATCTACCACAGGATTATAGATGAATTAAAAATGAAATCCTTCATAGTGCAAGTCCACTAAAACCTTGTTACTTATAAGGCAAGGCTGTTTTCTTCTGAGAGTGCTGAGGGAGAATTTGTTCCTTTCTTCTCCCTCCCATAGCATGTGATGGTTGTTGACAAACTAGAGATCCTTGGCTTGCAGATCTCCGCCTTTCTCTTCACATCGTGTTCTCCACATGTGCCTGCTATTCTGAGAGAAACTTTGAACAGAACTAGCAATTAGATGGCTCACACTTTCTCCCCTATACTCAGGTCAGACAAGGGATTTGCACAGAACTGCTACCAACCTCCACCAGAGCATCCTCTGGCTCCACTATGTCCCAGCATAGTTTACCATCAGTCTAGTCCTAACAGAAGTGCTCATGCTCTACACATACTCACATGCACACCCCACTCCTGAGTGTGCCTTTGGCCGACCTGAAAAGCATTGGGATTCCACCACAGTGAGCAATCCCACCAGCCTTCACCAGTATTGAGCCAAAGGCTCAGTGGTATTGTCCTGAAGTTCTACTTTGGTGGGATTCAGACGTAGACACATTTAGTCATAATCCCGCAGAAGGTAGCTCCACCCCTTTGGTTCCTTAGCCAAGTACACACACCAAATAACCAAATAAGCTTTCTTTCCCGCCACAGGGTTACCATGGCAACAGCACATGATCTGTAGGGTACAACTAGGTCCAGCATCATCACATTACCTGCAACCTTGTTAAAATGCAAAATATTAGGCTCACCCAGGATCGGCTGATGCAGATGGGCATTGTAATCAGATCCACAGGTAATTTGTATGCATGTTATTATTTAAGAAGCCTTGCTGTAAGAAGTTGTATAATTCTTGTATTCCAAATGAATTATGACAGAAAAACTGATAGGATGGAATTCACATTCTCTAATTATTCAAAATTAGAGTTTGTGAAGCAACCGCTAATATAACATATAACATGGTTCAATATAACATATTCATAATAGTATATGGATTGGGAGAGAGAACACGAGAATCCATAAAATAGAGTTCAAGAGGAAAAAATAATTTAAATTAAACCCAGCTTTCCAAACTGTATAATCAGAGTAAGTGAGAGATTGGGAGTATGAGTATTCTTTTGAATTACTCAGTTCCAAAGTATTTCTTAGATTGTGATGTTGCAGTGTCTAACTTTACTGTGACTAAAGTGATTAGAGATACACATTTTTCATCTTCTAACTACAGCATCTAGTACTCAGACATATCACAATTCCAGTAATCCATTCCAGTAATGAAGAGAAGATGGATTGTATTGATAGGAAATGGATTCTTCCCTAGAGCTCCAGAAAGAAAATAAAAACTAAACAACTGAGAAAGTCATCTATACAATATAGTTAATGAGCTAGAAGGTGAATGTTGGAAATAAAAATTAAAGTGCTAAAAGCTAATTGTTTGAAGACTTACATTAAAGTGACTTTTTAGGAAAGACAAGCAGCATTTTTCTGTTATTAATGATAATCATTTGAATATATAATTTTGACAATGTGGTGTTACAGCATGGTTCAGATGGAAGAATTTGAACATCTCAATGAAGATACAAAAGCAGTCCATTTTTCTATATACCCTAATTAAACCCAAGGGCAAGAGTCCTCCCTGGTCTCTTTCAATGCATAGCAGCACCTGGTTGTGGGAAAAAGAACACCTTCAGCAAACAATCTTTTGATGACCAAGGTTGTTTTTCTGGGTTGAATTTCTAGGGTCTGGTTGAAATCAACAGTGACTTCAAGATCAATTTAAGTGCACAGTATTTGTCAAATGTTAAACACTCTGATTCGTTTGATGGCTGAATTAAGTACAGGTGGTTTAAATTCTTTTTTACCCTTTGCTCACTCTTTTTTGCACACCCACACTACATACTTCCAATTTGACTTAAATAAAAGGAGTGAAAAGGCAGGTGAGAATCTCTGGCTTGTGTTCTGTTTTTGTACAAAACAAATCAGATGAAAATAAAGGAAACATGTAACTTAAATAAGAACCTTTTGGCAAACATAATGTTCTCAAATTTTGATTGCAAAGTATAGCATTTAGAGTGAATTGAAATGAAATCTTAACCTTCTTCGGTTGTGAAATGCATCTTTTTTGGAGGTGAAAGTGAAGGGAAATAAGGAATGTTAATATGACAAACATGTTAAAGATTGATAGACTGTGAAAACTTTTTAAAGGCATAGTGTTTTAGATGTAACAAGAGGACATTCTTTGAAATAGACCTTCACATTTTCAGAGCTAATAGATTAAATAAACAGGTGCATAAATCTTAAAAGACTAACTATCATAGTAACTTTTCTTTTTTAGGTTAATGATTTTTTCCTCAGTAGAATGATCCTGAATTCTTTTTTAAAAAGATGTTTGTGTTCATTTTTAAGTTTGTGTTTACAACTGAAGAGCGTATGTGAAAGTTGAAGATATCCCTGCTGTGTTAATGGACTCAAGAGTAACAAAAGGCTCTCTTCTCTCTTTATATGATAATGAGAATTTTAGGGTTTTTTCAGCATAGGTTTAAGGAAGGTGGCAATAGGAAACGGGTTTTTTTTTTTTTTTTCAAAGGTATTGTCTCCTTTTCCCAAGGAAGCCATTTGTCTCAACACACCTGAAAATAGAGTGATTTCATTTGAGATTTTATTAATATTTTAAAATAAATATAGTTTTAAATGATACCACTACAAAATAAGAAATGTTTGAGAAAAATTGAATGCCATATGTACAGTGGTGCTGCAGCTCACCACGGGAGGTGATTTTCTAACCCAAAGATGTCTTTTACTCAAGCATGTTCATGGAGCTTAATGAAACTCCCAAGCAACAGTTTTGTTGTCAACTTCAAGTACAGTGGATCTCAAGTTGACTGTGCACTGAAATCACCTGAAGAACTTTAAAAACTAATGATGCCTAGATTTTACCCCAGAGGTTTGATTTAATCAGTCTGAGGTACAGCCTGGGCATCTGGTGATTCCAGTGCCTAGCTAAGCTTGGGAGCTGGTATACTAGCTAGAGTCATACTAAATGGCAAGAATAGACAGACAATGACACATTTCATATTGCTAACTTGAGGTATATAGTGGGAAGAATTGCATTTCATTATACAAGTTTGTTGACTCCTTAGGACACATCAACTCTTAGAATGAGAAATTATCCAAACTAGACCCCTATCTCATCTCCTGACCCTCACTCCTTTCCTGGCGGCACCTCGTTATATACAACTTCAACACTCCCTAGTTAGGATTCAGCCTCTGATATAAACAGGGTCAAAAGAAAATAGCCATTTTCTAATCATCACCACTGAAACCTAGGTAGAATACATTAAAAGCAACATAGAATTATATTTCAGGGTTTAGAGGGACTTCAAAGTGTTTGTAGTTCAACATTAATTCATTCATTTAAGTAGTATTTACTATACATTTGCTTTGTGTCTGTTATTGTGCTTTACTGGGTATACAATAGTGAAAAAGATGTGATATTTCAGTTTGGGTAGGAATGGGGAATAAGAGGTAATACTGACCAAAAATATTCAGAATAGCAAAAATTATGAGAGTAAATACAGGATATTACTGAAATACTTAGGACCCCTATGAATCTTCTTTTGTCTTAAGAAGCTCAATAAGGCTTGAAGGATAAGTAAGTGTTATCTAAGTAAAATGGTAAAATGTGTAATGGGAAAAGGAAGGTGATGATGTACTAGGCAAAAATAAGCACTCTTGTAACTCAAGGACATCCAAGTCATGTTAAAGCAATTAGACTTTATCTTAAAGGAGAGACCATCAGATCCACAATTTTGAAAGTTTACTCTAGCCACAATGCAGAAGAGCAAGGAAAAGGGCCAAAGTTCCTTTAGTGTTTCGTATACAAATCAATAACTTACACACATACACACACATGCAAATTGAACCTTCTCTAGACTTTAAATTATTTAGTGTCTAATTAGGCTCATATTTGTTTCCAAGTCAATTAAAATTACTTTAATACTAGACTTGATATTTTACTATGCAGCAATTTTCAAAAGTATGTAGAAATATGAAGACTAAATATAATCAAATTTGGATTATATAAAAGAAATATCAGTTAATTACTCTACAATCAGGAATATTTGAATATTTATAATGTCTTTTCATAAATTGCCAAATAACAGAGAATTCCACTTTTACAATCTGGTAAATAATTGAAAACAAATATCAAATCAAAGGTTATCAAGGTAGAATGAAGTATGTCTTCTCAACAACTGAAATGTTTTCATATACTTACATTTTAATATGAAAGAATTATAGATAATCTTCTAAGAGATCAGTTGAAAAGGTTGGCTATCTACTGCCTTCAAATATACAAAAACTTCCCATCAATTTCAGAACTAGAAAATCATAACTTGCCTTTCCTTGGCTAATGCTTGTTTAGTAATGTTTTGAGGACTGATGGATTCAAAAATAAAATAAAAATAGTGGAATTTAAAAGTAACATTGCAGCTGAGGAAGGGCCTGGGCTAATCCTCACTGGCAAGAATCAGAACTACTGAGAGTGAGGAGACAGTGTGGGCCTGGAAAGAAGGATGGGAGAATCCAAGTGTGCTCTGCATTTATGAAGTATCACTACATACAAAAAGTTGAAAAAGCCATGGAACTGCTGAAAATCACAAATGGGACAATAGACGAGAGACAATGAGTTCTTATTTTAAACATACACACTAATTATTGCACAAGGCTGGTAGAAGTTTGCAGTTGGCAGGGGTACAGCAAACGAAAAATGAAATTTTATTTCAGAATAAATTTATGAAATCATGTTTCAACAAGGGAACTTGCAGCTGGGGGGAGAACGAAGGGACAGCAATATTTCTCAAATAAGTCATTTCAAATATGCAGCCCTCACTCTGACACAGCAATAGAAGGGATGTTCTTGAATCAGTATCAAAGTGGAGTAAGGCAATTACGCAAAAAGCAATTTTTGGCTCCTTGGCTAACAGATATTTTTCTTTAAATGAGTACTTATTAACCAGTTTCTAAATCTCTAATTCTGAGGGAATTCTTCTGGAATTACAGGGAATAAGAATTTGGCCGCAGGTGAAGTTTTCTCAATTCCTCAAATTTGTGCTTCAAAAGATTTTATTTGCCTCTAAGGATCCTAAAGCATTTTACCATCTGTGAAATTCACCAGTACTTTACAGACATAACTAAGATGCTTTTTTACACTAAAAACAAGAAAACCCTCTTCCCCCAAAACTGTTTTCCTTTGCTTAAATGATTTTATTTACATACAATAAGGCTGCCTTCCCACCAAGTTAGTAAAGGAATGGTGAAACCACACCCATGCTCACAGTGTGCACTTTGACTTGGACTTCAGCCGTAACTCTTGGTTAAAAAGCTATCAACTTAAAACTATAAAACATCCAATGATTTCCTTTAAAATAACAGGTTAAACTTTTATGAATACAGTAAAACATGAGGGTGGGTAGGCAATAAAGATAATAATTTTATTCCTTCTTTCTAAATTGAAATAATCTACTAAGTATACTTCAGTGCCTTTACACAATCTTTCACTAGTATAAATTTAAGTTAAATCCAATACTTAGTTTAAGCATCCCTTCTGAGAGAGGACAGGGGCATTTGCCTTTTCTCTGTATTCCCAGTTATAGCGCAACACTTATCCCACAGAAAATTCTCAGTAAATGTTGTTTAAGAGACAAATAAGGCTTTCAATCTTAGTAAGAGGCTTTGAGAAAGTAGACCCTTAAACTAAAATGAATGGATCAAGTAACCTTCTTACTTCTGCTAGTAACTTCTGAAATTCCTCAAACTTTTCTATTGACATTGCTTCTGAGCACTGGAAGACCAAGAATTTGCATAAGAAAATTGTCCTCAGAGTTGAGTCCAAGGACCTATTAAGTCTTAGGAACTATTGAGGGCACCAGAAAGCTTTTGTGTATGTTTGTTGTTTCTATCCATAATGATCATTTTAGAAGTTAAAACTTAAAAAACAGAAATATTTATGAGTTCATTTTTTACATTTTTGAAAATCTCTTTCAACCTGACTTGGTAGAAGACAATTGGATTCTCTTATCTGCTTTTGTATTTAATTTCTTGAGGTATGTTATTTTGGTTAAAATAAAGAAAACTTAATTTCATACAGACATGTACTTTGAAAGGGGAGGAGTATTTTAATAGCTTTTTCACATAATTGTGAATATTTTTAATTACTACACCAAAACTTGACAAATGGTAATTTCTTTTTTAAAATATGTTTTATTGATTATGCTATTACAGTTGTCCCATTTCCCCCCATCTTTCCCCTCCACCCTGCACGCCCCCTCCCACCCACATTCCACTCCTTTAGTTCATGTCCATGTGTCATAAGTTCTTTAGCTTCTACATTTCCCACACTATTCTTGCCCTCCCCCTATTTTCTACCTACTGTCTATGCTACTTGTTCTCTGTACCTTTTCCCCCTCTCTCCTCCTCCCACTCCTCTCTTGCTAACCCTCCATGTGCTCTCCATTTCTGTGTCTCTGTTCCTATTCTACTTGTTGGCTTAGTTTGCTTTTGTTTTAGGTCTGGTTGTTAATATCTCTGAGATTGCTGTCTTTTTACTGTCATATTTTTATCTTCTTTTTCATAGAGAAGCCCCTTTAACATCTCATATAATAAGAGCTTGGTGATGATGAACTCCTTTAACTTGACCTTATCTGAGAAGCACTTTATCTTCCTTTCCATTCTAAATGAAAGCTTCTCTGGATAGAACAATCATGGATGTAGGTCCTTGCCTTTCAAGATTTCAAATACTTCTTTCCAGCCCCTTCTTGCCTGCAAGGTCTCTTTTGAGAAATCAGCTGACACTCTGATGGGAACTCCTTTGTAGGTGACTTTCCCCTTCTCCCTTGCTGCTTCAAGAATTCTCTCCTTCATTTTAATCTTGGCTAAAGTAATTATGATGTGCCTTGGTGTGTTCCTCCTTGGGTTCTACTTCTTTGGGACTCTCTGAGCTTCCTGGACTTCCTGGAAGTCTATTCCCTTTGCCAGATTGGGGAAGTTCTCCTTTATTATTTGTTCAAATAAGTTTTCCACTTGTTGCTCTTCTACTTTTCTTTCTGGTACCCCTATAATTCGGATGTTGGGACATTTAAAGATGTCCTGCAGGTTCCTAAGCCTCTCCTCATTTTTTTGAATTCTTGTTTCTTCCTTCTTTTCTGTTTGGTTGTTTCTTTCTTCCTTGTGGTCCACTCCATTGATTTGAGTCCTAGTTTTCCTCCCATCTCTATTGGTTCCCTGAGCATTTTCCTTCATTTCATTTATTGTAGCCTTCATTTGTTCATCTAATTTGTGAGCAAAATCAACCAATTCTGTGAGCATCCTGATCACCAGGGCTTTGAACTATGCATCTGATAGGTTGGCTTTCTCTTGGTCGCTTAGATGAATTGGCTCTGGGGCTTTGATTTGTTCTCCCGTTGGAGCCACTTTTGGTTTTTTTGTTGTTGTTTGTTTTTTTGGTCTGGTCGTGGCTGTTACCTAATGAGGGGCGGAGCCTTAGGCGTTCCCCAGGGCAGGGCAGCCCAATTGCTGGGTAGTGATGCTGTATGTGCAGGCGGGGTCCAAGAGAGAACAATGGCATTTGCTCTGCTCTCTCTCAAACTCCAGTTTTTTACCCCGCTTCCCCTTCACCTGGATTATCTGCGCACTAATGTGGGACCACCTGGGTCCCACTGGGACAGCCTCACTGGGTCTGCACCATTGCCATTCCATGCCTGGGATCTGCCAGCCGCTACTGCTTGTGCACCCGGGTCCACCAACCTCCACTTTTTCCTGCTGGGACTCCACCCCTCATACTGGTCTGGATGAATGGTTGTTGGACTTCTGTACAGTTCAATTTTCTATCAGTTCTGGTTGTTTTCTTGTTTCTAAATCTTTGTTGTCCTTAATTTTGGTTGTGTGAGGAGGTACAGTATGTCCTCCTACACCTCCATCTTGGCCAGAAGTCAATAAACGGTAATTTCTTAAAGGTTAGTTGCAATACAGAATTCAAAACCATAACCATGAATCTTTCATACTACATTACATTAAAATCCTTTGATTTCACCCTCATCCATTGACTATGTAGAAAATGTTGATTCATAGACTCATGGAGACCTTGGAAGCTCAATTCTTATTGTGGCAACAAATATCATAAGATGTTTTCCTTGAACTAACAGGCTCATTTTGTTCATTTCTGAGAAAATACTTGAAAAATACTTACTAAGTCTGAATATCCACAGCTTACTTTTCAGCTATTCTTTTAGGGAAAAAAAGTATTTCTAAAAAAAATTTTAACTACATTCTCTCACATCTAAATCTGCTTTTTTACACAACTCTCCCTAATACTGTTGACAACATATGACCTGTAAAAACTACTTTTAGAGCAAAAACACTTTTCAGAGGATGTGCCTAGAGATACTTACATCTCTCTTGTCTCTCATTTGCAGTTATCTCCACATGGAAGATGTATACATTATACAAAGATTCTCAAGTCTTTTCTTTAATTTTTTATTTCTAAAAAAATTTAAATATATTTGGTATATGCAAAATATGTTTTTGTGTTAAGGTATATAACACAATTATGAACCCAGCATCCAATCCAAGAACTACGACAATATTAATATCTTACCTTTATGTAGTATACTTCCCATAAGCCCAGCCCTCTGACTCCCGTTAAAGTCATCAATACTATCCTCAATATCATTTATACTTATTTTTCTTTCTACCACAAACCATTTCATTTCAAAGCTTTATTCATGCTCACTTATAGCTAGTTTATTTATTTATTTCCATTGCTCCATTACTTTCCATTGTATTAATCTACCATAATTTATATATGCAATCTCTCATCAATGAACTGTGGGGTTTTTTTGATATTACTAACAGTATTGCTATAGCCTTTTTTATACATATCTTCTGGCACACATGGACAAACATTTCTCTGGGTGATATTCACAGGAGCAAAGTTGCTACATCATAGAATATATGAATTTTTAGAATTATGAGATATTTCCCAGTGGTTATAGCAATTAGACTTCCATGAACAATATATTAAAGCTCTACATATTCTCCTACACATTTGGCACTATTAACTTCTTAATGTTTGATCACCTAATATGTATACAATGAAAGGTCAGTATCTTAATTTGCATTCTTTTTTACTATGAATACGTTTGAGGCTCCATTCAAATATTTATTGACTATTTTATTACTGTTCTGTCAAATGCATGTTCATGTATTTTTTCCATTTTTATTAGATTATCTTCTTTTTAATTCCTCTTTAATTTATAGGAATTTATTAAATATTCTGGACAATAATCTATAGGCACATAAGAGTTGGGATGGCTATATGTGCTCATGCACCACCCAGTTAGTGAGCTATATTCTGCTTTCTTTATGGTGTCATCGTGTAAGCCCATATTATTACCTTTATCAAATTTATCGTTATTTTTCTTTTGGTTAGTGTCTTGCTTTAAAATTCCTTCTTATCCAAGGCTTATCTAAGAAACTATGAAGAGTAAATGACAACAAACTCACAGCTATCAACAATTGAATGTAAAACAAAAACAAAATCAAACTAAGCAAACAATAGAAAAGGAGCAGATCAAATGAACAGTAACAGATCTAATCTCCAATCACGGAAATGGAGATCACATGAAAGGTTATCATGAGGGAGGGGAAGGAGCACAGGGGAAAAGTACAGGGAATAAGAAGCATAAACGATAGGTACAAAATAGACAGGGGGAGATTAAGAATAATGTAGGAAATGGAGAAGCCAAGGAATTTATACATAAGACCCATGGACTAAGGGGGGTGGAATTCTGCTGGGAAAGGGGTGCAGGGTGGAGGGGAATAGAGGAGAGAAAAAAATGGAACAACTGTAATAGCATAATCAATAAAATATATTTTGAAAAAAATTAAAAATAAATAAAATTTAAAATGTCTATTTTGGGAAAAAATATAACCTGAAATTTAGGCTAAAGATGATACTTTTAATTGTTAAAATAAACAATCATGTTCTTCAAATGTCTTATGTACCAGTGTGACAGATAAATCATATTGGTTATATGAGTAATTTTAAAACAGAAAATTTTAATACTCATGATACAAATTGGGACTTTAATTAATGGTGTGATAGCAATATCATGACACCTTTTATGTGATGGTGTTTTCCTGAGCCCTAAACAATAAATAAAGCTTGCCTTTTCAGAGTCAGATTAGAGCAAGGTTATTTGAAAGTCTGAGTTGGAGGAGCTGTCACTTCTCAGTGTAAGACCATTATAGAATGTCATAGTCAATCAAAAAATTATTCTCCTTAGCAGCTTAGCATCCACCACTATCCATATGTGCACCATGACAGAGAAAAACTGAAAAAAGATATCAAGAAAACACTGTTAATAAGCCACTTGTGGGGTTCTGATGTTGTCTAGTCACTAAAGGAAATAGTTGAGGAATCCAGCTTACTAGCAAAGAGCAGGATTTACAAAGCATCTTTGTTTTTATACTGTATGACACTTGTGTAATTTTTCCTGTCCTGGCAATAGCAGACTTGATGATAGAATTGGTTCCCAGAATCCTAAATTTTTTAATGTTCTACATGTATACAGATAAACACCTCCTAGACTATAAAATAAATATGTTTCTCATATTTGTATGAACTAATTTTCTTAGAATGAGGGTCTGCTCTGCCTTGTCCATATCTCATTCAGTATGATTTAAATTCCTAAGTCATTTTTCTGTGAGCTACTATTACCTCATACCTTTGTAGAGATGCCTGTTTTGGTTTATGGATATGTTTTAAAGGTAGAGTAAAGGGGCTTTCCTGATGGGATGAACGTGAATGTGAGGGAAGAGAAAAGTTATAGATAAGTCCAAGATTTTTGGTTGAGCAATTAGGAAAATTGATTTATTATCAAGTAAGATATAGAAATCCATGGCTAAGCAGGCTTAGAAAAGGGAAAAGATCAGATTTTGATATGGTCAGCAAGAAATGTCTATCAGTGGAAATGTTAGGTACGCACTCAGATATTATTTTGAAGTTCAAGGGAGAGATTTTGCCTTGAGGTATAAATAAATAGGGGAACCATTGGCATACACTGTCATTCAAATCCACAAGACCGTTAAATCACTAAGGGCATAACTACAAATGGTAAGGATTAAACATCATACTGATAGCAGACCAGGTTTTTTGTTCAAGAAAAAATAAAATTAGCATGTTGTAGTTCATTCTAAGAAAAAAATTATGTTATTTCTTGGGCATTTCTATTTCTGGAAGTACTTAATTTTATAATCTGTTCTGTAATGCAGTCTAAATTCAATATCAAACTTGTAATTCTAGGGAATAAATTCATCACTTTTTTGAAAATAAGAATATCTTTCCTATATTATATCATTCCTTTCTGATCAATGGCAATGGTTGAATATCTTAATACAATGGGATAAAATCTTGTCTGAGTAATAAAGTTTTGGTTCCCTCTAGAGCCAAGTAATTATCCATTTGTCCAAAGGCAGAGCCAGTCAATTTGTAGGGAACAATCAAGTGAAGATGACTAGTTTTTAGTTAATGAGACATAATTTCAAAGTCATGATGTAAAAGAGCGAGAAGCAGAGACAGGACAAAAACACAATCTAAAACTCTAAGTTTTATACCATCTACTTCTCTCACTATTTCCATTAATGTTTTTCCTAGCTTGCCATACTCATTATAAGCAGTTGTTAGAGGCAGCTGTTACTAAGATGGGAAAAAATGAAAACATTTTAAATATTTTTTTAGAAAAAAATAAAACTTAAAAACATCTGGACTTTGCACTGAGAAATATTTTGTGAGACTGAAATGATTATGTAAAATATTATGCAAAAGAAGCAGCAACTAAATTTCTTCTTTGCTGCCTGCATTTGAAATCTCCTTTTACTTTCACAGTAGTTTTTGTCAAACACTGTGAAAAGTTTAATAAATGTATCCAGTTTTCCTAGTTTTTATATCCTTGAGTGTTGCTTAACATGGGGATGCGGTTGCCCAATATTTGCCAATGATGAGAAAAGCCACCCACTTTATGTTCAGCTTTTAGCCTTGTTTATTACAGCAGCATTTTCCCCATCTGAGGGACTTTCCCACCCTTCTCAGAAATACCAAAGTTCAGAGAGGTGAAGGGAGGAGACATGGATGACAAAAGATAATATAAAAGAGGAAATCAAAACCAAAAAGTTGGCTCAGACTAGTGGGACAAACCGTGTGCTCTGTGGGTCCAAGCTAAATATGAGTTAGAGGGTTACGTTATCGCTCTGGTTGGAGCTGTTGTTAAGCCAGTATATTTGTTGTTACTGGAAAAAATAGCATAGCCAAGTCACACTTCCCAGTGGAGGAAAGTGTGGTGTCAGAATTTCAAGAAGGTCCAAATCAGGACACCTGTGTGCCAGATAGGCCCAGCTGCACATGTGGGCTGGCCAGTACTGCAGGACACCATCTGCTCCACACACCAAGTGCCAGTTTCTTTGCTGAAGATGGGTTTGAAGAATGGGACTCTTTAGAGAAAGTTCACAGCTCAGCTGTGACATCCTTAGCCTTTCTCATATTTTAAAATAAACAATTTTTGGAAGAAGGGATTAAAAGCTTATGTTTGAAAGATGACAAGTAGGGTATATTGCTAGCTCCAGAAGAATTGCCTCAGAAGTTCTCCTTCAGATCGGCATTTGGCTTTTCATTCTGGTGACTGATGAAGTATGACTGTAACTCTCAGAAAATTCCAGGTGTTAAGCATGTGCACATTCCAAAAATGCTCTATGTTCCTGTCACTGGGTTTGCAATTATCAGACCAGCAAGGGAATATCTCTCTTCCTTAGTCTTTCTAAAGCATAACGAGACATTTGGCCCACACCTTGACTCCCTGATCATTAATGAAAATCTGGTCAGAATAAACAGGATGAACAATCCAGAATCTACTGAACAATTAGTACTAATTACTTGTTTCTTGCTGCACTAAAACTGACATTTAGAAGACCATAAACTCTTATTTTGTTTGTGATTTTGGGGGCTGAATACCCCACAACCATCTTTAAGTCCTTGTTTATCAAGGTTTCTTTTTCTGAATGATCAGATACTTATAATGTTTATTTTTTTCCTTTAATGGATATTTATGGTTACTCCTTTTGAAGATCATGGTAATTTTAGTATCTTCATCAGACATGAGAAGACAAAAACTTTGATACTATTTCTAGAGTGTATAGGCACAGCCCTGTAAAGTTGTTAAACTCCTGTAATGAAACACAACAAAACCCCAATATGGGGAAAACAATTTCATTCAGGTTTTTTTTTAAATCAGCAACAAAAAATGTAGATTTTATAATATACCTATAGTTGCAATATCATCCTGAAAGTGCAGTAACTCTAATAATAATTTCACAAATCACATTCAATAGATTCCAATTGACCAAGATCAGAACATGTACCTTAAATCACTTGAACCAAGAATTCATAATCTTAATTAATTCAAGAATGGACTGATTTGAGAAATTATTCACATTTCAGATTAAATGTCACTGATTATTTTTCTCTCTCAGTGCATGTAAAGCCTGCTCCAGTAAAACATCTTATCCATCCCTGTATAATGGAAAATATCTTGCACAAGAAATAAAGTACATAAAAGAATACTCAGATACATTTGCTAAACTATTCTTTCCCATTCTTTTTTTTTTCACTTAAAACCATTATTTTTATTCTTCCCCCTTCCACCACTTGTCTTTAGCAACCTCCAATTTATTCTCTGTATCTATAAGCTTATTGTCAGTTTATATGTTTGTTTTTTTATAAGATTCCACATATAAGAGAGATTGTATGGTCATATGGCATTTGTCTTTCTGTCTGACTTATTCCACTTAGCATAATGCCATTGAAGTCCTTCCATATTGTTGTAAATGGCAAAATGTCATTGTTGGCTATGATGAAATTATACATATATATGTATACACACACACACATATATAGTCTTGGCTATTGTAAATAATGCTGCAATGAACATCTAGGTGCATATATCTTTCCAAATAGTGTTTTTATTTCCTTTGGATAAATACTCAGAAGTGGAATTTCTGGATCATATGGTAGTTCTATTCTTCATTTTTTGAGGAAACTTGATACTGTTTTCTATAGTGGCTGCACCAATTTACATTCCCACTAATGGTACCTAAAGGTTCCCTTTTCTCTACAGCTTCAATAACACTTTTTATTTCTTGTCTTTTTTATAATAGCCATTCTGACAGGTATGAAGTTATATTTCTCTGTGGTTTTGATTTACATTCCCTGATATTAATAATGTTGAGCACATTATTTGTACCTGTTGGCCATCGTTATAATGGCCTGATGACCTGATGACTATCTGAATCTCATTCACTTTCACAAATTTAAAAAAAAAATTAAGTGGTCTCCCCATCAATTCCGGGTCTGAAGGCAAGCCATCATGGGACCACAGACACCAAATGCTGATCTAGCTCATAGTGTATATGGCCATAGTGTAGCATCTTTCTTCATGCCTGACTGCTTCCTTCAAACATTTACTGTGTTCGGCACTTGATAGAAGCTCACGGTGTATTGAGAAAATTGAGTGAGATAACACAAAGTTCTCCACAGAAAGTAGGTTCTGAAAAACTGTCAGTTGCCCCATCTTTTAGAAGCAAGACACTCTGTGTTGCTCAGTATCCAACCACACTAATGCTGGCTGTAGTACTGCTTGGAGTGTGCTGAAAATGGGTGGTGATACCAGGTTCAATATCAGACTACATTGTCCATGCCTGGACAATGACTATGATTTGAAATTTGGCCTCTCTAGCCAACTTGATTTTGTGTTTATCAAGTAGCTATCCGTTGTGCTCTTCCTTTCCTTTTCATACACCTTAGCTGCAGAATATCACTCCTTCAAACCTTACATTAAATCTTATTATGATTGCTGGTGAATGAGTGGAGCTTCATTGAGTCTGCAGTCCTTAAATGGATTTAACTTATTGTATGTTGCCTTGGCCACTCTGCCTTGATTCCTTAAAGTATTTTAAATTTGAGATACCCTAAGGTATCTGAAATTTGCCCTTGAAATCTCAGAACATTTTGGTTTCGACCATTATTAGAGCATTCTCTCCAATTAGTCTCTCACTTCTTTAAAAAACAGAATTACTGTTGAGATTGGGCTCCACTCTTCTTTACTGATGTTTACTAAGAACCAGAATTATATTTTTGTCTTAATTTGCTAAGTGCCACGCCATCAAATATAATTATTCTGTTGTGTTGAAAGCTTGCGTTTTCTAACAAGAAATCAGAGCACACTCTCCAATCCAATTTGTACTCAGTCACTGGGACGACCATGGCACAAGACCTGAGTGTTGGTCAATGTGCTTCAACAGTAAGAACCGACAGAGACGAGAGTTCAGCTCCAATGTGCTTCAGCTAGATCCTTTGGAAACGCAGTTTCAAGATTTTTCTTGTTAGAAAGCTATTTCCTTCTGAGGAGTGTTGGGAAGATAGCAGTAGGGCAAATAGGCAAACAAGGAAATTTACAAGAATTTCCAAAGAGCTTTTTGGAAGCATTGTATTAATTTGAGCAATTGCAAAAACATGTTTACTTAGTTAAGCAGTTTAGCATTTTCTCTGAAATTTTAATTGGGTATGTTTGCATTTTAAAAAATAACCTTTGACAGACTTCTTTTTTTTTTTTTTTTTTTTTGCCTCAGTCCATGAATTTATCTAATAAATGGCAGTTGGAACATGTGTCACCGGACTGATCTCTAGGGAATTATAGTGTGTATGACTTATTACTGCCCCTTCTTTAAGGAAAAGAGTGGGTTTGGGTGGGGAACTTACTGCTGGCTAGCACTCAGGAATTGCTTCCTGAACACTGTGAATCTCTGAGAAATAGTAACCATATTACACTAATTTTGACCAGGTTCCTCGAATGGAGAAGACCTCATTACAAAATAATATCACATACTTTTTTAAAATTTAAGACCATAAACCCAACTAAAGGCTTTCCACCATAAAGTCCTCAGCACCATTGAAGGGTTTATAATAGAAATCTCAATACTGATTTAGTGACTGAGAAAATCTTTTGGAACATTTTGGAAATGTTTCAAAAAATGCCCTACTTTTTTTTGTTTGTTTGTTTACATCCTCATCTTCTGTGGGGTATTTGGTTTACGGAAATAACACAGCCACTCAGAGCCAAGTATTTTGAAAGTGGAATGTGAATATGTATAACATTGTTTACGGTGATAAAGCTACTGCGTAAAACAAATAAACATATAAACTACTTCTAAAATCAGTTTCAAAAAGTTCTAAATGACCGTATCAAACAAATGAGTTGTCTGTGGTGACTAATATGGAAAAATAATGTTAAAATGTATTTGTTTAAAATAATCCGTGGCATCATTTTGAGTTGCATCTTTATCAAATTTCTTTCTTTGATGTATCCCAGCACATAGTCCACTGCTCTGCCCTGCCTGGAGCTTGTCCACCTCACAAGCGCCACCCCCTCCACCAGTCAATCCTGAGGTCGCCAGACTCCTACCCTCCTGTTAGTGCAACTTTATTTCTTACCATATTTCTAATCCCTTGTAAATCTATCTCTTCCCACTAATGTTTCTTTAGGGTGTTGAAAATGATGAGATTAGGAGTAGGCTTCCATAGGGTAGAGTAAGGCTTTTGCAAAGGAAAAATTTAAAATATATATTTCTTCTAAAACATTGGGAAAAGAAAAGGTAGATGGCACCTCTTTACATCATCAGTATAATGTCCAGCATGAACACACATTCTCTTGACTGTTTATGGAGACAGTCTTACTCTTCCAGGTCAACTTGACTTTCCAGCAAGGGAACCAAAGTCTAATCCATGAAGAATGGCAAAAATAAATAGCTTACATTTTGTTGTTGTTGTTGTTAAGAAAGAAGAGTTTTTATGACAGATTGATTTCGAGCTTTGTTATATACATGTTTTGCTTACATCAGAAAGCAAGATGTTCCCATTCTTACCATGATTAAAACTAAGATAATTAGCTAAAAGATGCAATGCAAGTGTACATCCTTAGAAATTTTTATAAAAAAGAAACCTTATCAAATTGCTAGCTCTAATATTGTACTGGAAATGGAAGCATGAACTGGACAATTTCTAAGTGCCTCTGTTAACCTTAAAATTCTAACTGGATTCCACAAGAAGAGTACATTTGTTTTTTATAGCTACATAAACCAAGCACCCAGCATGTGTATCTATAAATAACTGCTTTATTTTTACTGTAATCATAGAATCCAGTACACCTAAGAAGTAAGTAAGCATGGAGCACGTTCACTGACTTATCTAAGAATTTAGTAACATAGGAATTCAAAAACATACCAATAACAAGTTTCTAGCTGGTTTCTCTGGCCTCTGATTTACCTGAGGGGCAGCACAGCACAGTGATTGAATAGAAAGCCACAGTAAGACTGCCCAGCTTTACATCCCAACTTTGCCACTCACTAGCTGTGTAGCCCCAAGAAGAAAGTAGAAAGAAACAAGACAATTGATGACATTGTTTAGCATGTTGAGAAATTTAGATTTTGTGCTCTAGAAATGTACATAAAGTAGAGAAGAGCCTGATCAGATTTTTACTTCAGAAAGTTCCTGTCTGATGTGATGTGGAAGATGGTTTGCAAACTACAAAATTCTTACAGTAGTGTAATAATAGTCTCTCAGGAAATGATAATAGTGTGTGTCAAAGCAACGACAACTGGGATGACAATAAAGCAGCTAAAGAGATAAAAATTAATGATAGAATCCTATAGATTAGAGAAATACTGAAGACTTGCTTGTCTGATTCCTGATAATTTGAAGTTACAGATAAAAGTCTTAATTTATTATAGGAAGTTTGTTTGGATGTTTGTTTCTGGAACAAACTTCCAAAAGAATTGAGCAGGCAAAAGAGTTCAGAAGTTTAATCAAGCTAAAGATAGACATCTGCGTATGTGAAATGATTCCAACAAAGGAAATAATATCAGCAAAGAAAAGAAAATGGAACAAAAAGAAGAGAGGGCTGAGGAGAGAATGAGAAATGCCCGCATTCATGGGTGAAAGGTTGTGGAGGAATCTGTGGGAAAATAAAAGAGGAATGAGCCCTAAAGGAAAAGGGAAATATATAATATTCCAGAAGCAAAAAGATATATAAGGCATAACGGAAAGAACAGGCTACAAAGTACAGAGGGTGTTTACTGGAAAAGAAAAACTTTGAATTTCAAGAGACAAGTTAGCAAAATGCCCTTTGAGCCAAATTTCAAAGGGTTAAGATGAAATAAAGCTAGAATGAGTAAATGAAGACTATTATTTGAATGTGAACTGTCATTTCAATTGGTTTCCAATGACAACTTTTCCCCCACCTCCACATTTGAATGAAGTTTGTTTTTAATTCATTATTAGATAGGAACATTTATTGGCAAATAGTTTGTTTCCAACATGCTAAATTTATCACACACCTCAGTGAATTGAGACTTTCACTCTCCATTCAACACTGTTAATGTATTTCCAAATTACCTGAATCACAAGAAACAAAAACTTCAAATAAAAAAGAAAAAACAGCGAAGGAAATAGTGATCCCGCATTTCTGAGGGCTGCAAGCGGGACAGCTGACACTCAAAGAGGGCTGTAAACCGTCCAAATTCTCGGCAAGCTCTCTGGGCCCCAGGCACTGTGCACAGTGAGGAGAAGCTTGCCTTCGCAGAGGCTATCTTACTTTGGAAAATATCAAATTTATGCTGTTGGCAGCGGACTCCAAATGCTCTTCCATTGTTTTGGTTCCCAGGCTTAAATAACGAACATTGCAGTGGTTGTTAGGACCTCCACTTACTGTGATTATATTTTTAATCTCTGGTGCGCCCTTGCTTCTGTGTAGTTTCACCCATTACTCAATTATGCACTATCTTGCTTACTTTTTACAAGACAACTGTGACTTAACATCCCTCTTATTGTTAACATGCAAGATGAGAAACGTGACAGTATGCCTGTGTGTGTGTTTTGTCTTGTTTTATTTTGTTTTACAATTCTTAGCCTTGGTGCAATTGAGTTCATTTGTTCCTTCATGAACGTGACACACACTAGTTTAGTTGCTCCTGCCCACCTGGGTCGGGGAGAGGAAGCAGCCACTTTCTATTTTGCACACAGGCACTTGACCTAACTTATTTCTGTGATGGTAGTACTAATAAAGGGATTCAACACAATAACTCTGTGCACTTCCCTCCTCCTCCCCGTCGTCCCATAAGTATCATTACTATTATGGCTGCTGTTGTTGTTATCCTATTTTAGCGACTTAAAAATAAAAAGAACCAGAATTAAGTGACTTTTATCAAAGATATTACCGACTGCTGAGCAGGAATGCAGAGCCTGATAGGAAATTACTGTCGTGGGACTACTACAGACCATCTGAAAGGCAGCTGGGAGGGGGTCAAGGTGTAAGGAGAAAGCAATAGCAGGCTCTAAACCTAGACAACTTTCCCTTTCTAATCAGTGTGTGAGGTATGTCAGCCGAACCAACCTCAAACCATTGTAGAGAGACCATATAGAAGACCCCAGCTTGCAGCTGGCAAGCACATGGTGGCACGCAAGATGTAGGGAGATAGGTATGAGAAGTGTGTGGTGGTTGCCATGAGAAGAGAAGAGAATTTATCCAACAACATTCTCTTCTACTTGGGCAACACTGTAATTTATCAGAAAGAGTAGAAGAAAGAAAGGAGGCGTGTGTATTTGCCCTGATGACCCAGAAGAATTGCTGGCAGAGAGGCAAGGACACCAGAAATGAAAATGATGTAGTGCTCTGGTGTCTACCTTTGTATCCATGAAGTGCTAACATGTTTTGGCTGCTCAGAGCAGAAGCAGTTGACAGCAACAGAGGGTTTGGGTTTTGCTGTGGTTTCTAATGAAACCTACAGTTATAACCATCTCATTAGAAAATATAGCCCTGGCTGGTATGGCTCAGTAGATTGAGTGCTGGCCTATGAACCAAAGGGTTTCAGGTTCAATTCCCAGTCAGGGCACATGCCTGGGGTGTGGGCCAGATGCCCAGTTAGAGGCACATGAGAGGCAACCACACATTGATGTTTCTGTCCCTCTCTTTCTTCTTCCTTTCCCCTCTCTCTAAAAATAAATACATAATCTTTAAAAGAAAAATATAAAAGGGAAGAATAAAATAAAGGTCCATATTCCTCTGAAGTCCAGAATAACTTCAGCAAATTGTAGCAGCTACCCTGGTAGTTGAGTATGCAGCCTCTGACATTATTTTGCATTGGTTTTAGTTTGACTTTCTTTGCTTACTACTGTGTGGTTTGCAAAAATTGCATAACCTCTCTGTGCCTCAGGAGAATTAGTGTTTTGATATTCATATAACATTCCATCACTTATAAAACTAAGGATGGTACTAGGCCTTGCCTCAAAGGCCTGTGGAGAGAATCGAGGGTTAATTTAAATGCAGCATTCAGAGCGGTGGTTGGCACAGGGTGAATACTCAATGGGACCTCTTACTGTAATGTAAAGCATACTCTAACTACTCACAAGCCATTTGAAGGAAATAATATTCTGAAAATCACTCTTTTCTTCCAGTCCCCAGAAGAGAAAACATTCTCATTTCACATAATAAAGCATAATATGGAAAATTAACATCTTTTAGTAAACGTTTGGTTAAGTACACCACTTGAAGAAGTCACTCCCCTTAACTGCAATGCTTTGGTTTATTTGGGGACTTAATGTACTTATTTATTCATTGATTTTGTTTGTTTTAGACAAGTTGGGCATTTAAAATGTTGTAGTATTATGAAATATGTAAATTTAAGATATTGTGTACCAAATTTTAATACATAAGTAGAATCAACCAATGGAATTAGACACTGTAATATACTAAAAAGGATACCTGATGCACATTTGTCCTTTTGACTTGACTATGGAAGAGAGATAAATAACTTTTTTAAAAAATTTATTACTTCTGTGTTTTGCTAGTTTTATTTCTAAATTTATTATTTGGATCACATTGATAACTGAACTAGTAGTAAGATCTCTGAAATATAATCTGTTATATAGGTTCAGTGGTTGTGGAATGTGTTAGAATACTAATTTTCTGTTTTCAGAGCTACGTAAGTGAATTACATGAAGTCCCTCTGCCTTAACGGTTTCTCTGATTCAGCTCACCCTCGCAAAGTCCGGAATTGAGAGAACAAGCTCTCTCTCCGTAAGGACTTCTGATTAGATGTGATATTTGTGGCCTTTATTCCTTGATCTCAACCTGAAGAAGTGGACAGTGACCCAAAGTTGTTAGTGTGGGACACCCACTGGGAAGTCACTATTTTAAATATTTGGATGGTGACTTTTCTTCCTGTGGACAGATGTTTCTATCAAAAAAAAAAAAAAAACTAGAACAGAAACAGAACCACAGAAATGGAGATCACAGGGAAGGTTATCAACAGGGGAGTGGGAGGAGGAGAGAAGGGGGAAAAGGTACAGAGAATAAGTAGCACAGACGGTGGGTAGAAAATAGACAGGGGGAGGGCAAGAATAGTGTGGGAAATGTAGAAGCTAAAGAACTTATGACACATGGACATGAACTACAGTGGGGAATGTGGGTGGGAGGGGGTGTGCAGGGTGGAGGAGAATGATGGGGGAGAAATGGGACAACTGTAATAGCATAATCAATAAAATCTATTTTAAAAAAACAAAACAAAAGAATTCATATTGTGCATAACTTGACCTCTTGTTTGAAAGACTGGTTTATATTTGCCCTAAAAAAATCCAACAATTACACAATAATATGTCACTCTTCTTTAATTCCTAACAAGAGTAGATGGAGGAGGAAGAGAAAATTAACTTCTGCTTGCCTTAAAAAGTAATACTAAATTTTTGTTTTTCATTCCATATTTAATTTTTCTATGTAACCTTAAAGCAATTCTACATAATGCAAAAGTTATCTATTAATTATTTTGAACTTTGTTTCCTTTAGCATTTTACTTGAGAATTTTTTTTTTTTTAAATGGCCCAGTAAGAGGCACAGGCAAACACAAAGTCACCTATATCTTTTCAATTATCAGTTAAATAACTAAGAGCAGCTTTATCTGCTTTCTGTAGATAAGGACAAGTAATAGAGGTGTAATGAAGTAAAACGGCTTTAAAGGGCCATCAGGGAGTCACAGACAGAAAAAAAAATTGTAATTTATTTTGATGTTACATCAATCCCAAGAAATGAATCAGAAGAGACTTTGTCTAAAAAGTTAGATATATTGAGTATTATAAAAGGCCTCTACAACTTAACAGTATTCTAATGTACATTTCAAATAATTGTGCAGGAAAAAAAAGAAAGTCACAATATTCTTCTAGAACAGAATGCATCCGTTAGCTTTCTATCATATTCCTTTCTCAACTTTAAAAATCTATAATATTTGAAACATCCTGGGCCAGAATTTATTTCAGAGGGGAGCGCTGCAGAAGACTGTGGTAGGGTCACAGTCACAGCTGGAGTGAGTTTAAGTAGCTTTGTCCCGCGCTCTCTCTAGACCAGCACAAAAATGAAGTGATGAATGCTCATACTCAGATTATCATTAAAATACTTTTCTTGCTTTTCATGATGTAACCTTCCACTTGTATCCACTATCATCAATTCTGTATTATTTGCAGCAAAAGGAAAGAAACTTTAGTGTAGATAGCTTCAAAATCTTTTTCTTTTGGAAAATTTCATTTTGAAAATGATTTACATTCCCAATTTCATTTAATGGCTATTGATGTACCAAGGAGATGGCAGATAAGGCAGATATTTTCTCTTCAGCAAGGGAAAGTTGCACTAGGGTTAAAAAAAATCATGGATAATTTCATAAAATGAGGAGATCACCTACAGAAAATAGAGTGTATAGTTTATTCCAGCAAGCAATTTCACATGTGTTTGTGCATGCAAGTTGATACAGCATTTCTATTGAAAAATGCAGTATACAAATATTAACGCATTCTAGCCAACTCCCTCAAGCTTTTGTTTCAATGTATTTCAAGCATTCTTTTTTCACAACATAACTTCATCCAAACCACTGTCCTCCAAACGTCCTAGTTACATTAGGAAATTATGGAAGCTGAATTTACATTAAACCAGTTTCAGCTTCTTTTTAGAGATGCATATCAGGAAGCTTATCTATCTTTAAAATGTAATTATTTTTCATAATTTTTTCATAACTTTAAAAAAATATTTTAAAATTCTATAGCATTACATTCAAATTAATTAATCTGCTTGCCTGAAAAGACAAAGCAAGGAGTAAGGACTGAAAGAAGCAATTACAAACATAAATCAAAAACATGTTCCATTCCCCCCAAAATATCATTGTGTACCACAAAGGTAAAATGATTTTATAAATTCATTTTTCTAAAATTAATCTTTCAGACAGCCCATAAAAGTTGATACCTCAAGCCCCAGAGGTGATGTCGAGCACCAGTGTACTTGATCAGAATATATTTAATCATATAATTAGAAGACTTTATCTAAAATTACCTTTGATTTAGGAAATTTGCAATTGTCTCTTTAGAGCTTGAAGTATATAAATATTGACACACCTATATGTTAGTAACAATCCTACAATCTAATTTATCTCATTTATACATATGTTGACCACCTCTTTAAACTCATTAGCAATAGATACAAACAGAAAGTCAAATTAAGATGTTAATGTGAATAATTTAGCAAAAACATTTTGCTACTTCTGTACCAATCCCCAGAATATTACTATATTCAATTTTCTATGTCAGTTTCTGTCATAACTCATAACTGTATCTTTGAAAGTAAACCTAAGAAGAACTGTAACACCTTTGGAAAACTGTGTTTTCTCTGAAAGCCCTCAAACTCATTCCTGAAATTCAAAGACACATTTTCAAGGAGTGACTTGCAAATAATGCACCTGGCCTATAGCAAGTAGGATTTTTATAAATATGGGGAGTTGGAGGAGGATCTAAGGAGTATAAATGGGGTTGGAAGGAGACTTGACTTGGGGTGGTGAATACACAATACAGTGTATGGATTATTTGTTGTAGAATTGTGCACCTGAAACCTGTATAATTTTGTTAACCAGTGTCACCCCAACAAATTCAAAAAGAAAAAAGAATGTTTTCTCTATACGAAATCAAGCTACAGTGAATTGAGAAAACCTTGGGTCCCATTTAATCTCATTTTCAGTTTTGTAGATAAATAAATTATTAATTTTTTTCATAATTTCTTCTTCAATGGAAATAAAATTTTTATTTTAATTTTCTATTCAGAAAGTAAATCAGAAAAAACCACATAGACAATTTTCACTACAGAATAGAAAATCAAAGAGCATGTAATGTGCCTATTTGATAGTGCATCCTACGGCTCCTTGTTCCTGTATCTCTGAAACGCATGTATTTCAATATCAACAGTCCAAGATGGGGGAGAGCGGAGAAATTAAACTTATTAGGTCTCAGGATGACACTACAAAATGCACCTAGTTTGATCAGTTGGCATTTTGCTTCCAGTCTTCTCAATCATTCATATTTTTCTATTATGATGAACAAAAATTCAGCTTAGCTACATTTCCATTCTAGTTTCACTCCGTAAAAGGAAATGGCGTCTTCCCTTTTGAAAAGCCTTTTCTAATTTTTATTCCATTACTGAAAACAAGAGTATTAAGAATTTTGGTGACTATATTACTAATAAAAAAGAAGATAAAAAGGCCCATAAATATTCAAAGAAGGCAGATTTTTCTATTTGTTTCTTCACAACAGTGCACATTCGAGATCGCACACCAAACAAGTGAGCAGCCAGAATATACAAAAGATACTCCTGGCGCTCCCCAACTATCATCCTGCAATTAAACTCAATGTTTTATTTTAGATGTTGCCATTTTCTCTGATGTGTTACAATTTTCTCACAAACCAAATAACAAATTTTAAGGATCTAATATAGCAGTTTAATAAATATAAGAAAATACATTCTATAGAATGATTAAGTTACAGAGGGCATATGAGAAATTCAACTAAAGAAATCAACTCACTTTTTAAATCAATCAATCAATCAAAAAATCCTCAGTTTAATAAAAACTTTCAAATTGACTTGCAATCTGTGTAAGGAGCAGAAGTAGACATAGTAACATGAGCATGCATTTAATACATATTTATATACAAACTATATTATCCAAAAAAAGGTTCTGAGATGCATCCTTCAGAACAATCCACACATCCCCATGGCTAGTGACAGTGCTGTGGTAACTGATGATTTGACTGAGGAGCTCCAGGTGTTGGGGCTCAGCACTGACAGACACAGAAAGTCCTCTACAGAAATTCGCAGCCTGTGCATGGATTGGAATCAAAAGAAACCTCAAAAAAAAAAAAAAAATTGAGTCCATCCCTCTGTCCTTGGCTGAACTAAATATTAAGCTCTTTTCAACAACTGATAAGATGGAATTTGAAGTCAGCTGCATTAGAGATATGTCTGATGTGCCTAATTTGTATCCAGAGCATCCTTTCTTTGCAGACTATGCCCCATCTCCTGATGGACTTGTAACAAAATGTTGCATTCATTCCGGTTGAAAATGTCAGGGTGTTTCTGAAGGAAGAGAATAAAAGGATAGTGGTCATGTATGTGTGGAGATCTGTGGCACGTGTGAGAATGTGCAAAGGATATGTATGTGTGTATTATGTATTCATATGTGTAGTTCATTTCCCTCAAGACCTTAAAAAAAAAAATCCTGTGATTGCGGAGTTGTACTCCATTGAGAGGATAGCTGAAATGTTTGACATTTCAAAGCCCAGGAAGCCTTCTGGAACTGCAAAACCAGCAAAACTGTCCCTTGAGAGGGCGGCAGGGGCCAAGCCCTGGCCAAGCGCTCCCTGGCTGTCCATCCAGGACTAGCCCAAGCTGTCAACCTTCACCCCACGGCTTGCGCTGGGGTCAAGGGCAGTGGAGGATACCAGGAGTGCACAGAGCCTCTGTAGTTGGCTCCTTTGATGCAACAAGGAAACCGGGGATCTGTGGGGGCAATGAGCTGCCTTCCTTCATGGGCTGACAGCTCTGCTGTGCGAAGTGCGTTTGCTGTTTGGCAAACTGGCTTTCGGTTCTGGCTTCCTACAAAAGGAGCGGAAGGAGGAGCTGTCGTGGTTGCCAGTGCCCTCACGGCCCCCTCTCCTGGCCACTGTGCGCCAACCACTGCTGGTGCAGTGTGTGCACGCTCCTGTCTTTGTGCATGTCTGTTTGTCTAACTGTTTACATGTAACTGTCAATCCATCTGTCTGTCAGACAGGGACACAGAGACTCCCGCGGAAAGTTCCCTCTAGCAAAAATGCCTCCGGGGTTTTCCTTGCTACATCGCTGGTCAACCGCGTCTATGAGGCTGTCATTGTCACTTCGTTATTTTGCTTCCTCCTGGGTGATTTATTTACAGTTCTACAGCAGTGAGAAATGCGCGCTTATTGAAGCTTTCTGTCTGTGACCTTACTTCTTTGAAAATAAACTGTGGATGGGAGGAAAGGAGAACCTGAAAAGGGGTAAGCGCCCGTGCCCTTTAAGTTGTAAAATGTAATGATTAAGAGCCCAGAGCCCAGACTTAGCTGGGATTGGAACCCCGCTCTGACATTTAAACTAGCTGTACACCTTTGGCAAAAAGCTGCTACTCGTGCCTCAACTTCTCCATTTGCTGAATAGAGATAGTACCAGCATCTAGCTCATAGAGTTGTGAAGATTAAATATATGTAAAACTCTTAGAACACTGCCAATTGTTGTGTGTCAAATATTAACAACATCCTCAGCATTGCCGTGTTAAATTTAGAGGAGGATCATCCTGGCCAATTTCCCCCACCGGCACGCACTAGATCTCGGTACATGCCCATACCCCAAAGCAAAAGGTGAGACAAAACCCTAACCCATCCGCTCTACGCCCTCCAGCGCCAGCAGCCACCCAGCCACCTCCTCCCCGGCATACTTGCTCTGGGATCCCCTCCCCCGTGGTCCTGCGCGCGGCACCTGCGGGCTCATTGGGACGGTCAACAGGCGCAAAGGGAAACAACGCTCTCCAGAGCGCTCATTCCTCCCTCTCCTGCCAGAAGAGTGTGTTGGGGGAGTTTTCCTACCTGCCCCAGGTTTTTGCCCTTCTTACTGCCGCCGAAAGCCAGTCCTTGGTATGTGCCCGCAGATCGATTGGTGGCCTGTAAAGGCGTCTCCCCGCCCAGAGAGGACTTGATGGAGTTGAGTTTGGCCCGCGAACTGCTGAGCTGTGAGCTCTCCACCATCAGCACCGCGGCCAGTAGGAGCAGGCAACGGGACGAGTCCTTGCCCCGCATCGACGCGGCCATCTCCCGGCGAGGGGTCCCCGGGGAGGCGCAAAGCCCGAGGGATGCTGATGCAAAGGGAGGGAGGACCCCAACTCGGGGCCACTCACTCGGGCGGCGGAGGCTCGCAGGCAGTTCCCCCAACCCCACTTGGCTGTGGGGCCCAGCACTGTGTGAACTCAGTCTCACGCCTCGAACCAGGAGCGAGCGCGACCCAAGCAAGACCCACTTTCTCCACCAGGGAAGGAAGTTCTGTAGTAACTGGAAGCAATCAAAGGCGAGACGCCTGCTCGCCAAGGAGGCGTGACCCGAGGTGCAAGAAAACTCAGCTCCACGGACAGACCACTTCTGCTGTTACTCGCTCTGCACCTCCGTGAGCAGTCCAGTCTTCCTCTTAATTGCTCAGGAGGTCTACACTAGTTTCTTCGCTTTTGGCCTCCGCTGCTTTTCTTTCCCTTTTCCTTCCCTACCCTTTCTGTCTCATTACCTTTGCAAGACTCAAGTCCTCTTTTTCAGTGTCAGCTGGCGCTATAATGCAAGATCAGGAACCACCCCCAGACAGGACCCTGCAGGTCTGAGACAAGCACAGGTCCCCCCACACGAACGCGTACAATCGTCCGAAGCGTCGTTCCCTGGTTCACACCCGGCAGCCAAACGCTGCCAGGGACGCCGAGATGCCCCGGAGCTGTCCTGAGCTCCGCGCGGTCTCGCGCTCCGTGTCTGCTCTCTCACCGCTACTCCCTTTGCTTTTTATAGCTTCCATAGTGTTTTTTTTTTTTCCTCCGCCCCCAATTCAAGAGTGACAAAGAGTGGAAACGCTTCTCTCACCCCGCATGTTCCCGCCCTCGTCTTCTCCTTCCCCCTGCGGCTTCCCCTCCAGGTTCTCCCTTTCTCCTCCTCCCATCCTCCTTCACCCCACAATTGAGAAAATGGGATTCACCCCCAGAAGAACATGAGGGCGCCTAATTCCTAACAGCAGCTCCAGAGGGTGGAAGGATCTGTGGAAATGGGAGTGAAAATGTGTAAGTGGAGAGGGGCTAACTACCACCGTGCTTGGGGACCGCCAGCACCCCTCCTTAGGTTCCCAGCGCGTCTTCAGTCCCAGACTCCGAGAAGAGCACGGGAAAAGCCCTGCAGAAGATAGAGGGAAGTGAGCGTGTGGGCGTTAATACTGTGGTCTGTGTACGCTCAAGCTGGGTTTCAGTCTGTCTGTGCCTCCCAGTGGACAAAGGAGTCTGGCGCTGTGTTGGCGCGCCTGAGGGGTGCCTAGCTGACCCGGAGCGGGGGCTTTGTAACCCGGCAGAAGAAAACCAAAGAAGGGTTGGGAAAATAGTCCTAATTCTCTCTCCTGGAAGCGTCTTGACTTTCTAGTCAAGATATTCTCCATCCTTCAGCCCTCCACCCTACCACACATGCAACCTACGTCCATGTCTCTGAGGGGCTGGGAGGAATGGGGGTACCTCTGAGTGTGCGCCCAAGGTTTGAACTTCACAGCTCCTCTGGGCATCTTAGCCCGCCAGAGAGGGATGAACCGGGGCAGGGGGGTCCGTTCAGTGCGTCCTTCCTCGGCTTCCTGGCTCCTTCCCCCTAGGAATTACTTGGGAAACCTTTCCTGCCACACCCCGCGCGGCTTCTCAAGTCGAGTTTGTCGCCCCGGAGGTGCAACGAGGCTCCATGAAGCACTGGCGAGCGCAGGCGCCCGGGTGCGCGACGCTTGGGGGCGCCAGTAGCAGTGGCCCGGCGAGGCGCGGAAGAACTACAACAGGCAAATTACCCTGGCAACAACCTTCAGATGCCAGCCAAGGCTTCCAGAGCAATGCAGGGGATTGTTAGAAAGCTGTGGCATTTCTTCTTCTCCACCGGCCTTTAACGCCTGCGTGCAGAGAAAGCGAGGCAGTACAGCCCAACTTGGCGGTTAACTACTAGGGGAGGAGGTTTTTCTCTCCAGCTACACGCTAAAACTTTCATACCTGGGTTCCTTAGTTTTCACACCTGATCCTGGCACACACCACGTACAGGAGTGTGATTTCGTCATGTGTCTAAGTGGGAACGTTAGTGACTCTTTTTCTTTTTCCCCAAAAAGGGCCGAGTTCAAAGTGTGAATTTATGGCTGAGTTCTGCCCGACAGCACCAGCTTTGCATATTTCTCTGTCCCAATCTGAGTCTGACTGCCATGGAATTCTTCATTTTCAGAAAGTTTATTTGTTTGTTTGTTTGTTTGTTTGTTTGTTTTTAATACACAGGCAAAGGGGGGTGAACACTTTAGGTGTCCTCTGGTACATGTGCTTATCTTTGGATTGCCTTGTGCTTCCTTATAGTAAGATTTTCACATTTAAAAATTTCTTTTTACTTTTTAAAAATATGCTCAGGAATGGATTTTTTAAGGACAAGAGGAGAATTCCAGGCACTAGTGGAGGGAAGGAAACTGACCCCTACTCTACAAATAAGAACTTGGGATTCGGAGCTCAGACTTTGCAGAAGGGTAAATCTTTTGCCTTTATTCTGATTTGCCAATGGAAAAGCATTAGAGAAATGGAGAAAATTAAAAGTCTACTGGTTCAGATATTTTTTGTTAGTACTTTACAGCAAAATGAAAAGACAAAAGAGAGCTAGCCAGCTACGTAGCCCAGAATCGCTGTGCGTTGGTTTCTATTGAGAACACAAAAGAAAATTTGAAGATACTTCACCTGTTTCTGTCAGTCCCTTTTTTCTTACCTCCAACCAAAATAGGATTCCACCTAATGCTTGCACTATGTGCTGCTAAAAAAGACAAGTGATTCCAGGCTCAGCATATTTACTCTCAAGGAACTGCTCAGCTTGGGGTATCATGATAAAGACATTGCCTCAAAGGCTTATGTAACACCCCACAAGCTCCAAAAACAAGCTTTTACAATGATAGTTAAAAATGAAAATTCAGCCCTGGCTAGTGTGTCTCAGTAGCTGAGAGCCAGCCTGTGAATCCAAGGGGTGCTGGTCAATTCCCAGTCTAGGGCACATGCCTGGGTTGCAGCCAGGTCCCCAGTAGGCAACCACACATTAATGTTTCTCTCTCTTTCTTTCTCCCTCCATCCTCTCTCTAAAATATAAATGAAACCTTTAAAAAATTAAAATTTAGATGAAATTCACTTGCACAATATAAAATCACACTCTAGGACAAATATTAAAACCTACACAACTACACCTAAGGCAAAAACAAAAAGAGATCATAACTAATTTTGTTCATGATCCAAATGCTGTCAGTAAAATTGTGTAACAGACAGAAACAGATGCACATAAACCAGATGCAGACAAGTAGATAAGCATACACAAAATCAACTTACTGCAGATAACTGTAGTCTTTGGATTACTGTCATAACCCCACATGTGTTTCTTCCTGTGTTTTCAGGTATGAAGAAACAAGCTCCATACTTAATTGGAAAAATAGGCTTTTTATGCCTTTTTCAATAACATCATTAGCTAAATATAGGAAAGCAATACTTTAGAGAAGTAAGGATAGGATCCTCTCATCCAGAAGAAAGTACCTCTGTGGGAAGTTTTTCCATTGACCCCCGTGCCCTCATACTTAACTCCTCCAGTTGTGGGGTCACTTTGGTTCCTGGAAAACCACAACTGTCTCAGCAGTTGTTTCTGGATCCTGGCTGCCTTCTGCATACTTAGCCCCAAGATGAGCTAAATGTACACATCATCACCTTATTCTTGTTTTCCATCCCATCGTCTTTCTCCCTGTGTTAGTAACCACTTCCTAAAACAGTCCATTTAGCACTTGTTCATGCACTAACTGCATATGTATTAAGTTCAGGGCCTTGAAGATACGAAGTTGAGTCGGCCAGGGCCCTGACCATGGAGAGGCTTACAGTCTATTGTCAAAGCCATGCCTCACCAAAATCTGCCTTAGCCTCTCTCTGGAGTTGCTGCCATGAGCCTCCCTCAGCTCACCCACTGCTGGATTCTGCCCATCCCAGTCTCTCACAGGGTAGCTGGATCTTCTGATCTGGATTGCATTTATGTGACTTCGGGAATAAAAAATTAGAGATGACCCCCAGAAAAGTTCCAAGTAAATGTACATGTAACTTTTTCTTATAAGTTACATGTACATTGTAATTGTGTACAGGGAGAAAATTTCCAAAGAAATGACACTAATTGTGGCCACCTTAGGTTAGTAAGAACAAAAGTATGGCACTGTGGCAAACTTGGGGAGGTTAGTTTTTGGTAGTTCTTACAGGATCCCAAATCATCTTGTTGAAACAGGATGAACACAAAAGGCCTTCTTCTTGGATATTACAGGGTTTGGAAAATACTATTATGTGGTTTTCCTCCACAGTAAACTAGGCTACCTGGTTCTTTATTCTAGCAGTACGCACACTTGAACTTTATCACATGAGAATTTTATGCTTCTTTGCCTGAAAAACAACAACAGTACCATGTATTGATGTCAATTACATTTTAAATAATTTGCAATAAATGTTAAGCACTGGTGTTGTGAACATTTTTGTGTGTGTTTCTTTTTGAAAGATTTTATTCATCTACGTTTTGAGAGAAGCGAAGGGAGGGAGAAAGAGAGGGAGAGAAACTTTGATGTAAAGGAGAAACATTGATTGGTTGTCTCTCATACTTGCCCCAACCAGGGACCTGAACTCACAACCCTGACTACAAATTGAATCAGTACCCTTTGCCCTGTAGGACAATGCCCAGCCTACCGGGCCCCACTGGTCAGGGCATTTTTGGTGTTTCTCGATGGGACTAATTTTCATACCACATGTAAAAATTGCATCTCCCATTTGGTCCCTGCTGTAATTTCACTGGTTAACCTTCTTCTATCTTGATCTCTTGAACAACAGGAGCAGTTAATGAGAGAAGGCTTCATCACCCACATTTGAAGCATGAGATGTGCTTGATACAAACATGCACCTATGAGATGGTTCAGGGGATTTCACAACAAAGGAATCAGAAACATAACTGTTTAGCCAATGCTTATGTTTTGATCCCTGACATAGCAATCACCTCCTCAATACTTTATCTGCCACCCAAATGAAGAGAATTACTGAACAGATGCCTTCCTTAGACTTGAATCTAACTAATAAAATGTGTGCAAATAATGTAGTCAAAGACTCAGGTAGACAAACTTCTAGTGGCATAGAGCTACCTTACGTGGAAATGAAATTAGGAAAAATCTCTAAATGTTTAATACCAAATATTGCCCTTTATAATACACAATTTCTGCTGCTTCTATACACTGTGTGTGGAGTGCAGCTACAGAAAAGAAGAGTCCATCAGAGGAAACTGACAAGGCCTCCGCCTCACTGCAGCAAGGCTTAACACTGATTCCTCTGAAGGAGCCATGACAAACCACTTGGTAAAAGGCCACAAATAACACCAAGAATGTAATGGACGATTTCATATGCTGCAGCTTTGCTCAGTATAATAAAGCCTCTTGGACACTGAATGACCAATGCAGAGAACCAAAAAGTCCCTCTCCAATAAGGATGCTGTCTCAGTTTGCTTAGGCTCTTATAACAAAATACCACAGTCCGAGTGGCTTAAACAACAAATATTTTGTTGTCTCATGGTCTGGAGGCAAGAAATCCAAGACTAAGGTGTCAGTAGATTTGGCTTCTTCTGAGGCCTCTCTCCTTGGCTTGCAGAAGGCCTCCTTCTCACTGTGTAGTTCCTCTGCCTTTGTCCAAATTTCTTCTTCTTATTTTTCAAAAATTTTCAGTCTATTCTGTTTAGAAAGAGAAAGAAGGGGAGGAACCGGGAGGGAGAGAGAGAGAAACATCCACCAGTTGTTCCACCCATCCATTCATTTGTTGTTTCTTGAACATACCCTGATTGAGAGCATCGAACTTGTAACCTCAGCATATCAAGGCAGTGCTCTGACCAACTGAGCTACTCATCCATGGCCAGATTTCCTCTTCTTATAAAATCACTAGTCTTATTGGATTAGGGCCTGTATGTTAAAGGAAATTACAGTTTTAAACACCTTATTTCCAAATGTGGTTATACAGTAGTCTAAACTGCTGGTGGTTAGTTAGGGTTTTAACATATGAATTGTACCGGGAGGACAAAAACTTCCTTTATAACAGATGGATTTATAAGCACCATGCATATTAAAACATTTGGGGAAAGAGTAACATTTCTGAAACTCTATCAGAGTTCCTAAACTTAATGTGAGAGATATGCCATACACTTAAATGATTATTTAAATTTTTCTGTTACCATTTTACCTTTGACCTGTGTCAATGATATTAACTTCCCGACCTTCCTTCTTTGTGTGACTTATGGCTAAACATGTACTCAGCTGACTGAAACTGAATGTGATTGCCAAGGTTCCACGGGGCCCTGAAAGAGAAAACAAAGACTACAAGCCATGTGCCAAGAAGATAAGGTCACAGCAGTTTTTAATGCAAGATGGAAATGATAAAATACGGGAGTAGATGATAAAACTGAAATCTTGATAGAACAAAGAAAAAGGAAGTGGCCATCAGAAACAGGGTGATCTAGTGACCAGCAAGCTGCTGTTACTAACTTAATTTGTTCATTTGTTTAATTTGATTTGTTCAGTTTATTCAGTAAATTAATAGTCACTTAGAATCACAGTACCTTTAATTAATTCAAGGCAGTGCTAAACATGCAGAAGCAGAGGGAATATCTAATTTCATTGAAACTGCTCATGAAATCATTTTTTAATGTACATGCACTTTGACCAGTAAGTTTTTCAATTATCAAGAAAGATGAGTTAGAATAAGTTCAAATTTAGTTTAACTTTTATTGTTGTTATTTTTCTTCTTTCTGAAATCCATTAAATGCCATTTTGGTTGTTAGTATCAAGGATATATTTGCAAATTTGTATATACCTAAGACCAAGTAATATCTCCTAGAACATAGCAACTGTTTCTATGGTCTAGAATTAGGTTAGCCTTCTTCTCCAGTATCACTGTTGTATATTTTAATTAACAAGAAAATAAAATTCTTAAATATTTTATCAATTTGCCTTTTTAGCTTAGTATGCAATAGAATTATTCAAATTTTGTAAGCTACCCTTTTGTTTACTTAACACTGGAGCTGACACTAGGGCCAAGGATCATGTAAATGGGCACCGTTTCTAATGTGAAAAGGCGAAATACATTTACAACCTTCTAAGCATCACTTTCAATTTCATGGAACTACCTGATTTTCCTTCTACATGTTTCCATAATTCTAATAGTTCATCCATTTAAAAAGCTCACAATTACAAGTTCTGATAAAAAATTATGCTTATGATAACATTGTTTATTATCTTTAGCCAAGCATAAATACAGCCTAAGACCCTGAAATATGAGTTAATTTGTACACTGTCGCTCATTTGTTAAGCACGTTCTGTATGTAGCAGACATGATAATCGAATTGGCTGTTACAGTGGCCATTCAGTGGTCAAACGCTTGTAAGGAAACCACTCTAAGTAACCCATCAAAGCAAATCCATATATATGGTGGATAGAAATTGCAACTTATCATGATACTATTGTATGACAACAGGAGAGCTCCAGTTAACTGTTAGAAATGTGCTCTAAAAAAAAAAAAAAAAAAAAAATCAATGACCTTACACTGTTATTAGTCTGAGAGACTTGGAGAGGTCCAAATTCGTGCAGCAGAGGGCAGTAATGCACATTTATCAATGGCAAGAAAGACAAAGAGCTAGAGATCATTACAAAGTAACCTCTCCGGAGAAAAGTGTTTAAAGGCCTTTTCTATAGCAGTGTTAGTGAGTGGAAGAAACGTAACGAAAAAAAAAAATGCAAACACACACTGTCTGCCCCTCCCATGAACAGGCTGAAATAATTCTCAAACCTAGATTGTCAAGATCTAAAACAAAAGAAAAGAAAAGAAAAACAAACTAAAACAGATAGATTTCTTACCTGACTATACACAAGGAGCCACCTGCCTTTGTCAAGGTCAGTGCAGAGATTGCTCATAGACCAATGAAGTCTGCTGCAAAAGCTCTAAACCACTCAGGAACACGGGCAAATGAACTATGTTGCAAATGGTACAATGAATGTGCAGAATGCACTAGAAATAATCACTACCTACTCTTTCTACCACTTCACTCTCAAACAATCTCTGGCTATTTGAAAAAAATGCAACAAAATCCAGGTGCTCAGCAGTATCACTCCTTCAGTCCCTGGGGCTGGCCACCACAGTAACATTGTTTGCAGCTTTTCCTCCTGGGTCTTTTTTTTTTTTTTAGTTGCTCAAGTACAGTTTTCTGCCTTTTACTCCCATCCCAGCCCACACCCCAGCCCTCCCCACCTCCCTCCCATTTCCACCCCACAATTGTTTTTGTCCATGTGGTCTTTATACTTGCTCCTATAAACTCTTCCCCTATTCCCCTGAAATTTCCTCCCTTCTCCCTTCTGGTCACCATCAGCCTCTTCTCTATTTCAATGTCTTTCATTATATTTTGCTTGTTTGTTTGTTTTGTTGATTAGGTTCCTGTTAAAGGTGAGATCATATGGTATTTGTCTTTCACCACCTGGCTTATTTCGCTTAGCATAATGCTCTCCAGATCCATCCATGCTGTCTCGAAGGGTAGGAGCTCCTTTCTTTCTGCTGCACAGAATTCCATTGAGTAAATGTACCATAGTTTTCTGATCCATTCATTTACTGATGGGCCCCTAGGTTGCTTCCAATACTTGACTATTGTAAATTGTGCTGTCCTGGGTCTTTACAAAGCTACTTCAGCAAGCAATTTCTCACCTCACCCTATCCTGACTTTATTTACTCTGTGTTCTATGTGCTAATTGTGATAAACGATCAGTGTTATTCAACAAGTCTAGAGGTAAAAATTTGAAGGTAGAGTCTGGGAATGCATGATGGCATAGTTTTTAGCTCTTGCTATACAAAACCAGAAAAAGACACTAGTATAACACACACACACACACACACACACACACACACACAGACACACACACACAACATCTATTGCGAAATTAGGCAACAAGGTGAGTGAGCAAAATCACCAGCAGTTATAAGGCTTGCATAATATTAGTTTCTCTGGAAAAGGATGTTTAGGGAAAGCAATGAGGCTTGACAATAAGAGAACACTGTAATCTCCATCTGCTCCTCAGTGGGAACAAACTGACAGCCTAAGAAAGAACCAAGAGGGAATGGATTCTGCAGGGTCTAAGTCAAGGGAAAAAAGCCTCTTAAAGAGAAGAAACTTCTAGAAATAGAAACCAAATTGAACAGGCCAGAAACAATGGTGACAAAAGAAACATCTAGATTAAAAAAAAAAATAGCAAAAGGAGGAAGTAGATCTCAAAAATATGAGTTCTACTTCATAAAATAAAAATTAAAAATCACTTCATAAATACAACAGATAAGGGAGTGATATAAAAAAACAATAGAAGAGCAATGTAGCTGGAGCAGTTACACTGACCCAACCCACTCTTTCATAGCAAAGAAAAACTTAATTGACTTAGAAATTGGCAACCAAAAAGATTATGGCCCAATCCTGTACAAATTTAATGTGAGCCAAAGAGAATAAGGACTACAATAGCATCACTGCAAGCAAGCCAAAATGCAGTGTCCACAAACATACAAAACAGTAACCCAATATTCCAAAACATGCTGAAAGAAATTAAGAATTGAAACTTAAAAAAAATAATAAATCAGAATCAGAAAAACTCTAGTAATATGTTTCAAGAAAGAAAAGATTTTAAAAGAAATGTAACAAGAAAAATAATTTCAGAAATTAATACTGAACTGGAAAGATCAATAGAGCAACACATAATGCTTTAGGAGAAATATCAGATGAAGAGGAGAAACATTAGGTAAATCAAAAAGAAATAAGAAAAAGATAAAAAAAGAGTTCCACAAGAATGTTGCATATTCTTTTTGTATCTTCTACTTTTATTATTTTCTAATAGGTTTTCCCAAATAAGAAACTCAAACAACAGGGCAAAACAAATGCTAAATAAACTAATTTAAGGAAATTTTCTTAAGTGACATGAACAAAAAATCTTCTACATATCATAAAGTTACATAGAAGGAATAGGCTACACCAGAATAGACAACATCATAATGTATTCTAGTTAAACTATTAAATTTGAAAAAAAAAAAATCCTTTAGCTAGTAGGCAAAAAGATCATATCACTTTCAAAAACTATGTTTTATGCCAGAAGACAATTAAGTAACATATCTAAGATATTTTTTTAAAAAAGAAAGAAAATGTGACCCAAAGGTTTTGAATACAGCTAAATTGACCTTTATGTACAAAAGTTCCAGATAAAAATATTCTGTGACTCCAAGAGGTTAGAGAACATTATTTATAATACCTTCCCTAGAAATTAGATTTAAAAATCACAATGATTGAAATAGGACAGTGAAATAAGCACTGGTGCTAAATATGCAATTACCAGTAGAACTAAGACTATATGATGGCCTTCAGAGAGACCAAGTATTTTATAATGGCTATATGCAGCAACAAGTTGAGAGAAAGAGAGAGAAAGAGAAATCAACAAACTGATCATGAAAATACCAATGTGACAAAATCTTAAAGTAGTAATAAATGAAATGCAACAGTCTTTTTAAACAATACACCATGACTAAGTGGGGTTTATTCAGAAATGTAAGTTTAGAAAATCCATCAGTATGCTTGGTCAGTGTAATAGAGCTGAGGAAAAAAAATGAAATGATCATCTCTATTGATGCAGGAAAAGCATTTAGCAGCACTGAATCCACATCATTCATGTTAAGAATTAGCCAACAGAATGGAAATGTATGGAGATATATAAATAAAGATATATAATATAGAAATATAGAAATATATATTTACATACATTTGGTATATCCAGGAGGTATATATATACCTCATCACAGAAGTTAGCAACTTTACTTAATAGGGAATCATTCTATGCTTAAATGAGAAAGTAAAAAAACAAAATGAGGATGACTACAGTCTCCACTGCTATTGAGCACTGTGCTATCAATCATTCAATTGAGCAACAAAAATCAAGTTTAGCTATAAGAATTAGAAAGGTTATTGAAATTGAGAACAGACTGACAGTCACCAGAGGGGAGGGGGAGGGAAGATCAGGGGGAAAGGGGAAGAGTTTACAGGAACAAGTATAAAGGACACATGGGCAAAAACTAGGGGGGGATGGAAATGGGAGGGAGATGGGGAAGGCTGGGGCGATGGGCTGGGATGGGAGTAAAAGAAAACTGTACAAGAACAACAATTAAAATAATTAAAAAAAAA
>PVKU01002305.1:0-235078 GCA_004027475.1 Anoura caudifer | reverse complement strand
CTCCCTCCCTCCCCTTGAAAGCGGAAGTCCTTTCACTGCTGTTTCTCAAGACCTGTAGTGATGATAGCTACATTATTGACCAGTGTGGCTTTATACCTTTATATACTAGATGACAGTGTGTTGAAAAGAACTTGTGCTTTGAAGCCAGACATGCACTTGAAATGGCTCTACTACTAATCAGTTGAATAACTTTGGGCTGGTCATCGAACCTCTGTGCATATGTGTATGATGAGAATAATTGTGTCTTGGCCTTGATGGGGTGGCTCAGTTGGTTGGATTGTCAGTGTGTGGGAGGCAGGCAGCCAATCAGTGTTTCTCTCTCGCATCAATGTTTCTCTCTCTCTCTCTCTCTCTCTCTCTCTCTGTCTCTCTCTCTCTCTCTCTCTCTCTCTCTCTCTCTCTCTCTGCCTCTCTTCCTGGCCCCCCCCTTCCTCTCTCTAAAATCAATAAGCATATCCTTAGGTGAGGATTTTTTAAGAAAGAAGGATCATGTCTACCTTATAGGGTTGTTATGGATTCTCTTGTAATTTTATTTAAGTTCAGAGCTTTAAATTTTTTGGTTGATTTAATTTTTGGTTTAGTTTATGATCTTATGATTTAATTCTATGTAAGAAAACCCATTGAAAATATTTTTTTTTTGTCTTGAAGATAACTTCTGAAATGGGTAAATGAGAGCTTATCCCATTTTTTTCCTTTTTCCATTTTGACCTTCATTTGGCCCAGATGACGTTTCTAATCCAAGTACGGAGGAAGAACACAGCACAAATAGACCTGACCTTTGGAAATATCTCTAAAACAAGATTTTTGTTTTAAAGGATTTGGGGTTTTTAAATGAACTGATTTAAAACATTGACTCTATTTTAATAAGGTATCAAAAGGCCACAAAAAAATCTTGAAAATTTTCATGTAGCTCTTTTACTTAATGATAATTTGATTTCTCTTACCTGTGTCTTTACTCATATTTTCCTCTGTCTATTCAAACTGGTGAGGTAGACATTAGGTAGAGTACCTTGTGGTGAATGTTACCAATAATACCTAAGAATTTTTAAAATATATATTAAAAGAAGGTAGGTAACCAGGACAGACTATACTTAAATTAGAATACATGTGTTCTAATATTCTAATGTTAGAATACTCTCATAATAGGCAAAGCACAGAGGATTTTTAGGGTAGAGAAGATTTACAATACTAGAATGGTAGAAATTTGTCATTGTACATTGTTGAAATCAATGGAATGTACACCCCCAAGGGTGAACCCTGATGTAAACTGTGGGCTTTGAGAGGTAGTGACGTGTCAGTTTAGGTTCATCAGTTCTTACTCCACTGTGTGATGTCGATAGTGGGGGAGGCAGAGTGTGTAGGAACACTGTACTTCCTACTCAGTTTTGCTGTGAACCTAAAACTACTCTAAAAAAAAATAAAGTTTCCTACTAAATAAAAAATAGAAAGAAGGTAAGAAATCAGGGCAAACTATGTTTAAATTACAGTACATATGTGTCACACCCATAATTTTGTTATAACCAAAATTCTGGTTATATGTGTGTTTCATTTTATTAATTATATCTGCAGTGTGAGAAATTTGGTTTCTGTTTTTGTACTTACTAAGTAAACTCTGCCTTTGATTATTCTTTCATTAATACACAAGTACTAATCCTGGGTAAATTATATTCACAGGTATAATAGTATAATAAAGGAAGCTTTTTAGACCCTGTTAACCAATTCATAATACCAGTTACCATAAATTTATTTGTAAAAAAATAATACACTGTTTTATTTTGTAATCTCAAATGCATCTTTTGATGACTGGGAAGAGAGTTAATACCAATGTGGACTTTTATCAGAGGATCTCAAAATTATAGATAAGACATCTTTTTGAGACTTAAGTAACAGACTTGCCATTTTTGAGGTTCTGGAAATTGTTACCAAGGATTATGACATCTTCATTTGTACACAGTAGTAACAAAATCAGAAAATAACTCGAGTTTTAAACTTAGATGAAGAATCAAAATTAATTTTTGATGACCTTCAACATGAATTGGTTGAGCACACGCTGTGCAAAAAGCGTAAGACAAGAGACCTACCTGGTCGTTGGACTGCGCAGTCTCAGAATGGGAATGATGGGAAGAGTTGGAAATGTGTATATGTACACAACCAGCCGACTCTGAGAGTCTAGTTTGCCAGCTGATTGTATTAGTTTTTCAGTAGCTTCGTAGGTTAACACCTTACTGTGTTTCTAAATTGCTTTCTTAAAAGACTTAAGAAGGTGATTAATATTTTTTTAGTTCCTCTGGATCTGCCTCAGTCTTGACCCACAGCAGCTCGGGAAATAGTCTAAAGCATCCAGATACCACAGAATCGCTTAATTCTTCCATGTCCAATGGAACAAGTGATGCTGGTAAGTGACCTTTGAGAATTTAAGTTTTTTCCTTAAAACATTTGTTTGGAGGGGAATAAAAGTATGCCCTGGCCCAGTTAGTTAGAATGTTGTCCTGGTTGCAGGTTTGAGCTCTGGTCAGATACATACAGCAAGCAACCAATGAATGTGTGCATAAGTGGGACAACAGATCAATCAGTCTCTCTTCCTCCCTCTCCCCATTCCTTTCTCTTTCCCTCTCACTCTAAATCAGTAAGTTAAAAAAAAATTGGAATACTGGTAGCAACACAGATTGGCCCATTTGAACACCCATCTAAGAGGATCTGTTTTGTTTTAGACCTTTTCGATTCCTATGATGATCGAGATGATGAAGGGGAGGCGGGGTCAGTGGAAGAGCATAAGAGTGTTATCATGCACCTCTTGTCACAGGTCAGGCTTGGAATGGATCTCACTAAGGTAAGAACCAAAGTTGGCATTTGCCCTGAGTCTTAATGTGTATGTATGGATTCTTGGTGAATGTGCCTGCAAATATAGTACAATAACATAATTTCTGTTTATACTTTTGTTGTAATTTAATATGTATGTAGATGAGTAAACTGAACATCTTTATAAGTGAATGAAATAAGTGCTAGAATAATTTCACATAGATAGTATGGGTCATTTAAGATTTGGATTTTACTAGGGGAAGACAAGGAATAGTTTGGGTTTGGTTAGAGGCCTCGATGAAAACTACAGCAGCGTAGCATGTACAGAATCACAATGACCAGAGTTCTGACTTTGGGACTGGGGGCCTATGTTGTAGCATCCTGCCTCTGCTATTACCAGACCAGGTGACCTTAAGCAAGTCCCTTCTTCTGCGATCTTTAGATTTTTCATATGCAAAATGGACACACAGTGACTGACTTCACAGAGTTATAAGGTTTAGAACAGGTGATGAATGGGAAATTGTATGACACACATTCAGCCATCCAAGTATTGTGGTCTGGACTTGAATTTGAATTTAATTTTGGGGCGCCAAAGAAAATGCCCGATTGATTTAGGAAACTGGGCTGTGGGTACCTTTGTACATCTCTGCCACTATGCTGGTATCCTTGTCCTTTCACTTAATTCTCACCATAAAATAGATGTTATTGTTAAATCATTTTGTAGATGAGGAAACTAAAATGCATGGAGGCTAAGTAACTTGGCCAAATCCTATTAAGTAGCAAAACTGAGATTCTGATCTGGTCTGTGATTTCAAAACCTACAGTTTTTTCATTGCTTTCCCTTGTCTTAAAGACTTGAACTTCAAGAGCTTTTATGTTCCTTAAGTTATTCTGCCCAGCTTCAGGAAGTTAATAAAATTTAATATTATTTTTGTTATGAGCAAGTCACATTATAGTCTTTGTCAGCGGTGAGCTTCATTTTGGTTTTGGATTTTGAGGGTAATTAAGAAAAAAACTAATCCATAGTATTTTCTAATAAGTATCTATAATAAAACCTTTTACCCCAAATCCAGATGAGAATACAAACACAAGGAGAGCATTAACTTGTGGAACCCACATACTTGCTAGGAATGTTCTAGATAAGAAAATATTTGCAGGAGTTTGCCCCAATAATGTTTCAGTGATCATTAAATTACAGAATTGCTGGAGTAGAATTGTCACTTCAAATTTGAAAGTTACAGCTTCATTTTAGATGTTGAAATCTATAATATGTTTCTTTTCAACATCTTCTACCTTGCTTGGTTTTGGTCTCCAATTATGGAAGACCCACCCAAAGGTAACTTGAATGATACAAGGTTTATTATCTCACACAATGAGAAGTCCAGAAGTAGAGAAGTTCTAGGACTGACTAATTTGATGATGTGAGAAAGGACCTGCTTTCCTTTGGTCTCTGTGCTCTGCTCTCCTTCACATGGGGACTTCGCACTCAGGCTTGTCTCCTTGTCCTTGCAGAATGCTGCCACACTTTCTTCTAGTTATCGCATCCTTATACAAATGTGTCAAGAGGCAGAAAATACTTTCTGTTCATGGATTTTTTGTTGTTGTTATTAGGAAGGACATTCTTTTCCAGAGGTGGCCCATCAGACTTCAGTTGAATCTCATTGACCAGAGCTAGGCATGTTGTCCATGCCTAAACCAGTTGCTGCCAAGGGAGGGTAAATGATTGGTTTAGAGTAATCCACCTTTACCCGTTGTGATCCGGGAGGCCCCTTGACGCTCACGGCAGCTGATGGCCGGATCCTAAATGGAATTCGGGGTCTTTTACTAGGGGTGGAGGCAACTAAAGCTTCTGCCACAATCAGTTGTCATTTTCACCTCACAGTTTCCTCTGCCAGGTAGTCCATGCTTGGCTCTGTCACTGCTAAAAGCTTGTTATTTTATGAATGATATTATTATAATTTTTTTCCAAATGTATTACAAATAGCTATTTTAGAAATCTTTGTTGATGCAAATAAATGGTTCTCATTGCCAACAGATGCTGAAATCTTTATTCCTTTTATGCATTCCATAGTTACAATGATGCCTTCAATTGGTATCTCATTCTCCTATTTATAAAAAAAAAATTGTCAGTTCAGATACTTTCTAAAAAGAGTTATTTTCCAAATACTTTGTAGTGTTAGGACGTACTATAAAGTCATATCCCACTTACCTCACTTGATCTTCAAAACAACCTATGATATAAGCAGGGCACGTAATTATCCTCCATGTGCAGAAACTTAAAGAGAAGTTGAGTTAATTTTCTAGGGCCTCCTCACACCTAAAGAAGTGATGAGATGAGGACTTGAACCCAGGTTGAAGACAGCCTAGCCTAGCTTGCTTTCGTCGCTCATCCAGCCTTTCAACATGCGTCAGTATGGTGCTATAAACATAAAAATTTTAAATGAGAAAAAGTTTTTTCCTTGATTATACATCAAATCAAGTTTTATGGTTTTTGGCCATTTCTTCTTTTTTGAATTGCCTGTTCAGTTCTAAGAGCTGCTTATATACTAAAGGTATTTACCCCAGTTTTGTTCTTCAGCATTCTTACTTGATTTATAATTTCTGTGTTCTCCAAGAGTCGTAAGAGGTTGCACTAAATCAGCACATAAGTTTATCTGCCAGTCTAACCATATTTAGATTATGAACATACATGTTCCGTGGAAGGAAAATATTTACTTAACATTTACACTCTGGAGTCTGATAGTTAACATTGTGAATGTTACAGCCAGTGGCACAGCCATTGTAACTTAGCCTTCTAAGCTGTGCTCCCATCAGCACTGGTCCTTACCCAGCCCCATCAGTCCACTGGTCAGTTTGCGTCACACCCATTTCCCGGCTCCATGTCCTTTTTCCCTCTCATCTTCGTGTCCTATTCTTCTGTTTCCTCCTCTTCTTATTACAGCCTTACTCTTCTCTGAGTTGTTCATCTAGTGCCACCTCCTCAGCTCTACCCTCATTCTAGTCCCTCAAACAGCACATGATCCTTCCCACCCCTGAGCATCTCTTGTGTGGTATTGTCATATTCCATATAAAATTTAAATGCCGGTGTTATTCTCTCATACTTGCCTTTGTCTCTTTCATAGCATTTAATACAGGATCCTGAATATAGTAGATATTCAGTAATTACTAAATTTAAAGGAGTGTTTGCTTAATATAGTTCCCTGTTTTTCTAATACATAATTTGTAATCTGATACACATTTTAAAAACTCTTCTTTCATTTCCTAATGAAATTCTTCCTTTTTTTTAATGGTTATTCCTCATCTTTCTCATTTCTTCTTCCCATATTTCATTTTTTAAATCATATTAACCTTCTCCTCTATGGTCCCAGGCCCTCAGCACTTTTATCCACAGGCTCAGCCCCATGGTAGAAAGAGTTTGTTGATTTCCATCCTTATTCTCCTCGTCCTTTTGTTTATTCCTTCAATTGCTCATATAAAAATTTCTTGCTGCATCATACTAGCAGAGAATACAAGTGTGATTCTTGTGTGCCAGGAGATGTCAGTTACTTGAGGACATATTTGTAAGTAGATACATTTCCTAGTGCACCCTATGAGAGAAACATCAGCAGCGAGCAATGCCCCAGAGCCTGTCTCAAGCAGTGTTGTCATCACGCTGATCCAGGTAGCTAAAGGCAAGCTGCACAGAGGGAGTGACTTTGAACATTTCAAGCCTCTTCTCTGTTTTTTTCTGCTGGGCAGGATAATGGGCATTTCTGAATCAGAACAGTTTGGAGCATAGGTATCAGCAGTATGCCTGGGCAGAATTTGGTGGGTGTTGCATGATTAGAATGAGTTTTGTATTTTTCAGCTGAGTAGCAATCTGTTTCTCTGTAGTGGAATTTGATCCTCAAGGGTTAATGTGTATGTTTTTCAGGTAGTTCTTCCAACATTTATTCTTGAAAGAAGATCTCTTTTAGAAATGTATGCAGACTTTTTTGCACATCCGGACCTGTTTGTGAGGTATTTGATGGAACATAGTAGTTTCTAATTTTAAAAGATTTTTACCCAATAGTTTTCTGCCTTTGCAGCATAGATGGATTCCCTTTTACCTTTTAAACACTTCTGGGGGAAAGTGACATTGAATATTTTGTTTATATTAGATGCCTGTTAGTTTGCTCAGGCTATATGGTAGCGATGTTGTTAGGCAACCAACACTTTAAAAAACCTTGAGAGTCCATTAATAGGTAGCCAGTATTTACAGAGCCAAGTCTATAAGTTTATTTGGCCCTGGGATTGGTATTCACTGTTAAACTGTTTACTCTATCTATATCCTGATGAAGTTTGGTTAACTGAGTTCATCCAACCTTTCTAAAGCACCTGTTGTTTCCCAGACAATCCTAAGAGCTGGGGTGGGGGGAAGCCAGTGTCTGCCCTTGAGGAGCTTACAATCTAGTTTCCAGATTACAGACCAAATCATAAACTTTGAATGTAAAGCTTATAATACTAGATATATATACAAAAGGTAGAAGTCATCTAAAGGTGGAATTGATTTACAAGGAGCTGAGTTCACATTGCTTTTCAGTGGTAGCAGGACAATTTTCTTTGTGAGGGGATGTTCTAATCTGTCTTCTGTGATTGCATTTCTTGGCCTTGAGCTGTGGTTTAGTGAAGCCAGAGAGAAACCCTGAGGCTCACAGTGGGTGGCCACGTTGGCTGACACCAATACGTATTTTCTTCTTGAAGCATATTTAAGAGAACCATTTAACTAATTCCCAAAGGGAAGAATTTCAGTTAATATGACACTGTTTAGGTTAATACACAGCTGAATAAATAAAATGTAAACATTTATTGGTAAGGTGTATGTAAAGATGCATAATACCGGTTATTCATTACATGTAGATTTGAGGTTTAGGGATAGTTTTTATGTATGAGAATTTAAACTTTGAGGTCCCTTAGAGGAACCATTTAAAAATACAAAAAAAGTACAGCTAAAAAGCCAATAGATAAGATTAAATGGAATTCTAAAAATACTAAATTTCAAAAAAAAAGGAAAGAGAATGGAAAAGTAAACAAAGGGGACAAATAGAAAACAAATACTTAGATGGTGGAGTTAAACCCAACTATATCAGTAATGATACTAAATATAAATAGCATACACACTCCATTTAAGAGTGATTTTCAGACTGGATAAAAAAATCTAGATCCACCTGTATGCTATTTGCAGGTGAGAGATTTTAAGTAGGAAGACATGATTGGTTAAAATTGTAAGGATGAAGAAAAGATATGGAAAACACTAAGCATAACATAATGCTGGTGTCACTGTGTTAGTTTGAGACACAGGAGACAATTTTTAAGACCAAAATACTATCAGAGACAAATGGGGATATGTCATGATTTTAAAGTCAATTTTTCAAAAATAAGTAATAATCCTAAATGGCATATGTACCTGATAACACAACTTCAAAATACATGATACAACAAAAATTAACTAAACAAGAGAAATAGACAAGTGCACAGTCCTGTTTGGAAATTCCTTAGGAATTGATTGAAAAAGTAGCTCCCTGCATGCACTTTCCCCACCCTCAAGAAAATCAATGAGGCTATGGAAGATTCAAACAACATTATCAATCAACTTGACCCAACTGACCTAGACACTACCAATCTGTATAACACACAGTCTTTCCAGGTACACATGTAATGTTCATCAGGATAGACTGTTACAGTGGGAAGACGTGATATATGTAAAAATCACTGGAACCATACAAAGTGTATTCTCTGACCATGACATGATTAAATTAGAAATCGATAAGACAGATATATCTAGAAAACCTCCAAATCTGGCAATTAAACAGTGCACTTATATGAAGTTCTAGAACAAGGAAAACTAATCTGTGGTACTAGAAACCAGAAATAGTGTTTGCCACAGGGTGAGGGGTGGGGATTGCTTGGAAAGGGGAAATTAGGAAACTTCGGGTAATGGAAATGTTGTATAGGTTGGTTGGATGGTGATTAATTTAATGGATATAGACATTTGTCAAAGTTACCAAACCAAACCCCTGAGACTGGCGTGGGGTTTTTTTATGTATATTATACCTCAGTTTTAAAAAGAGGCTTTGAGGTAACTCCTGGTCCCAGGTCCTCTCAGCTTGTCTCAGGGTAGACCATGCTGAGGGGTGCTGCGTCAGCTGGTCTCCTGTCAGAAAGCAGAACGCTGAATTTTGTCTTTCTCCCTTGCAGCATTAGTGACCAGAAGGATGCCAGAGACAGAATGGTTCAGGTTGTGAAATGGTACCTTTCAGCCTTTCATGCAGGAAGGAGAGGATCGGTTGCTAAAAAGCCATACAACCCCATTTTGGGCGAGATCTTTCAGTGTCACTGGACATTACCAAATGATACTGAAGAGAGCGCAGTGAGTTCTGCAGTGGTGTTTTTTGTTTGTTCGTTTTTTAAGATTTTATGTATTTATTTTTAGAAAGAGGTAAAGGGAGGGAGAGAAACATCAATTGGTTGCCTTTTGCATGTGCCCCTACCAGGGACCTGGCCCACAACCCAGGTGTGTGCCCTGACCGGGAATCAAACCAGTAACCTTTTGCTTTGCATGATGATGCCCGACCAACTGAGCCAACCAGTCAGGGTTGCGCTGGTGTTTTTTTAGTACCTTAAGTTGTATACGGATTCAAAACTTCATTTTATTTGGGGGTAGATAATAGTGATAAAGGTAATGATCAGAAGATGCTCCCCACTCAGAGAATGGTGTTGCTGGATCAGCATATTCTGAATGTAGTGAGCAAGGGGGTGAGATGAGGACAGAGACTTAGAAATCGGATTATGCAAGGCCTTGTGGGCCGTACTGATAACTTTATGGCTTAATGGCATCTCATTTTTTGTTTTGAGAAGATTATTTATTGATTTTATGAAAAATAAATTAGGAGCAAAACAAGTGAGAAGACAATTGAGGAGGCTTTGGCATTATTGCAGGAGACGCAGTTGATTCAAGCTCTATTTTGGACTTAGAACAGATAGAGAACTGATAGGTGGATTGGGGGAGGTGAAGGAAAGGGGACAGAGATGAATCCTTGAATGTGGGCTTCAGCAGTTGGTTAGTGTGCCGTTTACTGAAAAAGACAAAGTTGGATTTGGGGAGGGGAAGATCAAGAACTCTAATCTGAAATATAAAGTATGAGCAATCTATTAGATATCTTAAGTGGAGCTTTCTAGGTGGGGGTTGGAATTTAAGAGTCTGGAGTTCAAGGGAGAGCTCTAGAATGGAGAGAGGGCTTTCAGGGATTTTAGCCCTGGAATTAGATGAAATCATGTAAGAAGACAGCATAGCTAGAGAACAGTAGTAGGTAACTCAGACGCAAGCCCCCGCCCCCCTCGGCTCCTAGCATTTAGAAGTTGGTTAGAGGAAGACTCAAATAAATATAAAAGCCTCAAGGGATGAGGGTAAGATCCTGGCCCACAGTGCCTGGTACATAGTAGTCTCTCAGTAGACATAACTATCTGTGTCTTTCCTTTTCCAAGGGACAGATTACGTGTAGTCCTTTCTGAAGTCAGAGGCAGTATGTGTCTGTTTTTATTCATTTGGTAGGTGTTAATAAGTGCCCACTTTTGTGTCAACCCTGGTCCTAATTTAGGCACGTGGTCCTTGCCTTCAAGAGTGTCTTAGGGAGCCCTGGCGGGGTTGCTCAGTTGGTTGGAGCGTCATCCTATACACCAAAAGGTCAGAGGTTCCATCCCAGTCAGGGCACATGTGGAAGGCAGCCAATCAGTGTTTCTTTCCCCAGCCCTCCCTCCTCTTCCTCTCTCTTAAATAAACATTAAAAAAAAAAAAAAAAAAAAAAAAGAATGTCTTAGGGAGACTAGCACAAAGCAACAATTCTAATAGTATAATTAAGGACCATAATGAAAGTCTATGTGAGGTGCTTTGAGTGTACAGAGGGGGAGCAGTTAACCACCTTGGTGGGGAAAGACTCCAGTTACTAGATTCTCTGCAGTGTCATTTACGTTTCCACAGCACAAGAAAATGATGTTACATTTGCTTGCAGGAACTAGTTTCAGAAGGACCAGTTCCCTGGGTTTCCAAAAACAGTGTAACATTTGTGGCTGAGCAGGTCTCCCATCATCCGCCCAGTAAGTTACAGAGCTCCTCTGCAGCCTCCACTCTCAAACTGTTCTGTCTAAAGAGGGTCTAAAACCCCCCATAGGTGAGGTCACTACTGTCAGCTGTTTGGCTCCCTGTATCTTCCCAATCCTAGAAGTTTGGTGCCTCATATCTGTACTTGTGTAAATTCCGAAGACTATTAGCTTCACTGATTAAGTAGGTATGAAAAGAAGGGATTTGGAAAATAAACCTTTAACGTCTCTAAAGTCACACATAATGAGCTGTGCTGTAGAGAGCTCAGCACCTTTGACACAGTTTACATAAGTGGCAGTATAGTCCTGCACAGCATACTTATTGCTGACACTGCGGAGTGACTACATATCCTCAGTGTCTTACGTACCCAGTGCAGTGGTAATACTGATGGACCCAGGCTGGGGCTGGGACAGGAACAAGTGTACTGACCAGAAGAACAGACACACCCCTTGATTTTAAGCCTCCAGGGTTGGCCATCATCTCATGGTTCAGGGAAGTTTCTGCCCATGTGGCCCTGAATGGCAGTTTGCACTGCAGAAGTTGGTGTAAAGGCATTTGGGTACCTCCTGGCCTCATTTGAGGCAGTTCTTTGAGGGGTAAAGGATTTCCCTAAAGGAGTCAGTTCTTTCTCCAGGTTAAGTAAGAGAGTTGGAAAAGTGACTATAGTTATATAGGACACTAATTTAAAACAATTTCTGTAGTTTCAGCCTTTTATGCTGAGTGTTTTAACAAGAAGATACAATTCAATGCTCATATCTGGACCAAATCAAAATTCCTTGGAATGTCCATCGGGGTGCACAACATAGGGCAGGGTAAGTCTCTGGACACAGGGTGGGCCCCAGCATTAGCAGCAGGGTTTTATGTTATTCTGATGGCTGAGGAAGAGGAAGTGGCGCCTGGAAGCCAGAATGGACATTATTGTGTGCATGAAAGCATGTGTATTGGGGGTGATAGCGACGGTGGGGTGCAAGATCGGTATTCCCAAAACTGAATGGAGTGTCCTGGAGGATCCATCAATCAGACAACAAAGCCTGTGGCCAGATGACACTTATCATTAGAGTCCTCCCCCTCTCCGCAGGCTGTGTCTCGTGTCTGGACCATGACGAACATTATATTCTCACTTTCCCCAACGGTTACGGAAGGCAAGTAGAACTGCGTCTGTTTCTTCCAATCAGCAAGCAGCGAACCCTGCTGTTTATTAAGCTACGCCCCTCTCTGTCCTCTGAACTGTCAGCCTTACATGAAAACTTTTGATTTTGTAGGTCTATCCTCACAGTGCCCTGGGTGGAACTAGGTGGAGAATGCAGTATTAATTGTTCCAAAACTGGCTACAGTGCAAATATCATCTTCCACACGAAACCTTTCTACGGGGGCAAGAAGCACAGAATTACTGCTGAGATTTTGTAGGTATTCTGTTTTTCTGCTTTGGTGCTCTCTTCTGAGACACTTTCCTTTTGTCTGGAGTTATAACTTCTGTTACGAATTGAGCATTTTAATTCTGTCTTTGTAAACGTCACATCCCATGTGTCATGTCTCTCTAAACTCCCATTTTCAGGAGCCCTAAAATACGGGCCAGAACAACCAGACGCCACTGTGGGGCGTGTTTCCAAGAAACTCGACTGGCAAACGGGGAACAGAGAGGGGTCTCCCTGACACCAGTCAGCTCGCCCGGACCACCGGTTCCTGACTCCCCATCACCAGTGGGCTAAGGACTAGTCTGTGCCATGGACTCAGACTCCCACCTATGTGGCTCCAAGTCTTTGGTCTTTTTTTTTTCTGTGCCTTTCTGGGGAAAACAGTAACGATCATACCCTGGCTCGGTTTTGTTTGATGCTGTAGGGCTGGTGCAGACCACTGTACAGTCCGGTGCCGCTTGGTGGGCTGCATTCAGAGCCTGCTTGGAGGAGGAAAACCTGCTAGTGGAGGACACATGACAGGTTAACCCATTTTCCAGGGAGATGGTTTAATTCGAATGACCAAAGAGCACCCCAGAGTCTTGGGCAGGATGAGACCATGAACACAAGATGAAGTTTACTAAGGATCAGTGTAAGATTCAAGATTACTATTGCTGTAGGAAAATGTGGGTAGAGTTTAGGGAGCATCACAAGTCACCACTATAATAATGTTGGCCCCTGAAATGGCAATTGGTGGAAATACAATTTCCAGAACGAAGATATGAGTGTGCCTGCTCCTCAGAGTTCCTTAGGCACATGGCACCATCAGGAGCTGCTAGCTCACAGACTACAGTGTGGGCTGGCCAGAGGGAAGCGGGCAGCAAGGGTGTGGGGAGAGGTGAGCAAAGGGGTGGGGGAAATGGGAATATCTGTAGTAGTGGAAATAATGAAAATAAAGCAGGAAAAAAAGGAACTGCTAGCTCAGCAGAATTTCCCACCAGTCAGCTACACACATGTAGTAGAAAGACTGCCCTCTTAAGTTGTCAGCTGAAAGAGCGCTTGGTGGACTCTTCACACTGGGGGTTTGAGCATCAGCTGAGTGGTTCTCACACTCTTTGGTCTCTGGACTCCAAAATTATCAAGAACTCCAAAGAGCTTTTGTTTATATTATACCTGCAGATATTTCTCTTAATAAAAATTAACAGACTCTTGCACTGGCTGGTGTGGGTCAGTGGATTGAGTACCAGCCTGTGAACCAAAAGGGTTGCCGGTTTGATCCTCAGTCAGGGCACATGCCTGGGTTGTGGGCCAGGTTCCCTGTAAGGGGTGAACGAGAGGCAACCACACGTTGATGTTTCTCTTCCTCTCTTCCTCCCTCCTTTCCCCTCTCTAAAAATAAAATCTTTTTAAAAAGCTAACAAATTCTAAAATATTTATAAATGCATTTCCTGATGACAATAATAGCATTTTCTTAAAAAGAGAAAACTTTAAAAAGAAATTTGTGAGAAGAGTGGCATTGTACATTTTCTGAATTAAATCTCCGATACACAGTTGTGGCTGCATAATGATTTGTTCAACAACAGTGCACATACACTGTGCTGGTCCTGTAGGATTATAGTGGAGATGAAAAGTCCTGGAAGATTATAATGGAGATGTAAAAGTCCTAGCGACATCATAGCTGTATGATGTCATAGCACAATGTGTCACATTACTCATGTTTGCGGTGGTGTGGATGCAGACAGGCCTGTGCTGCAGTCACACGGAAGTATAACACAATTACATACATTACACAATGCTTGATAATAGACTGTGTTACTGGTGTGTGTGTGTTTACTGTACTTTATATTGTGATTTTGGAGTGTACCCTCTACTCATAAAAAGTTTGCTGTAAAACAGTATGCCTTATTGTACCAGCAGCAGCCTCATACACCACATGTTTACTTTGTCTCTCAATTGCAGTATTTTCTCTTGTGCTTGGTTTAATCTCATTGTTTTGGGCAGTAGCGCACAGTACAGGTTTGTAGCCTAGGAGCAGGGGGCAGTCCCATACAGCCTAGATGTGCAGGAGGCTCCACCATCTAGCTTTGTTTCGGTGCCCCTGCGGTGTTCACACAAGGGCGAAGTTGCCTGATGACAGATTCGCAGAACATACCTCATCGTGGGGTGGTGGGTGGCTGTAATTAATAGAGGATAGCGGGATTCTCCTACCTACTTGCAGTTAGTTGGTTGCTGTGTATCACATAGCCTCTGGGAAACACTGTGCCCTTAGGGGAAAATTAGAGTAAGGAAGGCAAATAATGTCTTAATGTTATGCAAGTAGTTTTGCTCTAAGAGGGTCTTGGGAACCCCAGGGGGTTCCCAGACTGCACTTTGAGAACCACTGCACAGTGACCTAAACCCAGGATTGTACGATTTTTCTGTTTGTCTCCCTTTTCTCAAAGCCCCTAAATCATAGAGGAAACTTAAATTTCAGTCCAGTAATAGTAGCTTCCTCCCTCTACCCTGTGTGCTTTTCCCTCCTGACCTTTTAGCCTCCTCCTGTCCCTTGCCTTGCCCCTCTTAACCTGTCTTTTGCTGTGATGCTTATCTTCCCAAGTTTCATACCTGCCATACATATCACTCTCTTGTCCAAGTACAGGTCTGAGTTGGGGCTTCTGTGGAAGGGATCCTTGTCAGGAAAAGAGATCAAACCATTGTACTCAGGTTCCCTTCAGCCCAAGGATGAAAACCTGATCTCTGGCACTATACCCTTAAACCTTCCGTGACCCTCATCCTGGCAGCTTTGCCCTTGAACTCCAGTGCTCACATAAACTCAGCACAGCACTGACCATCCCGAATCTGTGGCGTCTCTCCCCACTTGGCTATGAACAGTCTGAGGACAGGGACTGTCCCTAGCTGCTGCATCCCCAGCACAGGGCTCATCTCATACTCTGTTTGTGGGATCTCAAGTTTGTTAGCATCTTGTTTAGGGACCTCACTCTTACAGTTGGCTCTGGGAAACCTCATTCTACGGCATTACGCTGCCTCCACCTAAGACTTCACAGTTGCTCTTCTGTGTTTTGCTGTGTAGATCAGCCAGGTATTTTGGTAATTTTCAAGTTGAGGCTAACACACATGTTTCTTTTTCTATTAGTTCTCCAAATGACAAGAAGTCCTTTTGTTCAGTTGAAGGGGAATGGAATGGTGTAATGTATGCAAAATATGCAACAGGGGTAAGAAACGTGATTTTGCCATTTATTTCAGACTACATTGAATTGTATCCTCTCCTTGACTCCCGCTTCCTTCATCTGGAAGTTTAACCCCTGAGGCCAGCTCTAATGCCCTCTCTTCAGGGCAGGCCTTTTCCTTTCCCCACCTCTTCCCCAGCAGTAAAGGTAGTAGAATGATTTTACTTCCCTCTCGCCTTTCAAAACACTCAAGAATAATGTATGTTCTGTGCTGTATAACAGCAATGACTATGAAACAATATTGAATGTAAACTATAATTAATTTTTTTTAATTTAAAAAATAAAAAATTTTTAAAAAGAATAATGTATGTTTAAAAATGTAAATGTTCGCTGTATGACTGGAGTGTGTGGTATGTTTGTAAAATGAAGTGTTAATCTGTATCCATGTGCAGTCTGATTTTGTGTAAGAGGTATACTGACTGCCTGGCACCAGCAGCACAGAAATCAGTGAGATAGACTTTGCCCTCAAGGAACTTGCAAACAGTTCCTAATTAAGGTTGGCGGAAAGTGGTATGGAATTAGCAGGAGTCAGTGAACTGGATTTGGACTTGGAGAGTTTGAAATGTAACAAGCACTTCAGCACACTTATCATTGGGATTATTTATGAGTGTAGCTCTCCAAGAGATTACATCCTGAGAATGTAATAGCATCTAATCATGTTGAAAACGCCTATTGAATTGAGCCTCTACCAAGACTAAAGACACACAACTATATTTTAAGGCTGAAGATTGCTTATGAAACTCATTGTATCATTAACATATGTGAGACTTGATTATCGTTATCTGTTAATTAAAGTCTTCTGGGAAGAGTTGACTGTCTCAGAACAATTTAAATAAAATATCTGCCTACTTCTGTTTTCTAGGAAAATTCAGTTTTTATAGATACCAAGAAGTTGCCTATAATCAAGAAGAAAGTGAGAAAGTTGGAAGATCAGAATGAGTATGAATCCCGCTGGTAAGGAGTCAACATACTGAGAGCTGTTGATGGGCTAGGCGAGGGTGCTGGGCGGGGTGGTGGAGCACAGCAGGATCTGACAGAGCACAGACTAAGTTTGTGTGCTTGGGTTCACGTGGAGCTCCACCACTTACTGTTTTGTAACCAGGACTGTGAGTTTGCCTCTCTCTGCCTTTTCCTGAGCTCTGAACTACCTCACGGGTGTTGTGAGGAGTAAATGAGGTGGACATGTAGCATATATATGTGATGCTTGGCCTGTAAGCAGGACCCAGTGTATGATGGCTCATCACCATCTTAGTGGTTTGTCAGATGTGGCAACGAGGTCCCAACCAAGAGGTGTCTGTCTAGTAAAACACCTTCAGCTCTTTTGTTTGCAAGAAACTTTTTTTAAAAAATTTCATTCCTGAGGATTTTAGCATCTTTCTAAAATAACCTGAAAAAAAAAAACCTAACCAAAATATTATACTTCAAGAAGATCAGTTATTACTTAATATCATTAAATGCCTAATTGGTATTCAATTTTCCAATAATCTCAAGCATCATAATTTTTTCCTTTCTCAATAAAATTAGGATCTTCTAGTGCTATGAGGAATCTTGCACTGAAAGTTTTTCATTTAATCTGTCAAGGGCTTTCATAAGTGAAGGAAGGGAATGTTAGAAATCATCACCCTGCTTGTTGTCTCTTAACTTGTTAAAATTCTGCTCGGCTAGACTGCCTGCTCATACTCACAACAGAGGGACCTTAGGCAGACACTTTTCTAGTCCTGAGGAGTCTTCACTTGTAAAGTGACATGTTTGGACCAGAGCTGTCCAGTGTCATCTTCCAGGCCTTGAGAGGAAGCCAGATCTCTTACCCCTTAGGCCTGTGCAATTCCCCTCTTGACTCTTACTCTCTATTCAGTTTCTCTAAGTCCTCAGCTTGGAGAAATGGAGCTTCTCAGCTCCTGTGATCTCAGTTTATAGTAAAGGACACTCAAGCCCCACAGAGGTAAATTGACCCCACCAAAGTTGCATTGCTGATTAGATGTGGAGCCAGAAAAAGAATCCCAGGTCTCAGTTCTCAGTGTTCTTTCTCCTCTGTTGTCCTTACCATATATCCAGCTTTCAGCCCGCCCTTTATTTCCTTATATATCTTCCGGGTCTATTATTCTGTTCTTACTCCAGTGCCCTGGATCTAGCTTAAGGAGATTTAGTCTGTGAACTACAGCACTTAAGGGTAGAGCTGGACTTTCATTCTCAAGGTTGCTAATAATTGTGTCCATTTAGTTCTCAGCACCGTTTTTTTTTTTTTTTTTTTTAAGCCTTTGGAAGGATGTCACTTTCAACTTAAAAATTAGAGATATTGATGCAGCAACTGAAGCCAAGCATAGACTTGAAGAAAGACAAAGAGCAGAAGCCCGAGAAAGGAAGGAGAAAGAAATTCAATGGGAGACAAGGGTAAGTAAGTTTGCTTTGGGGAGCCTGTCCCCACCTCCCAACTGCTACTGCCCTGGTAACATGAGCTGTAACTCATTCATTCATTCCAGTGAAATTTGAAGTACTAAACACCGTTTTAAGTCGTCACAATGATGAACAGGATGGGCCCAGGTCCCTGATTGAAACTTTTGTCAGTGTAATGGGAGAAGACATAAAATAATAAAAAGTATATTATAGAAGTACATAGCAATTGTGTAACTGAAATCTTCCCCTTTCTTTTACAGTTATTTCATGAAGATGGAGAATGTTGGGTTTACGATGAACCATTACTGAAACGTCTTGGTGCTGCCAAGCATTAGGTTGGGAAATGCAAAGTTTACACCTGATAACCAGGGCGGTAGGCATAATTAAGCAACAGTCTTCCTTTGGGAGAACCTACTTACTCCCTTCTTATTGCAGTGGTTCCTATCTCAGGGATACTGGACTTTCCGATGCAGATGAACAATTAAAGCAAGAAAAGCTTCCCTGTTTTCCTCTTTTGTGGCAGTTACAATTTTGACTTCAGTCCTGAGAAAACTTCAGGTTTTGAAAACAACATGTCTGCTCCTTTTCCTGACCCCATGCTTTGAAAACCATTTATAAATCTGTCTCAAACGCTGCACTCTAGCACTGCTGTTGAGATATATATCATCTATTTCTTAGTTCGTATACTCTTGGGAGATATATATACACACACACGTATACATATAATAGACCCGAAGCCAGGTTTTTCATAAATACCCCTCTACTGTAAATACTGGTTCCTCTATTTTAGAAAATTAGCACAATGTATTAAAATCAAGTATTAGGAAATTTCATGGTCTCACCTAAAGTAACTTTTATTTTGAATTGTACCTAAGTCTGGATTATAGTTTAATTATACTCAGTGCTTCTTAAGGCTTCATAAAGTAATTTTTCCAACCTTTTTTTAAATGTGTTTATTATCTTTATGGTTAAACTTGGAGCCAATTATTTGACCATGTTCAGTACAGGAGTTGGCTTTACATGAGGATCCTAAAATAACGGAGGGTCCGTGCTTTCCCTCGCCCCGCCCTCACGCCCAGGGTGTGCTGTTGGCCCCACTGCAGTGTCCTCCAAAGTCTTCACTGAGCTCTCACAGAGCACCCATCGTGCTGCCAACATCTTACCCAAAAATATTTTATTGCCTTAGAGGTTCTGGGAAGTGTTTATTTTTAGATCTCTACCCCACACTAACAAAAATATATAATAAAAAGAATGCCACAGCAGCAAATGACTCATTCTGAAGGGCAATACAGAGCTATCTTTATTGAAAAATACATTAAAACATCACCACCTAGGCATTAGTCTTAGCACCTGACATTTAGGTACTAATAAGACATTGGTTACACAGGGCTGTCACACAGAACTGGATTCTCAGTCTGAGAGGACCAGTACCAGGGCTTCTCAAACTTCTGTAAGCTTTTCGGCCCCCTTGCCAATTTCACTCTGCCAGCTGCTACTGTAACGCTTGGTCAGTCAGTCACAACGGGAGAGGGAGCAGTAAATCAAGTTCTGTGATGCAGTGCAAAAATTCATCGAAAGCCCTAAGTCCACAGTAGTGTAACTTCATAAAGTAACATTTTAAAATACACAATGCTTCATTCAGGCCAACGAGACTGCAGTTTATTTGACTATTTTATGGTAGGGGAGAAGGTTAAGTGTTGATGTAAAAGCCCTAATATCAGTAATGGGGATGGCGGAATCTGTCAGCAGAGGAGAGGTTGGCAGGTAGGTCAGCTGCATCCCTTCACAGGAAGAGTGTGAATCCTCACCGTGAGGGGCACCATCCTCTTCCAGCTCATGCTTCCCAAATCCAACAACCTGAAAGAAGCCAAAGACTCACAGTGAGAAATATGCAAACAAAGTTTACATAAAGACCTGCCAGGATCTCTAATACCAGCCCAGACTCAGAGAATGACACCAGCTAAGTGACAACCATACTCACATGGACACTGAGCATTCTACTTCCCGGTCCTCTATGAGCCTTGAACCAATTGACTAGGTCTGATTTTGAGAATGACTTCAGTGCTTCAATCTTGAAAGAAAGAAAGCTATAAAAGACTAGCAATACATTTTCTGGAAAAATAGTTCTTAAACTTAACATCCTAGGTAGACTTCCTTGGTCTGAACATAATTTTTTCTCCCAACTCTCAGCTTGCCCCCAACCTCCCAGAGGAGGATAACTATGAGTGTTGGTAACACATTTTCAGGTTTTATAGCAAAGAGTGACTCTAGAGTATAAGAAGGTATGCAGATACTATAGTTACAGCTGAGTACTATACACCAAGCCAAAACTCTCAGGTACATAGTAACTATGCTCTAGCTCAAGAAAAATGCAGTCACTATTGAAATGGGTAAAGGGAATTTTATCTGCCCTGCTAATAGAAAAACTGGAGTGCCTTAAGAACTGGGCTAAAAGCCTCTTGTTAAACCCGTCTGCTTCAATGTCCTTTGGTAATTCGCTGCATAGGTGATACCAGCAAGACACTGAATTGGAGGACGCAGGGCTCTTTTTTGTGGGTTTTATTACTTTGTCAAAAGAACTATACCAGCAATCATTAAACCTGGAGGAGGAACCCCATAATCAAAGAACAAGTTTTACATTTTCCTTAAACAGCAGACCCTTTTTCGTCCTGACAAATCTTAAAGTGAACCTCAAGATGTAATGCAAAATTGATCTCCAGTTGAAATTGTTTGAGGGTGGGTGGTAAGGATTAGTTTAGTATCTTGCTCACTTGGCCACCTGTGATGCTTGAGAAGCAAGTCTGGACACTAAGAAAAGAGCACGTAAATAACCAAGCCTGGGTGTGAGTGCCTCAGGTGTTTCTCCCACACAATACTGATGTGCTTGGGATTGTGATGTGTGCAAAGTCAGGGGTCCTGATAGGACTCCTGCTCTGAAGACCATGCTATACCTCATGAGCGAGACGGTCGAAGAGGTACTGCTGTGTCACCACCTCGTTCCAGTTCCTGTCCACCTCCTCCCCGAGGTGGGTGTCCTCGCACTCCTTCAGCTTGATCAGGGCTGTGACCTGTCACCACCAAAACCGAGACCTTCAGGCATGACATCATGCTAGCTCCTCCAGAACACACTTGGCCCTGTCCAGTCTGACCTGTGATGGACATTCTATGGCCCCTTCACTCGGGACCTACCAGCATGAGGAGGAGGAGGATGAAGCTAGGAAGACATTTTGGTCAAAGTAAGGTGGGTCTACAGTGTTCGACGGTAACCAGCACACAGCACCACTAGGACTGGTGTCGCGAGGGCTTATGTGGGCCAAGGAACAACAGACTAAGCCAGCTCGGTCAGTCACCTGGGTGTTGAATGCATCCTCGGTGAGGTTTTCAATCTTTTCCTCAAAGCTAGAAAGAAACTCTTCTATCTTTTTATCAACAACTTCAGAGCTGAAACAAAACAGCAATTAAAAGTCATCAGAAACCTGGTCTTAAGTAGAAGGCAAAGGACAGAGTTAGGGCTAAGGCATATTTCTAGGAAAGAGGCTGAAGTGTTTTCTTCCCAGTTCTCAGTAGTCTCCCTTAAGTGGCAGGAGGAGGGAAAAGAAAATGGGAAGAACCCTGCCTGCATGTCTAGCCCATTTTCCTGGTACCCTCATGCTGGAGCAGCAACAGCTGTGCTCGACCATTCCAAAGCTGAGAACCAACAAGGCCTGCGCCTTGGTTCTAGCATGAAGGCCAAGTCAGGCACCTTCGCCTTTCTTGTCCTCAGGTCTGCCTGAAGAGGTGGAAGACTGGCAAGCCCTGTATAGTGAGTGACCAGAGGACATGAGCCAAACCCTAAAAGGACCATAGGAACCACTGGTCAGTCCTGGACCAGGCCATCTGTGAACAACCAGCCCCAATCCCCTGCAGCTGTGACTTTATGAAGCAAACCCATTTGGTAGAGTTGTCTGAGGTTTAAGTAAGTACCTGTAGTGCCTGCTCGCCATGCCAAGAATAGTTTGCTTACTCACTTGTATTTGGTTGCCTGAGTCCCCACGGTGACAGAGAATCCTAGAATCCCAGATGTGTTCCTACAGGTAGGGTAAACATGGTACCTACAGCCAAATCAGAAAGTTTTATGAGCCCTCGTGGTCACCTGGATCCTGCCCTCAGAAGCCCTAGAGATGGGGGAAGAGTTTCTGCATATCTGTACTGGGCCTGCAGATTCCTAAATGTGTGTGCATCTATTTCATTCTGTCAGGGGACCACAGGCTAGCATTTTCTCTTGCTGATCTTGAAATAGGCTGAGCTAAAAGCCCGCTCATGGTCCAAGATACAAACTCTACAAGTTTTGGCAAGAAAGTGTGACTCTAAGGCATGGAAGGACCAAAGAGCTCTGAGTGACTGCTCAGTCGGGATATCTGAAACCTCAGCCTGCAAAGGAAGCCCCAGGCCCTTATTTGAGCTCAGAGCTATTGCCAGTAACTCACCCAAGTGTCTGCTTGGTTCGAAGGAAGTCAAAACAAGGCTCTTCCATGTGCATCTGTAATTTAACATACTATCCATCAGCCCAACTCCTAACCAAGAAACCTCTATTTCTTCCCCTAAAAGTGTTCCCCATACCCCTGAATTCCAGCCTCCCTTACTGCCTTCTTCCTAAATTGCCCATGAACATGAACAAGCCCCTGTCCATGTTTGTAGTGGGTGAGAACACTAAATAACCATCTCACTTTCCAATCACAGATTTCTGATGACTCCCAAGTCCCTCTCCCAAGGCAGAAAGACCAGTCCTCCTAGTGGGTCAGGGGCTTGGAAACCTTAACTCCTCCATACAACTCACCACAAGCAGCTCCATAAGAGTATATTCTTTCAGACTCCTGGTACCTGACTGAAAGGAGAAGTTGGTCAGACCACCTGAAAGTCCGATGGCTTATGGGACTTTTTAATCAGCTGTTCTCAGCAACCATTTGTTCAGGTGTCCATCCCATTCTTCTCCCCTCAAAGGGAGTCGATCGTGTCCTACTGCCATACTTTGAACAATTTTGCTTATACATGTCTTCCCGTTGGAGGGAAGGTACGTGAGGAAAGGAATCATGCTTGATTGATTGTATTCCCAGCACAGAACTGCAGGCAGACATGAGGAGAGTTCAATAATCCCTACCTGTCAGTCAGTTCCTGCCCAAAGGATGCAGATAGAGGACACGCTAAAATCCAGTACTTGCAGTTCAAGGGACTGAAGTAAGGAGAGCAGGAAATGCCTGGGTGTCAGTGAAGCGTAACTGGACCTATTCCTCAGATGGAGAGGATCTAAATAGGAGCTTCTGCAGCCACATGCAAAGCCTCTCAGTTGCCTTCAAAGGGCCGTAATAATTTTAGGACTGTATAAACATAACCACTCCTTAACTGTTCAGGAGTTGAAATTACATTCAGACAGAGGTAGACTGGCTCTGTGAACAAGCTGGACCTCTCAGGAAAGACTGGGTTCATGGTCGAAACACAACAAAAGAAGAGTAAGGCCACACAGCCATGCCCAAAGCCCAGACAGGGGTCTTCACAGGGCCTGGCAGAGAAGAGACCTCTTCATGCAGGGAACCTAAGACCACAGTATAGGAGCCCCAGCATTTGAGAAGTCTGAGGCCAGTCTAGCAGGCACAGGTCCACGTAGTCCTAGAAGGGTGTGGGACTAACCACAGGCTAAAGTAGAATACAGGCCAATTGACATTGTTGCAAAATTCTTTTAAGTCCCATTCCACCTCTCCAGAATGGTGTGGAAAGAACACAGGATTTGAGAATAAAAGGAATAAATTCAAGCCCCAGCTGGTATAACCAGGGAAGGGACTCTGGGCCTCAGACTCATCACTAGTAAAATAGAGGTGATAAATCCCATCTCTGGTAGGATTACAATTCTGGTGGTCATTCTGTTTGCTGTATACTGATTGTACAGCTGCGTTTACTTTTGCCTCTTTGCAAAAATATCCTTTCAACAAATGTCCAGAAACTTGGGGTTCTGTCAGGGGAACGTTTAGGAATTTCCAACTACACTTTAGTCTGTCCCTCAGGACTAGTGCTTCAGTGATCAAGGAAGCACTGTGATTTAAAAGGATTCATTTTACTGACAAGAGCAATTTTTAAATGTAGTTGCTTCCAGAAGACAAATGACTCCAAGCACAAAACTACAGAGGTAACTTAAAGGGCCCTAAAAGTCTCAGGCTCACTACTTCCCCATGTACCAAAGTACATGTACTTAGCCATGAGGATGGCTGTGTGGAAAGGGGCTGACTGACCTGGTAGTACACAGTGACTTCAGAGTTGGCATCACCCTTGTTCAGAGCTCTCACTTTGCATAAGTGGTGGCCAATGGGCAGTTCTACCACCTGGAACTGCACAGACATCTCCTGCTCCAGAGGCGTGAATTTCAGCTTGCTGCAAAAGAAGTAGTGTGGGTCACTCGGGCAGTGCCTTTCTCCTCTTACCCTACCCGAAAACCATGAAAAAGAGGTCAGGCCTTCCATAGTCCCTTCTGCATTGCTTTGTTTAGATAACTAGCTTCAAGAAAACCTGCCACAAGAAGCATCTCCACTGTGGTTTACCAACAAGTGAGTTGCACCTCAAGGCTCTTCTGCTGGTAGGAACACATAACTCCCAAAGAGAAAACTCAAACCAATACTCACTCAACAACATATTTCAGGAAATCCATAGATTCCTAGGAGGCAGAAGAGAAGAAATAATTACATCAGTCTCTCTTGACATTAATTTCACCCAGAACCAACTAATATCAATATTCTAATTGCTTGGGAAGCCCTGGATAACATGAGGAAAGCAGTCACAGTCTGTAACCCAAAATGCTGGGTAAGTCATTCATTGACTGGGCTCATCATTCACTGACTTAATATGTGTGTTGAACACTAAATGGCTTTCAATTGAGCAGCTCCTCTCCTCTCTCCCTTGGCACTCTGCTCACCTGTGCACACACTGTGACACTTTCCCCACTGGGTCAGACTTAACTGTCCAGTTTACCCCAATAAGTCTGTCCTCTATGACAACTGTGATTGTGATGTAGAAACTTGGAGCCTGGCACAGAATGAGCGATAGAACAATAACACTGAGTGCATCCCCTCCCCTCATCTCTAAAGTGATCCTACCTGGTACTAAATGGTTAACATCTTAACCATTTTTAAATGTACAATTCCCTAGTGTTAAGTATATTCAGTATTGTGAAACAGAACTCCAGAACTTTTCATCTTGCAAAACTTGAACTCTGTAACCACAAAACAATTCCCCCTTTTTTTACTTCTCCAAAGCCTTGGTAACCACCATTCTGCTATCTGTTTCTGTGACTTTGACTACTCTAGATTCCTCACACAAGTGAGATCAAACTTTGAATCAATTTTTACAACACCCTCCTAATTAGTCTGTCTGGATCTTAATGGTAAATCCTCTTTTAAATCCTTCAGTGGTTCTCTATTTACTACAGGATGAAGCTGAAGCTCCTTAGCTTCATATGCAATCTTGACATACAAATTCTGTGTATGTGCATATACATATATATACATTGCTCACCATCCCCCAGTCCCACTTTAATTTCTAGTGTTTGTAGTTTCCATACACAATCTTCAACAAATGTAACCAATGCCCATTTCACTCAAAGTCCTGGTCCACTACCACCAGTCTCCATCATAAAAATGTCTTGCTCATCAGAGGAGCCAGGTTCCATTCTAAACAGACTATGACAATGCTGGCTCGTCAAAGGATATGGAGCTTCAGAGAAAAACTAATGCAATTCCAGAGCCCACAGTGGCATTCAGACCTGGCCAAGAGTGACTGAACACCTCACACTCACTGTGCTTGTGACATTTCCTTGTACCAGACCCTCAACAAAGAGCTGGGATTTGAAATCTTTGACGAAGCTCAGGAGAGACTCAAGGGAAAGGCCATCCATCAAAGCCCGGTACTTGTCAATCATAGACCAACGGGCATATTCCAGAATTAAAAGCCGCACATCTCTGCAAAAAGGACAGGAAAAAAAACAAAGTGTTGTTGTAAGTTATGAATCTTGAAGGTAAAGAAGGATTTAGTTAAATTTCTACAAATGATATGCTTCATTTTATCTTTTGTAAAGACTTTATTTATTTTTAGAGAGGGGGTTGGGAGGGAGACAAAAGAAACATCAATGTGCAAGAGAAACATCGACTGGTTGCCTTTTGCACACCCCTAGCCGGGGACCTGGCCCACAACCCAGGCATGTGCCCTGACTGGGAATTGAACTGGCGACCCTTTGGTTCACAGGCCTATGCTCAATCCACTGAGCCACACCAGCTAAAGCCCCACACACACTAAGTGGTTTAAACTTGGGAAGTCACCTAACACATGTGACTCAATTTCTTCATTTGTAAAACAAGGGAAATAATAATGGGGTTTTGGTGAGAAATAAATAGATATAATGTTCTAGGTCTAGCACAAAACAAATCTTCAATAAAAAGGTGTTGTTATCATTACTTTACCACATTATAATAAACTAGCATTCAGGAGTAATCGCATACACAGGACTGTTTTTCAACATATCAGTAGTTCTAGACAACTCTCCTTTCCAATTTATATTTGGTTATTAGTTTTTGTAGCTTTTTGTGATCAGATTTTCAGTTATCACCTGCCTGTCTCTTAACTACTTCCTCCCCTGCTTTCGAAGTTTGGTCATTTATGGGCTCATTATAACTGTCAAAGGCAGGGCCTCTCTATTGGGTTGTGCAGTTTACCATTTATAGACACCCAGCAAGGAGGTCAAGTAGGGGATTGCAAATCATGTGCACAAAGGGCTATGTCTGCTGAGGGGATGTTCTCCCTCCCTGCTGACAGAGGGCACTTCCAAGGAGGTACTTTTCCCTGATTCACACAAAGTAACCCCATGGGCTGTAGGCTCCAATGAAAGGCCCAAGGGGCTGCCTGTTAGCAGAGGGTTTACACATTAGTATACATGCTGTCCAGAAGCCTTTTTGCTCTCTTCCGGAACTTTGGCTAAATTCTGGATAGCTACAGTTTAAGAAGTTTAACTCAGCTACTCATCACAGCACTCAACACACTGAAATCACCACAGTAACATATCACCAGCAAGCAATTCTGAACTACGTAAAGCCAGCACCACTTTAACTGTTAGTTATTTACAAACTTTGGAAAACCACTTTTTTTACCTTCAGCCTCTAATTAAGTATAGTAGGCTACTTTCAGTCCTACTCACAGATAGCTGTTAGCTGGGTTTAAAAATCCTATAATTTTATGGACTGAAAGTAATAATTTTATGTGATGTCATTTCATAAACGACAGCACAATTCTATCAAGTCTGAAAATTGGCAGTGAAAGTATAGCCTCAGCCCCCACACATAACCCCTAGGAAGGCAAATACTTTCAGGCCTTCAGAATAAAAGCTGATCCCATGTATACCCACTTGGCCAGAGTCTCAGGCTTGATGAGGATGTTAAAGTAGGTCTTCTTCAACTGCTCGGTTATCATTGTGAAGACAGCTGGTGTGGAACTAAATTCTGCCAGATAGTCAATAATGAGCTGAAACAGTAGCTAAAAAGAAAAGAAAGAAACACTTTATATGGAAAAGCATGAAAATTAAGGGTTTTTGGGCAGAGGGGCGGGGGAATGTCTTCCATTGGTTTTTACCAGGGGCCCGGCATGGAAACAAGCATTATAGGGAACAGAAGCACTGATGACTCAGAGAAGTTCCAGGGGCTAAAATCCTCAACACTGTCAAATTTGGAGCAATGATTCTTTTATTTTTATAATTTTCATAGGTATTCTTAAATATTTCTTTCTTCAAAATGAACATAAAAATAATTTTATATGCATCCCCACAGCCCCTAAGTATAATTTTACTTGGGAGGATGTTACATTTGCATGTTAATTTTTGAAGTAATGATAATTTTCTGTCAAGCTGTCCTATTTAGAAACATAGTCTCTCCCTTAAAGTCTTTTTCTTATACGCTTGGATAAGATCTATAGCTTTCTTTAGATAAGGTTCTGCATTTTTCTTATTTATTCTAAGTATTTTGTTTTCCTCAGTATTATAAAAAGAATGTTGTTGCCCTGGCCGGTGTAGCTGAGTGGATTGAGCACAGTCTGCGAACCAAAGGATCACGGTTCGATTCCCAGTCAAGGCACACACCTGGGTTGCAGGCCAGTTCCTAGCAGGGGATGCACAAGAGGCAACTGTACATTGTTATTTGTCTCCCTCTCTCCTTCCTTCCCCTCTAAAGATAAATAAATTAAAAAAGAAAGAAAGAATGTTGTTTCTATCCATTTCTAAGTGATTATTGCTACCACAGGAAAAAGAGTAATTTTGATATACTGACCCTGTGACCAGTCACAAGTTATTTTTACAACTCTATTAGTATCTTAGGTTTTCTAAGAATACAACCGTATCATCTGCAAAAAAAAAAAAAAAATTACTTTTCTCTGAAAGAGATTTGGACTTCTGGTCAAGATGGGGGCACAGGTAAACATGGGTCACTTTCCTCAACTACATCCAATATTACAACTAAAGTATAGAACAACCATCACTCAACTGGCAAAAACTGAGTTGAATGGAAGTCTGACAACTATGGAATTAAAGAAACCACATCCATCCAAACTTGGGGGGAGGTGAGCGCAGAGATGCGGAATGGGCTGGTCCCACATCCATGTGTGGTGGGTAAAAATTTGGGAGGGATATATCAGGAGTGAGGAGTCACATTCACAAACCAGGACCCCCAGCCAAGGGTTCCAGCATCAGGAAGGTAAGTCTTAATAACTTCTGGCTGCAAAAGCCAGCAGGGATTGAGTCAGTGGGAGAAACTCTGGAGTCCCAAGCAGTTCCTATTAAAGAACGCACACAGATTTACTCAGATAAACGCCCTCTGAGCTCTAGCACCGGGGTAGCAGCTTGAAAGGCACCAGTGTCACATGGGGAGAAAAATTGTCTGGTATCAAAACAAGAGCTGGCATCTTTCTCCCAGACAGAAAGGCAGGCAGAGACAGAGCCCACATTCTGGTGCCATATCTGAGACTCCATCAACCTGGCCAACACTGCTTGCCCTGCCCTGGAGATCCCCTGAGGCTCCATCCTACCCAACTTAGAGTTGTTAACAGTAGCTTTTCCATATGAATGGCTGGTCTTAGCTCATGCTTCATAACTTCCTCAATCCTCTCAAACAAGCAACAGCTAGCCTCAGTGAGTCCCCCAGCCTCTATACTTTTTGCTAAGTGGCCCCAGGCACAGCACTAGCAGCAGCCAGCCTAGATTCACAGCTTGGCTTCACCTGGGAATCTCTAAGACCAGCACAAGTAGCAGTCATCTCAGATTGCTCTATAGCTCAGACAGGGTGGCCCCTAGCAAAACACAGGTAGGGGCTGACCTTGGCCTACACCACCTGGGAAACCCCAGGGCCAGCAAACCCAATGCACGGCTACAGACCACATCTGAACAAGACCACCCTGCCCCTGCACAGCTGATTCTCCACAGAGGGTAGAGCATGGTGGTCAGTGATCATAGCCAACCCTTGCAGCTAACTGGCCTGGGTAAATCCCTCCCATTAACCTGCCAATAGCAACCAAGGCTCAACTACAAGGGGAGGGTGTACTCAGCCCACATGAAGGGCATAACTTTAGTAACCAGCTTGGGTAATAGGGGAGGCTGTACCACTGGACCCTACAGGACACCTACTATATTAGGCCACACTACCAAGACATGGAGTCAAAGCAGCTCTACCTAGTACATAGAAACAAACACAGGGACACTGATAAAATGAGAAGACAAAGAGACATGACCCAAGTGAAAGAACAAATCAAAGCTCCAGAAAAAAATAAAACTAAGCCATGAAGAGATAGCCAACCTATGAGACGCAGAGTTCAAAATACTGGTGAACAGGATGCTCACAAAATTGGTTGAGTATGCAAAATAAAGGAAAAAGTGAAGGCTATGAAAAGTGAAATAAAGGAAAATATACAGGGAACTAAGAGTGATAGGAAGGAAACCGGGACACAAATCAACAGTTTGGACCAGAAGGAAGAAATAAACATTCAACCAAAACAGAATGAACAAGAATTCAAAAAAATAAGTAGAGGCGTAAGAACCTCCAGGAAAACTAAATGTTCCAACATCTGAATCATGGGGGTGCCAGGAGAAGAGGAAGAGCAAGAAATTGAAAACTTATTTGAAAAAACAATGAAGGAAAACTTCCCCAATCTGGCAAAGGAAATAGACTTCCAGAAAGTCCAGGAAGCTCAGAGTCCCAAAGAAGTTGGACCCAAGGAAGCACACACCAAGGCACATCATAATTACATTACCCAAGATGAAAGATAAGGAGAGAACCTTAAAAGCAGCAAGAGAAAAGCAGGCAGTTACCTACAAAGGAGTTCCCATAAGACCATCAGCTGATTTCTCAAAAGAAAACTTACAAGCAAGAAAGGGCTGGAAAGAAGTGTTCGGAAGTCATGAAAGGCAAGGACCTGCATCCAAGACTACTCTATCCAGCAAAGCTTTCATTAGAATGGAAGGGCAGATAAAGTGCTTCCCAGATAAGGTCAAGTTAAAGGAGTTCATCATCACCAGGCCCTTATTATATGAAATATAAAAGGGACTTATCTAAGAAAAAGAAGATAAAAAATATAAACAGTAAAATGACAAAAAACTCACAACTATCTACAACCAAACCTTAAAAAAAAAATAACAAAAACAAACTAAGCAAACAACTACAAAAGGAACACAATCACAGAAAAGGAAATCACATGGAGGGTTATCAGCAGGGAAGGAGGCTGGGGAGAAAGGGGGAGAAGGTACAGGGAATAAGTAGCATAAACACTAGGTAGAAAATAGACAGGGGGCAGGTTAAGAATAGTATAGAAAATGGAGAGGCCAAAGAACTTATATGTATGACCCATGGACATGAATTAAAGGGGGGGAATGTGGGTGGGAGGGGGTGCAAGGCAGAGGGGAATAAAGGGGGGAAGTGGAACTGTAAAAGTATAATCAATAAAATATATTTTTAAAACGAAGAAAAAAAATCAAAACTATGAACAATAAAATGACTATAAATTCATACCTATCAAATGATTGAATCTAAAAAACAAACTAAGCAAACAATAAGTACAGGGCCAGAATCATGGATACAGCGAGTATTTGATGGTTGCCAGATAGGAGGGCGATGTAGGGGAAATGGTGAAAAGATGAGGGGAATAAGAAGTACAAATAGGTAGTTACAGAATAGCCATGGGGAAGCAAGGTATGGTATAGGAAATGGAGTGGCCAGAGAACTTGTACACATGACCAATGGACATGAACAATGGTGTGGGGATTGCCTGAGGAAGTGGGGTGTGCTGGGTAGAGGAGGGGAAAGGGGGAAAAACTGGGAAAACTGTAACATCATTATCAACAAAGTATAAATGAAAAAAATAAAAATACTTTTTTCAATTGTTTTTATTTCATTTTCTTCATTTTAATTTAGCAGCTACAATCTCTAAATTATTGTTGAAGAACAGAGGTAACTGTGGGTACCCTTGGCTTATTCTTGCTTTTAATGTTCAGCATTTCACCAGTTAGTGTAACATTCGCTGTTACTGTTTTTAAATTAAAATTTTGATTGTGATTAAGTAATTTCTCCCATTTCTACTTATTAGTAATACCCACTCAAATTTATCAAATGCTTTGACATTTATCACTCTATCCAAATAACAAGCATACCCCATTTTGTTGTGCTTTGCTTTACTGCACACTTCACAATGTTGTATTTTTACAACGTGAAATCAGCACAAAGATCAACTCCCTTTATTGCAGCACTCGCTTTAACTGAGGAGGCCTAGATCAGAACGCACACAACTCTGAGGTTTGCCTGTTGTGCCTTTCATTTGACCTGTGTTATGATTTATTCATCAACTTCCTGATACTGAACACTAGCCCTTTGCATTCCTGGCATGTGGTCAGAGTGAATTATTCTTTTTGTTACATTGTTGCATTTAATGTTCAATTTTTTTAAATATTTTATTTATTTACTCTTAGAGAGAGGGAAAAGGAAGGAAAAAGAGAGGGAGAGAAACATCAATGTGTGGTTGCCTCTAGCACGCCTCCTACAAGGGGACCTTGCCTGCAACCCAGGCCTGTGCCCTGACTGGGAATCAAACCATGACCCTTTGGTGTAACCCTTTGGGAATCAGGCTGGCGCTCAATCCACTAAGCTACACCAGCCAGGTAATGTTTAAATTTTTAAGTATTTGCATCTACATTTTACAGGTAAAACTCATCTATCTCAGGTTTTAACATTAAAGTTAAGTATCATAAAATGAAGAACCTCAAATACTTTCCTATGGATTGTATTTTGAAAAGCTCTCCAGGTAATTCCAAAACATATCTCCCAAATGACAACTATAATACTAGGCTTTAATCTGTTGGGACCTTATGCTACGTTATACGTAAGCCTTTGAAGGTTGATAAAAGTAAAATATTCCATGGTGTGTCCTCCTAAGACCGATCTCTGTTCCCTGAGAAGACTGACAGGAACAAGGGCATAAAGGAGAGAACTATATTATTCACCAGTGTTTCTGCTAAGATATGGACACTGTCACCTCTCAGCACAGATCTAACCTCTGCCAAGGCCTTTCCTCCAGATTTTTTCTTGTATGAATCCAGTTCCCCAAACCTTAATATATGTTCTACCCACTGGGTACATTATATTACTTTACCTGTTCAATGATCCAACCCTCTCAGCTAGCACCCTATATTATTTCTCCCTCTGCTTGGGAAGCTTTTGACAAAGTGACACTGGAACACATTCCTTACCAAAAGACAAACTACTGACAAGATATATGTCCTGCTTCTAAAAGGCTCAAACTTAGAACTGAGAAACAAGACACACATATTTAAAACAATGGGACACACAGTACAAGAAGAAGAAAGGACACACACACCTGACAAGAAAGCATGATAACCCACGTGAATAAAGATTACTTTCAACGCATGGCACTCCATGCACAAGCCTCTATTATTGGCGCTATGGGAGCAACGAACATAAATATGAAACTTCAAAGCTCTCTATGGGGAAAACAGAGCACTTGTACTTACAGGTAGTTTGTGGTTAAATCCTTTTACTCGAATAATTAAACCATGTTCTCCAGCTACCAGCTTATATTCCAGCTGTGCCACATCTGCTTCATAAGCTGGTTCCGCAAGGTTATGGGTGAGGATATTGACAAAGATATCAAAGAGGACTACGCTGAGAATATAAAATGCAAACAGCATCATTAATTGGCAAGAAATAGACATGAAAAGATTTGCTTTGATTTAGAGTAAGAAACTTTACTTTTACGAAGATGTTTACTCACTTCTCCCAAATGTAAAACTATACACTAATTGAGATCAAGGTAAATCTGCTTGATCTCACTGCTTCCAGGACTCACTTTCACAGAGGTTCTACAGAGCTCTTATCTTCAGCTGTGCTCCCCAATCTTTTTCAGGTCATGCACACAGAGAAAATGGTCATATTCATGCTGCACAGTGGGGTTAAGTGTAAAAAGTATCAAAGGTAACAAGCCTAATGGCTCTATTACTGTGGCCTAGGTTTCCTGACTGACAAATTAAAACTCTGAGGGAAGGGATAAGGGTAATGTATTTTTTAAAGTGAATATTAATAAATGTTAATGCTGCTTGTCATCTTAAGGTTGGATTTTATGTGTTAAGTAGCAAAGGAAAGAAGAAATACACTATCATTTCCTGAGTACCTTCTATGTTTCAGGATTATTTTTGGCTCTCTGACCGGGGAGGTCAGAACAATACAACTATCTACATAAATATATATATATATAAGTGATTTGCTAAGAACAAAGTATACATAATCAGATTCTCTGGCAGCCTCTAAATATAGGATCAACAGATCTACTCATCCTCATCACAGACTGGAAGCTAACCCAAACTCATCTCTAAGGCACTATCTCAACCAGTAATTCTATGAGTAGCCTTCACTATCAGCCTGTGTTACAAATGGTACTGGAGATGGCAGCAGCCACAACTTCATCTTGATGTTAAATTGACCCAAATAATTTGTTTTGGGCATGGAAAAAATACACAAATCAGCAGCATAGCTCAAGTAATGATAGAGAAAATGATACAATGATTCAGAATGAAACAAAAAAATTTTCAATAATAAAGATTTTTTTTCTGGAAAAGAGGACAATTGCTTACTTTGCTGCAGACTTTTGTATCAAAGGTGAGATCAGGTGGAAACGTATATATGCTGAAAAAAAAAGATCATAGATAAGAAAGTAAAGGCCAGAGGCCTCAACAGTCTATACATTTATTTTTTCCCAATATCATGCTTTTTTAAAATTCTGAAATAAGCTACTAATCCTTACATCTTCATTACATTTTTATCCTAAGGGTCTTTAAAAAGTAATATTTACCATCCCAAATAATGACCAGAAGGTGCACTTTACTCTACAGAAATATCAGAGATAGACAGATATACAGAGAAGCCTACAAATACTCCTATTTATCAATAGCTTTAGTCAGGGAAAATGTTTACAGAGGTATGCATGTCAATGACAGTAAGGGAACAATCCCAATGCTCACAAAAAGTTACAGCACAGACTTTCCAAGGAAGCTGAATAAATGATAAGAACATTTTTAGAAACTCTTATAACCTATTCAAAAAAAACCCTGAGGCAACATCTTCCCAATAAACTCAAGAATTCCTCAGAGCTACAGTGTAGTTGGTTGAGGTTAGGGATGTGAATTAAATGGCCACCAATAGCACTCAGCCTCTGATTCCATGTTGCTTCAGTAGGTTTCTATACAATGCACAGGAACAGAAAAAAAGCAACATAGTTTGGGCTGCTAATACTAAGTTGAAGGATTTAAGAGTGTTTAACTGTATACTCTGCTTCTTCTATACTGAAAAACAAAACGTAGAGGGAGATATATGGAGAATATTTCACATTTGTAATGCTGGATGAGGCTCTGGTGTCTAAGAATAATTTCATTTAGTGTACTCTTATTCTACCTCCATTTTAAAAAATTTTTATTGATTTTTTAGAGAGAGAAACACTGATTTGTTGTTCCACGTATTTATGCATTCATTGTTGATTCTTGTATGTGCCCTGACCAGGGATCAAACCCTATAACCTTGGCATACTGAGATGATGCTCTAACCAACTGAGCTACATGGCCAGGGCCTCTACCTCTTTTTAAAAATCATGTTCAAAAGTACAACCTATTCATTCCCTAAGATGGCCAAATACCTGCCTCTGCTTTCATTAAACTGAAAGAAAAATATCTGAAAACAATTTCATTTTAGGCTTGAACTTTATTCCTAGAATCTGTAGTGTCTACGGGGTTTTTGTGGGGGCACAGGAGCTCAGCATGGGTCTGCTAGGCAAGCCTGGAAAGGCCTTCAAATGGAAGGGGGAGGGGAAAGGGAGGCAGGTGATAGACATGAGGAAAAAAGTTTTTTGCTACAATGTGAAGAAAGATTTATAACACTCATTTCACTGCTTTTAGGGAGGGAAAAATTGTACCTTTGGGGATTTTAAATTTGTTGTCTTTCTTATACCACAGGCAACCTTGTGGAGTGTTCACAATTTTAACAGGGTATTCCGTCTCTGGACAATCAAAAGCCTTCAACATGAAATCCGTGGCTAACAAAAGAAAAGAGTAATAACTCATTCAAGTAGGTTAATAGGATTCTCAGCAATCTATTCTTGGCTTCAGAAATCTACGTAACTTCAAGTACTTTGTGAAATCTGAAACAAAATTTCTTAAAATAATACCCTTTCTTCACACAATTAAACATTTGCTATTTTCCATTCTGATTTTTTAATGCTTTCACAATTCATTACACTGATGTCAGAGCCCATTACACTGATTTCACAATCTTCTAAGGGGTTGCAATCAATAGTTTGAAAAACACTAAAACAACCAAAGATAATGACAATTCCAACAGAGACGGAATGAAAGGATCAGCTAGGGTATACAAGCAAAAACAAATGCTTCAGAGAGTCCCAAGATCTATGTTTACGTGCTGTTTCCTCCATCTTCGACAAGTTGCTTTTTTACTTTTTTGAACCTCAGTTTTCTCATTTGAAAAAGAAAACAGTGATGCCAATCCCAGAGTGTTACTGGGCAAATGGTTCTTTGTAAAACATAATGTTCTATATAGGTGTTATTTGTTTTATTAGAACACAGGTGGATTATCTATAATGATTGCTATTTCACTGACCTATGTATTTGTTTTCAGCCGGGAGATGAAGATCTGGATTTAATTTGAAATTATTCTTCCAAAGTTCAGCCCAAGAGTTTTCAACATCTGCAGAGGTGGAAAAACAAACTGTTCCAATCAAAAATGCAATGTTCAGAATTCTCTCAATAACAAACCAGTCAACAATTAGCCTTTACAAATCAATTCTCCTTTCTTCAGAAACCTATGAGTGATATATCCAGGCATTCTAGACTTTTGAGATTCAAAGTGGGGTCTCTGGGAGCTTAGCTTGTAGAATTGCAGAGTCTCAGGCCCTTCCCAAGAGCTACTGAATCGGAATCTGTATTTTAATAAGCTTTCCAGGTGTAACATACGCACACTGAAGAAGTTTGAGATGTACTTTTCTAAAACATGGTCAAAACTGTTCCCAAACTATCAAGACAACAGAATTTTTTCACTAGCTAATAAATATAAATAAAGTCATAGCAAAGAAGTATAAATAATTTTCATTTGAAGGTAACCTGAAAATATATATACTTTTTCCCCTACAAGAACTATCAGATACATTATTAATTAAGGAATTAAAATTCCCAGGTGAGTCAGATATACCTAAATTATGTAGGACAATTATTAAAAACATTTTACCTTCCATACTATACTGAGTCCCAAACCATTTCTCCTTGAGGTCACATTTTCCCTCATTAGCACCAGACAGTAGGACAAGATTCGCTTTTTGAGGAACTAGCTGATTAAGGGCTTCAGCAATGACCTAATAAGGGATGGGGGGTGGGGTAGGGGAGGAGACACATGAACAACAATAACAACCTTAACATATACATCTGTTAAAAAGCCAGAACCACATTATGTTAGACACCCCAAGATCCTAGCATCCTGATGAAATGAACAAAAATGTCCATAGTCCATAAACACCCTAATTTACAAAAGTTCATTAGTCTATCAGTTGCTTAAAATGTTTCTTGATAATGCTATATAAGGGGGGACACCAAAAAAGTGGAATTATCTTCTGGAAGACAATTATCGCCTCGTAGTACAGGCTTCCTCTGCTAGGTGCGTGTTCCAGGAACCCATCTGTATCAGTGCGCTAGCTGGCATTGTTGTCAGAGGCTGTGTTCAGCTTCAGTGAAATTTTCTTAAAGTCTCTTTCAATGCATTTGCCATTTCATGATAGGTGGTTTATGAATGCACCTGCCCACACCATGCTAAGTATTCGGTTTTTGACCAAAAACAGCATTATCCCTATGCCCCTCACTTGATTTCACCCTGAGTGACTTTTTAGTTTCCCCAGATGAAAAAAGCACTCAAAGGGAAATGTTTTGCTGATGTGGAAGAGGTGAAACAAAAATGGCAGAAGCACTAAAAAGCATCAAAATTTATGAGTTCAAAAACTGTTTTGAGCAGTGAAAAAAAAGTCTCAATAGATGTACTGTTATCAAATGAAGGCTACCTAGAAGGTGACTGAAGTTTAAACATGTAAGAATAAATACACAATTTTTTTATAAATAAATTCTGGGTTTCTTTGGATCCCACCCCAGGTAAACAGTACTCATCTCAAATTGTACATAGTGATAGTACTAGCAGTAAAAATAGCTATCACTAAGTTTTTACTATGTGTCAGATAGTGTTTAACGTGTTATTTTATTTAATACTAAAAAAAACCCTAAGGTATACCAATTTTATAGAAAATAAGAGCTTCAGAAGTTAAAGATGATTTGCTCAGGTCAAAGATTATGTAATCTGTACAGGACAACACAGCTAGAAGTGATCAAAAACAAAGTTCTAACCAAGTCTGTACATGATTCCAAAGACTACAGCACTCTTAACTGCCACCTCACACCTAAGAAGCAGTGAAAATGAGCCCACGTAGGGCCTCCTCCAATAATCCTTCAGCTATGATAGGACTAAAACAAAATTTTATGGGTTATGTTTAAAATGCTAACTACCATTTAAACACCATTTCTTTTCACCATTTCTTTGAGGAAAAAATGACAAATGGTGGTTCAGAAAAAAACACTTGGACCCTTGGGCACAACCACCCTAGGGAAAGGACAAGAACGTGTGACTGTTGCTTTTTCCTTTACCTTGCCTGACCTTCTTTAAAATTTGTAATAGTAGAATACCCTTTATCAAAATTTCTCAACCTTAGCACTATTAATATCTTGGGCCAGATAAATCTTTGTTGTGGGGTGCTATCTTCAGCACTGTAGGATGTTTAGCAGTATTTCTGGCTTCTATCCACTAGGAGCCAGAAGCACCCCCAATTTTGACAACTGAAATGTCTCTGTGAGAACAAATATCCCCTAGGGGGCAAAATCACCCCTGGGTGAGAACTGCTACTCTACAGGGAAAAAACATGACTTATTGCCCAGGAACAGTGGAGGAAAGACCCTGACCAACATTTTTTTTTTAATGTAGTATTATCTGTAAATCATATGTTTTGTATTCAGGGAATCTTATATTTTTCTTGTAAATATTTTCAAAATGATTAAAATTTAATTGTGCAGCATCTCCAACCGAATTAAAAGGTAAGCTAAACAACTCTCTAAATATGCTTACCAACTAACTGATGTACATAATTCTTGGTAATCACTTTAACTATTTAAGTAGATGTTTCAATGCTTTAAAAAATGGTAAGAATAGTACCTAAGAAGAGGATTTGATTTTCTCCTACTAAAACATAATCTTATACAAGAAACATAAAAAATTACCCACAAAACTACTGGTATTTTTTCTATTTAAACAAACAAGACCCAACTAAACACAATCAAGCTTTCTGCATTCCCACAGTTCTTAAGTACTTTTCTCCACTTTCCCACCCTCCTCTTTCTCCAAATGTAAGTATTAGAAATGGAAACTCCCTTACTTCTGGCTTGTATTCAAAAAGAAGCTGATCTCCAGTGAGGAAGTCCTGCAGTGGGTACAGCTGCATGTTTTCACACATGTTTTCCACATATTCAACTGGATCTGTCTGTAAAGAGGTAAAATTATTTCACACTAGAAACTCCCCATTATTATGCTTAATTTACTACAAACACTTCTCTCTTAAAAAAAAAAATGAACAGATAAAACCAAACTTAACTGCAGTTAAAGAAACTGATGGTCAGAATTTCAAAAAATAATTAACCGGAGCTACCAGCCTAAAAAGCTTTAACCTAACACTCCTCTGATCCCCCACCCTGAGCCCCATAACACACCAGGATTTAATTATGTTACAGCCTCCTCATGAGAGCAATTATAAGACTGAATTGTAAATGCTTATTTATATTCCAAGTGCCTCACAATGCTGTGAGGTCCCTAAAGACATGGTATTCATTATTTTATCACTGCAGCACTATCACCTAAAAGCTATCTAAAAGCTATTTGTAACCATGAATCAAATTCATGTAAAAATCAAAATGTATGATTAGATAAAGTCTTGATATAAGAAGTTATATTAATCAGTATATTATTTCAATTTAAACCACAGTTCTCTAATCTATGAAATGGAAATACTCTTCCAGAGGAAAGCAATCAATTCAAGCATGTGAGCACCAAGATGCACAGAATCTTGAACCAATTGGAACCAGTGGTTCCATTCCCACATTTTGTAATGAGGACATATACTCAGATTGTCTAGGTCATTTGTCCAAGGTCACAGAGTGAGAAAGTAATAGGTAGAGTTATGACAGAGCAATGACTGGCTGCTTCTCAAACACGCCCCAACTGGGACCCAACTTGCAACCCAGGCATGTACGCTAACTGGGAATTGAACTGGTGACATTTTGATTTGCAGGACAACACCCAACCAACTGAGCCACATTGGTGAAGGCTATGTTTAGCTTTTTAATGAACTACCAAACTGTTTTCCAAAGAAGTGCACCATTTTACACCCCCACCAGCAATGTATGAAGGTTCTAATTTCTCTACATCTTCTCCAACACTCGTTATTATCTATCCTCTAATTTCTTCATCTATTACAAACTTTTACTGTCTTCCATTATTGTTATATTGTTCCTGTTTTTCTGCCTACAGAAAAGCACTTAAACAGCTTTTCTCTAGTTCAAATAGTTGACCTATAAGACATACTGAGTCCAAGTTCTTATGTAAAATTAACAATTTTTTTAAGTTTAAAAAGAGACTACTTTGAAAGGGGCATTCCTATTTACCTTTATTGATGAAGACTAGAAAAAAGTCTGAAAAGAAGAAATTTCAACTTTGTTTGAAAAGAGTATCATAAATGCCAAAATAAGCTGAGCTACTGGAGTTAGTTTAGCAGTTCATACAGATATGGACCTTACCGATTTGTTCTGACTTCACACTAATTAGGTTTTCATTTAAGGTGTTTTGGGCTCATGTTTTAGAATCAAAGTATTTGTGAATATTGCTAAAAGTGAAAGAAATGAGCTATAAAATGCAGAGATGTCAGTAAACAAAAATCTTGAAATGCCTTGCTAAGAAGGAAGTGAAGGGACCGAAAGAAAATGTTACTCACTCAACCAATGCTAAAAAGCAGATCCCCAAAAAGGAATTTGTGCATCACTTATGATTGTATTCCACAATTCTTGTTCCCACTCCTTCTCTGCCACAGTTCTGGCCCACATGTTGCCACCATAGCTGAAAAGGACCATGAACAAAATCACTCCTGATAAGGTAGATGACAAGACTTGCGGTTCTATGAATATCAATTAATAGGGAGGATGGTGGGCAGGAGCCTCTAAAGGCCAATACAAGTCATAGCAGTCTTTCTGTTTTCACAGAATAAGATCATTTCAATTTCAAGTGACTTCAGTATATAGAGCAGATTACATAAGAATCAATAACAACTCGAAGCTTATAGTTTTTGTGATCTTGCCCTCATGTGCTTAAGTTTTCTCTACTTATAGTAGATATTCAGGAATCCTCTGGTAATGATCCAAAAAAGGTAGGTTCCAAGATACCCTACAAACTGGATCTAAATCACAGGCTCCTAATCTAGGGTCCATGGACACCTCCTGTGAGATATCAGTGGACAAATTCAGGAGGGGGTGGTTGTATAAGAATGTGATTTCCAAAAAGAGGAACAATGGCACTGACTGGTATGGCTCAGTGGGTTGTAGGTCATCCTGCAAACCCAAAGGTCGCTAGTTGATTCCTGGTCAGGGCACCTGCCTGGGTTTTGGGCCAGGCCCCTGATTGGGGGCATACAATAGGCAACCTATCGATGTTTCTCTCTCATGCATCAATGTTTCTCTCCCTCTCTTTCTCCCTCCCTTCCCCTCTCTCTAAAAATAAATAATTAAATAAAAGAGGAACAATGTCCACACCAGTTTTCACAGGAAACATTCAAAAAGAATTTGACTTCCAGTACCTGTTCTTGGTAATGAAACTCATTATCCTCAATTTTTTGAATCTCTTCAAAAATTCTGTGAAAGAAAATTATAATTAGAAGACATATTTAAATTTCTCATTTAAATCATCAGCAAGAGAAGAGAAGCATAAAAATAAACAGACTGGCCATTTACATGTAGAGAATAAGAATATGGAGCTAGTAAAGGAAAACAAGCAGCAAATGCCTGACAAATAATCAAAGCAGGACTAGAACATTGTCTACTGGCAGCCTAAATGCTAAAACATACTAGGATTGACTAGGCCTAATTCTAATAAGTATGTATTACCTTTTGTCTGGGCCTAGCGTCTGCAGCATTTTTAAATACTGGAAAACAGTATGAGCCACCTAGGATAAAACACCTGGTTATATTTTTGCATAAAGTGATATCTATATATTAAAAAATCCTCCATTTTAATTATTTACCTCATAGAAATGGTCATAACCCTCATCAGTCAATGTAATAGAAATGCTGAATACTGAGTAAGTAGAATTTTGCTCAAATCCTGTCTCACCATTTCCACCAAATAGTGCAAGAGCCCAGCATCTACAGTTAGAAAAAAATTTATCCAATCAATATATGAAACTGACAGTCAACAAATACATCAAATTAACAAAACTGGTAGGATTTCTATGTAAAATTTGGGAAATTCAGTTTTTGATGCAAACATGCTTTCCAATAGTAAGTTTAAGAGCACAAACTTTAAAAGCACAAAGGTCTCCCAAGGAATTGTAGTACATTCAGGAATCACCAGAAGAAACAGTCATATTTATTTGTTTACTAGAAACACTAATATATTACCAATAGTAAAATATTATTTTATGAAGCCATAGTAATTTTACTCAATAGCAAAATATTAAAAACCTAAAATAAAGAGAGAGAAAGCCAGAATAGAGTTGGACATTTTAATAAAATTCAGCAAGGTAGAAAGGTTATGCACATCTCAAAGCATTTCACATTTATTGTGTAAGGCATGTAAGTACCTAATAACATTACTCTTTATTACCTAGTTATTACCTTGCCTTCTCAACTTTCTTCAAATGTTCTAGTACACATTAATGTTTTAAAGTACTTATTTTAATTTTTCATCTACCTTTCCATTCTTGAATTAGTGTATAGAAAAAATCAAACGAAGAGTTACTTTAATGTATTGGTCCTGATGCTAACGCTCTATTTCTATCACTTGGCTAGACAACTTAAAGAAGTGCCTAAATGCATGAGGAATCATTCTGCTAACATGACTGCATATACTGTTCACAGTTCCACATACTTAGGTATTATGATTTATCTGCCCAAGGAAATTCTCTTTAGTCTACCTTTTGGGTTGTGAAAGCTTGGAGATCCTCAGCATTTAAATAACTAATATTCAAATCTAAATTCTTGGTTAGAGCTAAACTTTTATGTAACTCTGGAATCTATCAGCTTACGATTTTTTAAATTCTGTGTACAACTACTTCCAACATGGGCTTAAAAGGGAGCTTCTGAGAAAATACACACATATAATACAACCATTAAAATAATCTAGGTTATTAAAGTAACTGTAATTAAGCATTAGATTTGATTCTAAGCTCCTAGCAGATAAAGCAAAAAGAGAAAAGAATGAGTTACATAACACTTATTGTCTACTGTTTTTCAGAGATTGCTACAATTCATTATTTGAATACTTGCTTTTTTCTAAGGTAAGAAAGAATGCTGCCTTTGCCTTCATGTCCAACCAGCCAAGAGATATAATGAAGTGGCTTCACCCTTTTAAAAAAATGTTAAGGTCATAAATTTTAAAAAGCAAGATATTAAAACACAAGAAAACCATATTTCTGTGACTACAATATTTGAGAATATGATTATAAACTTATTCTCACATGAATTCCACTAAACGTGAAATTATAATTAATTTGATAGTAGGAAGATAAAGACAGAAAACATGGTAAAATTTAAACTTCATCTGAAATCACTGAATGAGTATAATCACTCCAAAATTTAAGACTTCTACTTTTCCTCTCAGACACCAAACTTAACTTCTCTTTGTGGTCAAATCATTCATTTTTGTTTCACCCAAAATGGAAATAATACAGATTCTTTATCATTTTAGAACCTAATGCAATATAAATCATTCTGTATCTGTAAAAGCTTTCAGTATTCCATCAGACTTCAGTAAACTGAAATGTGTTGCTCCAAGGGTCAGAAAAATCTAAGTTACAGTTTTAGCTTTTCCTTTGAGTAAATGCTCTTGAGCAAAAAATCTTAGCCTCTCTGTATTTTTTTCCCTCTTCACTTACCTAACTACTTACTCATGGGATTTTCATGAAAATGCAGTAACAGGTATAAAAATGCTTTATTATATAATAATATAGTTTAATAGTCTGAGTAGTTGTATATATGTTATCAAATTGTCTTTTCCCACTGGCTTTTACTATAATTTCAGAAATATATTCCTACCAAAACAAAATATAGAAAAATATATTGGGTTAGGAAATCTAAACATTCTTAAATTTTAAAATTACTGCACAGAACTATTATCAGTAAACTTTTAGAAGTCAAGATATAATATTATAACTTCAACTATGTTAAGCAATCCCCCAAACCCACACAACATTGTTTAAAATCTGAATCTGAATTACATCTACAGTAAGACTGATGCAGCAGAACCCATCAGTTAAAGAATGAACCCAGCTGATCACACGATACTTGCATCTGAACAAAGCTAACTGCACTGTATTTGATAACGCTGGAAAGATAAAACAGTTGCTTCTTTGTAGAAAAGGGGTTCCCACAAAAAGCTAATTTATTGGGAATTCACATATTTGGGAATGCAAAATAACATGATGAATATCACATTAAAAAATTAACAGTATACACACACACACACGCATACACACACATAACTGAAAGGAAACATACAGAAATATTAATGGCCTTTGGAAAACAGAATCATGAATGACTTTTTCTACTCTTCAGTAATTTTCAAGATTTCTACAATGAATTACCTTAATAATCAGTCAGAGGGTAAACAGGTTTTGTTATTAAGAAAATAGAAAATGCCAAGAACAACAATTTAAATAAATAAAAATTAAATTAAATTAAAAAAAGAAAATAGAAAATGAAAAAAAGGGGAAATAAAATGTGTTTTATATTCATTATTTTAATGTCTGAACTATATAAAATTATTGATTTTAGACATATCTTTGTGGGCAGAGAACAAGAAAAGAAGAAGCAGATCTTTACTTTTTATTAATACCCTTTTGTCCTATTTTAATATTTTGTAAGCATGTATTATTTACAGTAAAAATTCAAAACAGATAAATAAACTTTTAAATATGCATGTGATAATTTTAACACTTTGGGGGACACTCTAACATAACTAAACAATCAATGCACATTTTTCATATATTATCCTTGCACCAAAAGCCAGTGGACAACACATGTTCCCTGCTTTCTTACTGCAAGTATCCTGTTCTTACTAACTTTATGGGACTTGAATGTTTGAATACTCTAATATAAACATTTTTATAAAGCAATTTTTACTGAGATTAGGCAACATGCATTATTTTCTTTCCTTCTGCTTATATGTGTATCCTCATGGTTTTGTTTTGTTAGTAATAGTTTTTTAAAACAGGTTAAATGTTTATCTGTTTATTGGCATTTGCTTTTAATTAGAAAAGCATTTGTAGGCATTGGCTGATCCTTACCTTCAAAGAATGTCTGGATCCATGCTATATTGCTCAAATAAGGTAACTGTATAAATAAGCTAAAATGTTCTCCTAATTTGTATAAATCTGTCCTAACTCATTCCCAATTCCTAGAAGTCCTTGAGACTTATGCTGTAGTCGTATTCTAAGCTCAAAATTATTTACTTTTGACAAGATCAAACTAAATGGTCACAATAGGCAAATAAGTAAGTAAGTAGGTAAGTAAATAAATAAATCTTGTGCTCAAAGTACTAAAGAAAATAATTACAATAGTATTCACACTATGATACTTAATTTCAAAAACTCAGGAAAAAGGAAACTAGTTGTATAAGAAAACTCTAGTTTTTATACCCAAGAAGACATTAAAGTATATAGCAAGGCTTAACAAATTTAGTAGTGAGGTCCCAGTTTACCACATCACCTGAGTTTATACAATAAATCGAGAACCCCCAGATTCAAACCATTTAATATGCTTTAAAAATATAACTGTCACTCAGTAAACAATGGAGTAAATTTGCCCTTGAACTCTTACCTGTAATGTTGTTGTTGAGGGGGAAGTGCCCATGTGATGGTCAAAGCATGAATTTTTCTAATTGGAACAACTAAAAAATATTTTTCAGAAGAACAGATATGAGAGTTTCACCATAACTTTTACTATGTTACATGAATTTTTTAATTCAATAAATTTCATCCTCCATTAAACCGGGGAAGGTTAAATACAATGCAATTATTATTTCAAGTTGCCAATTTTCCAATTTGAATAATGTAATTTTTGTGACTTTCATTTCAACTTGGTTTCACATGTAGAGAAAGCATGGATAAAAGAACTATCAAAATATTAAATGTTCCTAAGGATGGATCCCTTCTCGCAAGTAAGAATACAAGACTAGGAGTCAGGAGCCCCCTGGATGAAATCCAGCCCTACTTCTCTCTTGCTATACATGTTTATATAACCTTGAGAAAAATCACTTGCATTTAAATCTTTTTGGATCTGTTTTCTGATGGTAGGTGAGTAGATTAGGCTAAAGTAGCTCTAAGATTGTTTCCAGTGCTATTATTCTATCACTCTGTGAAGAGAAAATCTAAAGCCAGAACGATTACAACCAAAAATCAGCCAGCTTAGCTATGGAGCCAACCAACAGCAGACAGGGTGTGACAAAACAGTCACTTATGAGAGGGAGGGAAGAGGAAAGAGACAGGCAATAGGGCAAAAGAGGAGGAGGAAATAATACTCAGGCAACTAGGATAAAGAGGAAAAAACCCCTGCCATGATAAAAAGAGCAAAGGAAGAGAAATGGTGAATTTAAAATGTTTCTGCAATATTTGTTATGGGCAAATTGCTAAGTAAATTATAGTATAATTACGTGATAGCTCACTGGGTAGTTATTACAAATGTATTATTAAATGAAAAAAAGGAAAAGACAGAAGGGTATACCCTTCTATCTCTTCTATAAGATTGTACATACTTTACAATCTCAACTGTATTAAGAAAATATAACCACAGAAACTCAAAAGGAAATTTGGCAAAATGACTTCTCTGGATGGTAAGATTTAGGGGTGATTTTTACCTCCTATTGCTTCACAAATTTTTCTTCACTTAACAAAAATTGTTTTTATAATAAAGGTACAAGAAAACAATTTCCAAAATGTTTTCCCCTCGTCTATATTTTATTTTTAATGTTTTCCCCTCCTCTATTTTTTCTTTTTAAAAGCAAAAAAAAAAAAAAAGAGAGAGAGAGAGAGAGCAGAATATAGATTAAATGAAGTAGGAGAGAAACAAACAAACAAAAACACAAAGAACAAAAGGGAACAAGAGGAAAATAGGAAGAAAGCATGAAACAGACTCAAGTAGCAGTAGACCAATCAATCTGCTGCTAGTCAGTGGCTAACTGGACCTCCACCATCCACCTACTCCCTTTCCAACCCAGCGGTACTTTCTGTTGTGTTCTCATTTCTGAAGAAAATTGGCAGCCTCAATTAAGTTTTAGAGAATGTGCTAAAGTTATTTCAAACAATTTCAAACCTTTGGTTCACGAACCTCTATAAAGTTTGTTAAATGCTGGTGTGTCAAATGGATCCGTTAAATGGCCAAAGTTTGGTTTGGATAACCCACTGAAAATAAAACAAATATATTAAAATTTAATTGGCAAAAGCCTTTATAAGCAGTATCTTTAGGGATGCCTAACTGATAGGTATATATAACTTATTCTACATACTCCTGGCTGAACAGCATTCTACACATAAGTGAATAGGTGGCAATAAAGCCACAAAATCCTGAACTACACAACCTGTTCTTAACCTCAGTCCCAATGATTCAAATATCATTAAAACTCACAAGAGATATAAAACAATTAAAGGGACTTCCCCTCCCAATATTTACTGCTTTTCTCAGAAAATTTATTTTCAGTTCTCCTCCCATACAAAGTCATTTGAGAAAGAAAATTTATACTAGAGATAATTTTTAAATTCAACAAACAGATATGGATTATTAGGTATAAAGCATTATATTAAGCTCTTTGGTATTTATAAGACTTGACTCTCTTTCTAGAGGCTTCCCATCTTGTTAAAGATACTGTAACTAATATTTCTTCTAAAACATGGTCAATATGAATTAATATTAAATATCTAGAAGAAGTTTTAATCTTTCTGATTAGGAACAAAAGTTATTAGTGAATAATATTAAAGAAAAATATTTAAAATGTGTATCAGGAATTGATAGGACCTAACAAATCCCTCTATTAAATTATACCTCTGATTTTATTAGTAAAGTTTCACAATAAAATATGTTTCAATCTGCCACTGACATTTCCATAGCTCATCAATTTTCTAATCAAAGCAAACAAACAAAAATAAACAAATAAAACCCTGCAACTTCGGCATAGCTTTCATTACCTGTCCATACACAAAAAGTACTGCTAATTATCAATGTAAAATAACATAAAGCCAAAATAATAATAATAATCAGTTGTTATTACATGTTAGCCTAACATTTTTAAAGCTAATTTTTCTTTCATAAATCTGTAACAAATTATATCTTGAAATTAAGAAATGCAAAAAGTCTAGCTTATTCACCTGATGCAAGAAAAAAATCTGATGTCATTTATTTTACAAAACTGCAAACTGCTGACCTGGCTGGTATGGCTCAGTGGGTTGTGCACTGGCCTAACTGAAAAGTCGCAGGTTCAATCCCCAGTCAGGACACATGCCTGGGTTGCACAGGCTAAGTCCCAATTGGGCGAATGTGAGAGGCAATAGATCAATGTTTTTCTTACACATTGATGTTTCTCTCCTTCTCCTTCTCCCTTCCTTCTCCCTCTCTAAAAAAGTATATAAATATATAAATAAAATATTTTTTAAAAATGCAAACTGCTAGGAGTGTGAAGAAAGACTTAATTGCTTCACAATTAAAGTTTTTGTATTCTTTGTAACAAAAATGTAACAATAAAGTGTCAAATATTTGTATTATTTGATGAATTTGAGGTGCAAAAAAAACAGCTTTCTGAACTGAAACACTATATGATTTCTGATAAAAGAATACAACTTTTCAGACAATATGGAAAGTCAATCATCATCCAAAAGATTATTTCTTTTATGAGGAAAAGTATTTCAAGTTCCAAACAACTCACTTAAACAAACTTTCAGAAGACAATCTGTTCTGAGGCAGGGGATACAAAAAAAAATACACACACACACACACATACATATATACACATTCTGCCTCCCAATACAATACTTGCTTTCATATCACAATTTCAAATAGTTTCCACAGTAACAGAGAAGCTCCAAGTAAATAGAAAAAGACACAAATTCTTCATAATTACTGCTTACTGTAAGTTTACACACATAAGTTTTGAACTACATAAAATATGGAAACTTAGGTTCTCATCTTAGTTTTTCCACTCAAAAGCTATGTAATCTTGCTAAGCCATTTTAGGTCTTAATGACCTAAAACAAACCAAAAGAAAAAAACCTTTGGAACTCATACAAGAAGATAAAGCTTCTTTAACTCTAAAGGTGCATGATTTATTAAAGTAAATGTCTTACTTGTTTGGTATCTGAGAGAAGATTTCAGTAACCCACTTTTCCAAAGTATCCAGTGTTTCTTGGGAGGGAGGGTGCGGAGGAGACAAGAAAATGCAATTAGATTCCTCACAGATCTTTAGTTATAAAACAAAGGGATTTTTTAATTTGGGTATATAGGGCCAAATCCTGGATACATAATTTCTGTCTTCTAATTCTTTGCTTATTATTTCACAGGAAATTAGTTTGAAATTTCTAGCAAAACTAGAGATCAAAATGAAAAATGAAACCTTTTAGCTTTATCCAGTGACTGATCCACCATTTTAGCTCCACCAGACAGATGAATTTCACTGATTCTCAAAAGAGATGCCCAAGGATATGAAACACAAGGTGAAAAGTACACTAACAAAATTCTGAATTTATTCTATACTATTTTAGATATTTAACTCTTAAATAGTACAATAAATGCTAAAGCTCCAAAATCACTTGACTCTATACTCTTTAAGGTTCTCATCAAATATCTACGGCTTATTTTAGAAATTAGCAACAATCATTAACATGTTCTTGTATTTGCCATCACAAAAAAAAGAGAATGCAAAAGAAATAATAGCTAGTTAAAGAAAAATGCATGTTCATGACAGATTTGGAATTAATAATTAACTAAAAAGTATAAATTAATATGGCATACTGAATATGAAACTATTTTAACAAATGTAAAGAAATCTAAATGCCCAACTGTAGTTTGAACAAAAGAATCTACCATATCATATCCATAAATTTAAGTCAACTTTAAGTGGACTAATTTTGATTATAAATGCAAAAAAAATGTTTTATATTTAAGTGCCAAGTCAACTCTGATCTCCATTTCGATAAGAACGAAATTTTTAAAAATGAGATTAGGGTAAGAAGATTAGTTTTTCAAAAAATAATATGCAAATTTATAAGGTATATCAAAAGGAATAGTTTAGCAACTGATTGACTTTGAAAAATAGCCTAAGCTGATTGAAATGTAAAGAAAACTACCATGATTTCTTTAATGAGAAAAAGTTAACACAAGTTCCTGAAGATAAAAGAAGGAAAAGAGTAGAGGTACCAGTATTTTACAATATCACCATAATGGAACTCAATTCATCATACCATTTTACTGGACCCTACATAAGGATGAAAAGAGAGATACCCTCCACTATAAGAGTTTATAATCCAATATGGATTAAACTCAAAATGAGAAATAACAGAGGCAGTAGCTGAATGTGGCTCAAAAAAACAATTTATGACCTATTATTACATTAGTACACTCACAGACTAGCTTAGAGATAAGACCTATGTCTAGATGAGAAAAAACATTTGCTGATAATCAAATGATTTTGTGCTTCCCTGAGCTTATCCACTTGCTGTGTGACCTCTACAAATTCTTATACCCTTTAGTTCATAATTAGGATCAAGCACTAAAATAATTAATAGTGCACTTACTGCATCATTGACCAAGGCAACAAATCCGAAGAAAACACTACTTCAGAGTAATTCTAAGGGCAATAGTAGGTAATATTACCTTTGGACTGAACCACTAAAGTCATGTAATGAGCAGAGTAGTAACGCATCCAGAATTCTCTCAGTCTAGTATAGGTATCAATATTATTCTTTTTTGGCTCATGTTTGAGAGTCTCAGCATTTCCTGTAAAAAGATGAAAAATATAGAAATAAAGTTTGCTCTGTTCAAAGTCTCTATACCAATAAGACATCCTCTGCTACTATATATAATTAATGAAATAATCCAAGTGACTCAGGTATATCGAATCAGTATATAATAATAATATTACTATATGACAAAAATCCCCAAGAAACAATTTCAAAGTATGTTTAACACATAAGAAATTAATATCGAGTTGGTAAAACCTTAGTCAACAGTAATTGCCTTAAGCTTTCTTTCTTAATAGTCTACTATTCAATTCAGGTTTTATCTCTGAATTATTTTAATAATACTCTCCATAATTCTTAAAAATAAATCACATAAAGCAAGGATGCGATATAAAATGTTTGTAACTGTACACAATATACATGGACACAAAACATCCTTTGAATGAAGTACCATTTCAATCTGCTCATCCCAGATTTGGCCAAGAAGATTAATATCAGGCTATAACTGATTCTAATACTAAGATAAAGGCATTGTTAAAAACAAATAGCATTTAAACAGCTTATCAGTTAAACAAAATTAGGTCACAGCTCAAAAAATATTAGAGAAATCATTGCTGAATCTCTGTTGATAAATTGAAATGTCAGGTTGGGGTATACAGCACAGCTTTTACTATCAGATAAACAGAGGTTCAAATCTCATATTCACTACTGCATGACTTAAGCAAATTAAATAACTTCTCTTAGTGTGTTTATCTTTAAATAGAGATGATAATGGTACCCAGCTCATCACATTGTTATGATGATCAAATGAGATGATTCATGTAGTGTTGGCAGAGTATCTAAAACCCAAAAAGCACTCACAAAATGTTAGGTTCTATTCTTTATATAGTCAATGTTAGAGAACCTCATATAGGCATGCTTAACTACTTCATATTTGAAAACATAAAAGGTATCTAGCTACCCTACTTTTATACTTTTCCATTCTTTATCAATTTTCATAATCTCAATCTTCCATAACTAGAAAATATGAAGTAAGGTGAAGTATTTAGTATCTTACCCCAAAAAAATTTCCCCATAGGATGTCCAGGTCTAGCAAGGCTTCCAAACAACATTTCCTTTCTGTTTGCATCAGAAGGTCTTGCAAGCTGATATTCTGTCAATTGTAAAGAAACACATTTAATTGCATGAAATTCAGTATCTGCTTTATTATCTAGAAACTCAAGCCGAAATAACTAAAAGTAAGGAATAATAAAATTATTTTTATGAATCATGTGGGGTTTTCTTAAGGTTTTATTTATTTTTAGAGAAAGGGGAAGGGAAAAAGAGAGGGAGAGAAACATCAATGTGTGGTTGCCTCTCACACATTCCCTGCTTGGCAACCTGGCCAGCAACCCAGGCATGTGCCCCAACTGGGAATCGAACTGGCACCTTTTGGTTAGAAGGCCAGCACTCAATTCACTGAGCCACAACAGCCAGGCCATCATTTTTATACACTGATTTTAACCCATTCTCAAAACTAGATGCAGAAAAACAAACTGAAAGCACCTGAGATAGAGAATATAGAATATAGTTCCTAGGTCCCAAAAAGTAGGAAATTTTTCCTTGGTTATTATGATTTTCAATTCACTTAAATATTTGTCTGAGCCTATGATAAAACAGACACTGTGGTGGGAAAGTAACAAAAATGAAGAAAATAAATCTTTTGATTATAAGGAGCTTACTAGAGTTAGAAGGAATCCCACTCCCTTGTTATAAATAAATTTAGGTCCACAGTTAGTGATATTTCAGTGATATTTATTTAGTGATAAAACACGAGTTGACTGAGTTCCAAATAGATGGCTCTTTACACTCATCTGCAGTTTACACAGCCTAGTGAATATATTAACATTATTAGACACTGAATGAAGCCAAGGAGGAAATATAACACAAAAGGAGGAAAAAGTACAGAGACCTGGCCTCTTCAGTTGCCGTAAGCCAAGCCTAACCTATGTGAGCTGGAAGTCCACCCAAGTCTAGTATTACATTTTTCTAATGCTCAAATAAAGCAGGCCAGGTTAACCTACAATGATGCTATTTATTAGTACTCTGTAATTAATCAATATTTTTAGCACAGTTCTATAATAAAGCCTCACCCTGTACAAACACAGTTTTCTTTATGGTCTTCATTCTTTAAATTCCAAAGATAAGAAAAACTGTCAAAAATAAAATTAAATGCATTTCCTGCTCAGGGATTTAGTTTTTTTCATCCAAAATTTAAGCTACAAAGCACCTACACACACAGCAACAAAGGATAAGCTATTTAAATATCAGGATGGTATTCAAAATAAAGCCTCAGAGAAATTCTCTCCATGCAAAGAATATGTGAACTTTTAAAGTTTTAACACTCTGTATTAGCTTTAAGAATTAGGCTCCTGCCCTGGCTGAGCAGCTCCATTGGTTAGAGTATCATCCCAATATGCCAAGGCTATGATTTCATTCTCTGGTCAGGGCACATACAAGAAGCAACCAACGAATACATAAGTGAGTGAAACAACAAATCGATGTTTCTCTCTCTCTCTAAAATGAGTAATAAATTTTTTTTATTAAAAAAAAAGAACTAGGCTCCTACCTTCAGAAAACAAAGGCTGAAAAGATAAAAATGTACCACCCTTTTATTTCAAATCTATACGATTATATATTTAATGGCTTCAGGAATAGACATGACATATCTATCTCAATTTAGTCCTTATTATATAGAGATAAAATGGTCTAAAGTGATAAAGAGTGATAAATGTGTTAATAAATAACTGGCAATGAAGGAAAAAGTGGTAAGACATAAGCACTGCTCTTACCACTATCAACAGCTTCAACTTCACGGTCAATTGCATCTCTGATCATTAGTGGATGGATGAAGAACTGGGCCCATCTGAAAAAAATAAACTGGCATTTCTACTGTTGTTCAGTAAAAGCTTTTCATCAGCTAATATCTTACTTTTTAATCAAGAAATTGTACTAAGTTGGAGATGTACTTCATAATCACGTGTATAAAATCTAAACAATATTCTGCATTTCTGTATTTTAAAGTCTACAAACCACTTTTATATTATGAATTCAAGACCCATGCAAAAAAGCATATAAAATAAACATACAGGCTAATGGATAACTATCAGGTAAACACCTCTGTGGCCACAACCTAGACCAAGAAACAGACAACTATCAGAACTCTGGAAGCACCCAGCACCTCCTTTATCCTTAGAGTAATATACTGAACATTATTGTAATCACTTCTTTGCTTTTCTTTATAGTTTTACCACCTACATATATTGGTATATTTCTAGACCCGTGTTTTTTGACCTTTCTTATTTCATTATCAACCCCAGAAAGGCTTTGCAGAAATTTTCTCCTAATCACTCTATTAACACAGATAGATGGTTTGTTTATACACTGTATCTGTGACTTTATATATAAAAAGTGTGTAAGGTCTATGCTCTTTATTCAATGCATGGTTACAAATAATAAAATGGCTTTTTTAAGTTAAAAGAAAATTTTTAATTTTTTAAATTGACTTTTAGAGAGGAAGGGGGAGAAACATCGATCTGTTGTTCCACTGATTTATGAATTCATTGGTTGTTTCCTGTATAAATGAACAAACAAAATGTAGTATATATCCATACAATGAAATACTATTTAGCGATGCAGTACTGATACATGCTACAACATGGATGAACCTTGAAAATATTATGATAAATTTAAAAAGTCACTCACACAAAGACCACATATTGTATGATGCCACTTACGTGAAATGATGCCCATTTTACAAATGAAGAAATGAGACAAAGAGAAGTTAGTTTCCCACGAACCCTCAGCTAGCAAATGGTCAGCACTCAGTCCAAGGCAACCTGGCCCCACAATTTGTATTCAGAAATATTATACTATGCTGTTTCTCAAAATGAATGGCTTTTGTACAAGATGTCCTGGTCAATTACTCGAGGGACTCCAAGGCACTCTGCTTAGCCCTAAGGGGCACACAGACAAATTCTACAGTACCCTTATGCTCCGTATGCGAAATCATAGAATATGTGGTCTTTTGTGAGTAGCTTTTTAAATTTGACATAATGTTTTCAAGGTTCATGCATGTTGTAGTATGTATCAGTACTTCATGTCATGGCTAAATAGTATTCCATTATATGGATATACACCACATTCTGTTTGTCCATACATCAGTTAAGGGATGTTTAGTTGTTTGCACTTTTCTGTTATGAATAATGCTATTTTGATTATTTGTGTAGATAAGCAGGTTTTGAAGCTCACTTAGAGAAGAAACTTTTAACTAGCTACTAGATATTCACTAAGATATTGTCAACATTTTTTCTTTTCAGTACATGGCATAATAGCTTGAATAACTTCTGATGAATTAAATAATAAAACAGAATATTTTTATTTAATTCTAAAACTCAAAGTTTTAAAATCAAATAAAACAAAGGATCAAACTTACATCCACCATGGTAACCAACTGGCAAGTGCAAACCATCTGTAGCAATGACTTCAAGATCAATCATTTGAAAGTCCTCCAATCATCTATCCACCAGTTTCGTAGCTCTGATATCACATACACTTTGTCTATCTTCCACAAACTCAATGTCAGTATAAATGGTGCTTATGTGACACTCAAGAATAACTCAAAAAGAAATCAAATAGCAAGCAAAAAATGTTGCTAGGTTGGACTAAGCTTTGGAGGGCCACAAACCATTATCATATCAAATATCTTCTTGTCTGCCCCACAAAGACAACACTTTCATCCCCATGAGAATGTATGTAGTGGACAATATAGTTTTGTTTATGAACTTTATATAGATGGAAATAAATTGTGTATTCTTTATGTTTAATTTATTTAACTCAATACTAAGTTTTTAAAAATATTTTTTAATCCTAATTTGAGGACATTTTCACTGCCCCTAGAGGGAGAGGAAGGGAGAGACAGAGAAACATCCAACAGTTGCCTCCCCATATGCATCTGGATCAGGGATCAAACCCACAATCTAGGTATGTGCCCTGACGGAAAACTGAATACACAGTCCTTCAGGGATGGGACAACACTCCAACCGAGCCACGTTGGCCAGGGAAACACTATATTTTTAATATTTATCCATCATGGTACATGTAGCTGTGTTTCTTTTCATTGCAGTAGAGTATGACACTTATGAATTTATTAATCCATTCCACTGCTGATGGATAATTGGGCTTATTTCATGTTTGGACTACTACGAACAATGCTGCCATAAACATTAACATCCTTAGAATTGTGCACTGGGCCACATGTGAATGAAAGGAACCCCTAGGTAACAGTATACATGTACATATGTTCAATAGCACTAGCTAATACCAAATTTTTTCAAAGTGATTGTACCAATTTACACTTGAATCAACAGTTCCAATTCCTAAATTTCTCAACTTCACCCTTACTTGGTATTGTCAGACTTTAAAATTTTCTTTTAGGATAATTAAATCTCCTAATGGTTTTCTTCATATTTTCCTGATTCCTAATGAGGGTGAACACCATTTCATATAGTTATTAATAACCTGAATTTCTTCTGTAAAATGCCTGTTTTCATGCTTTTTTCCTATTTGATGGTACTTTTTCTTATTGATTCTAGAAATATATATAGTCATCCATTTATATATGATATAACTGTTACATATCATTATACATATAAAATCTAATAATTAAAAATCAATGATAGTTATTCTAAATGTAATGTATTACAAATATATTCTTCCATTTTCTAGTTGCTTTTTTCACACTATAGTACCTTTTAATAAACATACACTTTTCCTTTTTGTTTTATACTTTTTGTATCTTATTTGATAATTCTTATCTAAAGTCACACATCTCTAAAGCTTTTAGTTGTTCTCTTCACTTTTTGGTCTATAATCCACTTAGACTTGATTTTTTGCATGTGTTGTAAGGCAGGGATTCCATCTTGTTTCTACCATTATAGAACCCCAACTGTTTCAACATCATTTCTTTAAAAAGCTCTTTCACCACTGCATCATATTGTCCCTATTAAAAATCAAGTGTCCACATAAATGCTAGTCTAGGATTTCCAGCCAATGGAGGCGTAGGTGGACACACTGTGCCTCTTCGCACAACCAAAATTAAGGACAATAAAGATTTACAAACAAGAAAACAAACAGAACTGATAGAAAATTGAACTGTACAGAAGTCCAACAACCATTGATCCAGACCAGTAAGAGGGGTGGAGTTGTGGCAGGAAAAGGTGGAGGTTGGCGGACCTGGGTGCACACGCAGCAGCAGCTGGCAGATCCCAGGCGTGCAGGCAATGGCAAGCAGACCCCAGGCGCACAGGCAGCGGATAGCAGACCCCAGGGATGGGGTGGCAACAGTGCAGACCCAGTGAGGCCGCACAAGGTGGCTGGCTGACCAAGTGGTCCCACATTCACACACAGATAATCCAGGTGAAGGGGAAGCGGTGGAAGGGACTGGAATCCGAGAGAGAGCGTGAAGTAAGAGCCATTATTCTCTCTTGGATCCCACCCCCATATACAGCATCACTCCCACTCTGGGGAACACCTAAGGCTCCACCCCTCACTACATAACAGCCCCACCAGACCAAAAGAAAAACCAAAAATGGCTCAAATGGGAGAACAAATCAAAGCCCCAGAGCCAATTCATCTAAGTGACGAAGAGATAGCCAACCTATCAGATGCACAGTTCAAAGCCCTGGTGATCAGGATGCTCACAGAATTGGTTGATTTTGCTCACAAATTAGATGAACAAATGAAGGCTACAATAAGTGAAATGAAGGAAAATGCACAGGGAACCAATAGAGATGGGAGGAAAACTGGGACTCAAATCAATGGAGTGGACCAGAAGGAAGAAAGAAACAAACAAACAGAAAAGAAGGAAGAAACAAGAATTCAAAAAAAATGAGAAGAGGCTTAGGAACCTCCAGGACATCTTTAAATGTCCCAACATCCGAATTATAGGGGTACCAGAAGGGGAAGAAGAAGAGCAACAAGTGGAAAACTTATTTGAACAAATAATAAAGGAGAACTTCCCCAATCTGGCACAGGAAATAGACTTCCAGGAAGTCCAGGGAGCTCAGAGAGTCCCAAAGAAGTTGGACCCAAGGAGGAACACACCAAGGCACATCATAATTCCATTAGCCAAGATTAAAATGAAGGAGAGAATTCTAGAAGCAGCAAGGGATAAGGGGACAGTCACCTACAAAGGAGTTCCCATCAGACTGTCCGCGGATTTCTCAAAAGAGACCTTCTAGGCAAGAAGGGGCTAGAAAGAAGTATTCCAAGTCATGAAACCCAAGGACCTACATCCAAGATTGCTCTATCCAGTGAAGCCGTCATTTAGAATAGAAGGGAAGATAAAGCGCTTCTCAGATAAGGTCAAGTTGAAAGAGTTCATCATCACCAAGCCCTTATTATATAAAATGTAAAAGGGACTCATGTAAGAAAAAGAAGATAAAAAATATGACAGTAAAAAGACAGCAAACTTACAGATATTAACAATCACATCTAAAACAAAAACAAACTAAGCAAACAACCAGAACAGGAACAGAAACACAGACATGGAGATCACATGGAGGGTCAGCAACAGGGGAGTGAGAGGAGGAGAGAGGGGGGAAAGGTACAGAGAATAAGCAGCATAGGTGGTGGGTAGAAAATAGACAGAGGGAGGGCACAAATGGTGTGGGAAATGTAGAAGCTAAACAACTCATGACACATGGACATAAACTAAAGGGGGGGAATGTGGGTGGGATGGGGTGTGCAGGGTGGAAGGGAATGATGGGGGAGAAATAGAACAACGGTAATAGCATAATCAATAAAATATTTTTAAAAAGAATGCAAGTTTTTTTCTGATTTGGAGTAGAGTGTTCTATAGAGGTCCATTGGTTTATACTTTTGTTCATGCTTTCTATTTCTTGTTGATTTAACCAGTTGTTCTATCCTTTATTGAAAGTGAGTTGTTTACATCTGCAACTATTATTACTGAATTGTATATTTCTCCCTTCATCCTGTCAGCCTTTGCTTCATGTATCTGGGGCTTTTTTGATAGACAAATGTGCTTATAACTGTTATATACTCTTGATGAATTGACTCTTATAAATTGATCATTATAAAATTCCTTTGTCCCTAATAACAATTTTGGTCTTAAAGTCTATTTTGTCTGATATTAGTATAGCCACTCCAGTTCCCTTTTAATTATTCTTCTATTAAATTTATTTTAATATAATAATAAAATTAATATTAATAAATTGTATTAACTAATATAATTATCTTTTCCCACAATCTATGGGTATATTGTAATCTAAAATGGTCTTATAAACAGCATATATAGTTGAATTGAGTTTCTCTACCCATTCTACTAACATTTGCCTTTAATTGGAATGCTTAATCCATCCATATTTAATTTATTAATAAGGAAGAATTTGTTTGCCTTTGCTATTTGTTTTCTATAAGTTTTGTCTTTTTTCACTTCTAATCTTCCACTGCTGACTTCTTTTTGTGAAAATAGGTATTTTCAAGGGTGCTGTTTTAATTCTCTTGTCTTTTCTTATATTTTTATTTTCTTAACATCATAACTTGTAATAATTTATTATAAGAATATAAAAACTTTGATTCTATTTATTTGTTTTCTTCCCCTCCTTTGTGCTATTGCCATAAAAATTGTCTTTATGACAGTATATACTTATCAAAAGAGATTTATAATTTTTACATTGTACGGGCAGTTGTCGTTTAAATCACATAGAAGAAAAATTTACAGAAAGTATATGCTGTCTTTAACATTTATCTATGTAGTTACCTCTACCAGTGGACTTTATTTCTTCATGTAGATTTAAGTGTCCTTTCATTTCAGTATAAAGGACTCCACTTAATACATCATACAGGGAAGATCTGCTAGTGACAAATTTTAGTTTACTGTCTTAATTTCTCCATTTAGAAAAATATTTTTGTTGGATATAGAATTCTTGATTGATAGTATTTTTCTTTCGGCATTTTATGTCATACTATTGCCTTCTTATTTTAATTTTTGCCCCTGACCCCAACTATTGCCCTCTTACTTCCATGGTTTCTGTTGGGAAATCAGCTGTTTACCTTGTTGACATTACCTTGTATGAGACAAGCTACTCCTCTCTTGCTACTTTCAAGATTCTCTTTATATTTGGCTTTTGATAGTTTGATTACAATGCATCCTGTTGTGGATATTATTGTTCTTATCCTTCTTGGAATCTGTTGAGCTTCTTGACTATGTAGATTCTTGTCTTTTAACAAATTTGGAAAGAGTTTGCTATTATATCTTCAAGAACTCTCTTCTATAGCCCTTTCTTATTTTCTTTTTGGAACTCCCATGATGCATATGTTACTGTTTAATGTGTCCCTCAACTCTCTGAGGCTCTTTATTTTTCTTCATTTTTAAAAATTTCCTTCCTCAGACTAGGTAATTTCAATTGACCTATCTTCAAGTTTGTTGATTTTTTTCCCCTTTGATAGCTCACATATGCTGTTGATCCCTTCTATGAATTTTACTTTTCAACTCCAGAATTTCTATTTGATTCTATTTACTAATGTGTTATCTCTTTATTGATATTCTCTATTTAATGAGACATAATTCCCATACTGTCCTTTAGTTCTTAGTTTTCTTTAGTTCTTTGAACATATTTAAAATAGCTAATTTAAACTCTTTGTCTACCAAGTTCAGAATCTGCTTTCTCAGGGACAGCTTATAGTGACTGCTGTTTATGGCCCATACTTTGCACCTCTTATAATTTTCTGTTGAAAACAACATTTTAAATAATATAATGTGGCAACTCTGAAAATCAAGATTCTCCTCCCTCCTCAAGGTTTGTTGTTATTGCGGGTTGTTATTATTACTGTTTATACATATAGTGCCTTTCTTAAACTAATTCTGTGAAGTCTGTGTTCTTTGACAGTTTTGGTTAGCTTAGGTTAGCTTTGACAGGTTTAGTTTAGCTTAAGATAAAGATTATCTTAAATGCCTGTAATTAATAAGTCTCCCAGCCTTGCCAAGGGGCTTTGTGTGCATCTTAGGGCACACCTTCTGCATTTACTGCCATAGCCATCACTTCCTGCTTTCACAGAGACTCAAGGTCAGCCAAAGTAAGACCTTCAGGCCTTTTCAGATCATTGTTGAGCATGCATACTGCCCTGGACCTGGCACAACCATATGCATGCATATGGCCTTCAAGATTCCCTAAAATGTATTAGGTTTCCAATTTTAATAATCACATCTCAGTTCAAGACGTTCTTTTTGCCCTGACAGGGTAGTTGGTTAGAGCATCGACCCAATTTGCCAAAGTTGTGGGTTTGATCCCCAGTCAGGGCACATACAAAAAGCAACTAATGAATGCATAAATAAGTAGAACAAATCCGTGGGTTTTTTCTCTTTCCCTCTCTCTCTAAAATCAATAAATTTAAAACAATTTAATTTAAAAAGTTCTTTATTACTTTTATTTTTCAAATCTTACAGGTCACATCTTCAAGGAATAGTTTCTTATTCCTTGAAATTGTATTTAAACTCATCTATTTCTTTAAGAACATAAGAGATAATCACTTTTATAATTTATGTCTAATCATTCAAGTATCTAAGATTTCTAGGCATTAGAAACTTTTTTTGTTATCTATTCTCATTTACATTGTTGTTTTCTTGTATGCCTATTTATGTGTGACTGAATGCTGGTCATTTTACTTCAAAAACTATACGAATAACATAAAGCATGGGATGAATCCTTTTGAGAGGATTTCTGTTTGCTTCCCTCAAACATCAGAGAACAATAACAGTTCTTCTGGACTACGTTAAATAACAATCAAAACTTGAGGTTCTCCAGAAGACTCAGGTATTTTGAAACTAGGTTGTAATTCCTCAAGACAGCTTATCTATTTCTGCAACCTGAGGGTGAAGCCATTGGAGTATCAGCTTATTATGAGGAGAGTCTCCTATTAGATATCACACTTGGTGGATGTCCTGGACTTTGATGTTGCTGGCCCTTACCCTGACATAATTATTTTAAAAAGTTCAAATTTATTGAAATTAGAAAATGTCACCAGGGCAAGAGAAGCTTCCATTTTCATTTACTTTACTGGAGTAAAAATTCAGTCATTCCCTCAACTTTTCACTTAAATGGTCCAATACACTGATAAATAATGTGACCTGTATGAGGGAATTGGATTTTATCAACCTATTAAAAAATACTGACACAATCTATTTAAGTTGTTTGCAAATTATTCAAAGACTTTTTATTCCTCACTAACTATAGAAGTATACTATCATCATATTTATTATAGTGCCTGCAATAATTATTGCTCTGTCAGTATCATTTAAGGCATGAAGTCATGATTTGATATTCTTAATTTCTCGTATTAATTCAGTAGCATCCTTCTTAATTGTTAGATTTTTTTTTTTTTTTTTTTAGGAGACAAATGAAGAGAGGGAGAGAGAAAGAAACACTGATTTGCTGTTCCACCCATTCATGCACTAACTGGTTGATTACTGTACGTGTCCTGACCAAGGATCAAACCCACAACCTCAGTATATCAGGACAACACTCTAATTAACTAAGCTACCCAGCCAGGGCTCTTTATTAGTATTTTTAAATAGAAATAAATGTGTACAGATCTTCTGATTTCCTGAGGCAGTCCTTAGATTAAAAATATATACAAACTCTGACAGACCTGGGCAGGCCTAGGAGGAATGAAAAATCACCAGGTGGGAAGCTGCACCATGGGAAACTGCCTGCTGACCCTACCCAGGACAAGCAGACGTTGGGCTAAGATTGGGGCTGGCCTATCCAGCATAACAGGATGCAACTTTAACCCAAGGCTGACAAGATGTATCAAGAACAATGGTCAGCAGAAATGGCAACCAGCAACCAGCTCTAGCCAATCAGACTGACACCCCAACCAGTTACCCTCCGCGGGTTTTTGCACTTAAAAATCCTACCCTGAGAACAACTGAAAGAGTCTTAACCTCCCTTGGTTGGCTCCCCAACCTCCCTGGGTTGGCTCCACTTTCTCCCACAAGTCTCAACCTCCCTTGGTTGGCTCCACTTTCCCCTCTTTTTCCCCACTAATAAACCCTGCTCCTTAGCTCTCTGTGCCAGTCTGGTTTCTTGAACGACTCTGACCTAACAACCTCTTCAAGAAGAAATGAAACAAGTTCTTTAAACTTTACACCAAGTTTTATCATCTCTCAGGTGGTCAGAATGTATTCAACATATCTTTTGCCTATTCTTTTTTCCAATGAAGTGGGTTTTTCCTTCTTTATATTTGGTCTATTGCTTAAGATTTCAACTTGAGAATTCAACTTGTCTACTGTTTAAGATTTCTTCACAAGTATAAAGACCTGTTTGGATTTTGTGAACCCTGAGAGCTGAGAACTTTGAGCAAACATGTGGTCATTCTCAGAGTATTCTTGATTTTCTAAATTTATAGAAAAACTAATCTTGGGCATAATTTGTCCTGCCTTCATTGATTTCTTTTGTCTCCTTTTGTTATTTTGGAATTAAATGTTTAATTACATAAACAGAGTATCAAGTGTATGTGCTGTGCATATGTTCTTAAGTATACAATTAAAAACAGCTATAAAATATTATAAAAACACAGGTATGGCCCAGGCTGTTGTGGCTCAGTGGACTGAGTGCTGGCCTATGAACCAAACGGGCCAGTTCAATTCCCAGTCAGGGCACATGCCTGGGTTACAGGCCAGGTCCACAGTAGGGAGCACATGAGAGGCAACCATACATTGATGTTTCTCCCCCTCTCTTTCTCCCTCCATTCCCCTCTCTAAACATAAAATAAATAAAATCTTTAAAAAAGTAAAATAAAATAAAATTAATAAGCATGTCTCGGGTAAGAGTTAAAAAAAAAAAACCCTCTACTAATGTACTGATATGAACTTTCTTGAAAACAATTTTGTCATGAATATCAAAAGTTTTACCAAAAAAACCCTTAAAATATGCATGCAAATATACTCAGCAATTTCACTTCTTAGAACTTAATTAAAAGAAATAATTAAGAATGTAGGCAAAGAATAGGATATTCATCACAACATTATAATACTAGAAAACTGGAAACAATTCAACTGTCCAATAATATGTAATTGGTTTAATACATTTGGTGTAGCTATACAATGTAAATAATATACAATCATTTAAAATTATGTTTTATAAATTATATAATGATTTAAAAATGACACACCTTGTTTAAAAACATAAAAGGATATAACAATATAATCCAATATACAGTAAAAATATAGATGCTTATATACCAAAACATTAGCCATGGTTATCTCTAGATTACAAAATCAGGGCAATCTTACCTCTAGTGCTTCTCTGTTTTCCAAATTACATTATTTACAAAACTCAAAATGTGCTTGGGGGTTCAGTTAAATCTTTAATACAAAACTAAGTTTATAGAATAATGGTCAAGGTGTATTTAATACTTTGTTCTTTTCTCTAAATAAAGTATTCTTACACTTCTACAGTATTAGAGTACTGCTCAAAAAGAAATACCATAGAACAATGTCTAATATTTCAATTTGTATGGTGCCATTACATAATTAAAATAAAAATACATTTTGAGTTAGTTACCTATCCAGGGCTTCCTTGAAGTATTTTCTCTGGACATCAAACTGAAAGACTGTACGTTCACAATCGGTTGAAGCATTGTCACTGCCCCCATGTTTCTTCAGGAAGGCATCAAATCCATTTTCATCCGGGTATTTCAAACTACCCATGAATACCACTAAGTGGAAAGAACACAAAGTCACAGGACATAAAAATATAGACAATGTTTTTATTATCAAGGAGGAAATTTCTCATACATAAAAAAATTGGAAGAAGTAATATCAACACATTAACAATATTTATGTCTGGATAGTTCTTTATTATACTTCTTACAATTTTCTCTAATGCTCATATATTTTAAACTCAAAAACTAAACATTTTATTTTTAAAGAAAAAATATATATGATTTATTTGTTAAAAGGTTAAAATGTAAACATAAGCATATATGCAGGTTAAATGTTACTATAAAAACTCTTAAAGTGAGTTTACCATAAAATAGCTTAGAAAACTGGAATATAAAGAATAAGTAATTCAGAAAAACAAATACAAATTTAAGTATAACTGTATAGCATTTACATAGGTTTTAGTAAGATACACATTAAACTGAATATTGTCTATTTTGTTTTTTATTAATCATGCCTTTCTTTCTATTTTCTGTATTTCTGTTGCTATGACATCTTAGGGCCTGGCTAACCATGGAACAGACTGCCCCTCCCCAAGGCTGTAGTCTAAATTCCTAGAGACTGACAATTGTCTCCTGAATAATACCTAAATAATAATAAAACCTACATTCTCAAAACACTTTCTAAGTGGTTTCATTCTAATCCTCAAAACAAATACACTAAAGAAGATAAAAATTAAGTCTTCACCTGTAATTACTCATAAAGATATTTTTCTTAGCCTTTTCTCTTCTTAAACATAGACCATAAACATAGACCTAAACATAGTTATCTTTGAAATCAACTCACACAAATTTAGAGGAAGAACACACCCAGGAATGATATTTTACAAAGATCTTACTGTGCTCCAAAAAGTGTGCCAGCCCAGGCAGGTCATCTGGATCAGCAAAACTCCCAACTCCAACACAAAGCGCAGCTGCAGACTGGAGTAAGTAGAACATATACAAACAGTGAGTCAATACTAAAGGAATAATACTGAGATCTCATCTTAAGGATTCACTCAGAGATGGAAGTTTTCCAATTGAAAGTAACATAATTCCTTCCCTGATAATCAGGAGGAGCAGCAAAGTGAAACTCACCAGAACTGTGTCAGTTTCACCCTGCTGCTCCTCCTCTTGCCATCCTGCCAAATGCTGAACAGGTGTAGACCTAAGGGAAAAAGCAGAAACAGAAAAAAGGGAAGGGGGACTGGCCAGCCTACTGAAATAGCATTTTGTGTCAGCATTTCAAGAGTTCTGACCCAAATTTGTTTCCTGATTTATTAGATTTCAGAAATCTGCAACATAATATATCTATAGATTATCTCTAAAAATCTCTAAGCAATTAAAGGGCTCTGTGTTCAGCAACTCAGTTACTAGATGTAAAATTTCTCAATGCTTCTCAGAAATGTTTGTTTTTATTAAAACATATTAAAACAGGGCATAAAATAACATGTTAAGAAAATAGCTAACAAAGAGAATAAGCAAATGATTAAAAAAGAAAATTGTGAGTGACTAAAGCAATATAGAACTGAACTTTAAAGAGGTTTTTTAGTTCTTCACTTCTTATTGAAGATATATAGGATACATTACATGTCTACTGATAGTAATTTTCCATGCCTTGGGAAAACCAGAGTTTTTACCAAAATACATGGTCAAGAGGTACACCAAACTGCACTTTTAAAAAATGATTAGGGCATACCATTTGTCATTGTAAGTTAAAAAACACAAAAAAGGAGAGAAAAACAGTCCATTTAAATCATTGAGGATAGGAAGCTGAATTACCAACTTTCCCAAATTTTACAAATGTCAATTTTAAAGGGTTAATACATTTGGTAACACAGATTATTTGGGAAAATGTTTATCCTCTTAGAAAGAGAGCTTTTAAAAAACAGCATGTACATGATGTAAAATGTAACTGTGTGTGAAAAAATGAAAGTATGTTTTCAGAAGTATGAAACTGCCTTGCTTGATATTTTAAAGACTTAGGCATGTAATCTTAGTTAAAACATTGGGAAACAGCCACTTCTTCAAACCACAGGCTAACCTGTCCTGTGATATTTAATAGATGCCTAATCTGCTTTCAGCTCCAACCACCCCATAAAGATTTCTTGTCTGGACCAGCAGGGTTGAAGACATTTTCCTGTAAGTTGACTTAGGCAAGAGCCTATCAGTCAGCTCTGACCACAGAAAAAACAGGCTCTGCGATTGTTGCAAGAGAAATCCATACTTGAGAATTACTTCTCAAGAAATTCATACTTGAGAATTACTTAAGAAAGCCCTGAATAAATCATAATTCAGTATTTATCATACTTAAATTTCAATCTTGTTACTTTCTCAAACCCTTTTTGGATCAAGAACAACTTCCTTTTGGGAGGAGAAAAATATAGGGGGACAAAAACAATGACCCAGAAAAGTAGTTAATTTCTTGATTAAATAAATATTCTCCAATACCTCAACATATTTTTCTTCCCACTTCCAATATTTCTCATTTACCTTAAATGAGGTTCACATTTTTCAAATAAAAATCAAATCGTAAAACCACTGCAAAACTCTATCCAATTTTTAAGCCACTTCTTATCTAGGCTACTTTATCTCCCTTTTACAGATACTGATTCAATGACTATAAACTATTTTTTATTGTTATAATCATGGGATCTTTCCTTTCACTACTGTACCCACTGAATCTGAATCAAAACATTGTGATCATCTCTTCAAAGTACATTATGTTCCTTTCTAATAAAATCCAGAAAGTTAGCTATCAATATTTTATGTAGGGATATACCATACTGAGTACTCAGAAAAGAAAAGCCACTTTTTAAATGATCATTAGAGTCTGACCTTGCTGCTTCCAGAAGAGGTAAACACTTAAGAGTTTGAGCCACAGAAGCAAAATGAATACCAAAAATACTGGATACACATCCTCATTTGTCAAAGGAGTTCCTAATTACTATATAAACCTAAGACATTTTATTATGTCTTGACAGTAAAATTGGCTGTCAAGACAATTTTCTAAATTTAACCTGAGTTTTGCTTATCAATTAACAGAAGATATAAAGAACTCCAAAGTAGAAGAAAAGCCACTAATAGATATAGGAAGAAACAGATAGGGAATGTTCAGTTATGAAGTTGTAACACAATAAATATTAGTGCTAAAATGGACCTCAAAAGTTATGCAATCTAATCCAGTTTTAGAAATCAGAAAATGAAAAGGCCTAAGATCATCCAGAAAGATTAGGACAGAGCCAGGATTAGAACTCAAGTTTCCTGATTATTAGTATTCTAACTACTAATAATCTATGTGGAATTATGAGATTTATTTTAAATTAAAGTGAATTTGCTGATTCCCAATTTATTTATAAAGACCTTAGTATAAACTATCAAGTGGAATTTCTATGCATTTTTTTCCCCAGTATTTTGGTTTTCCAAGCTAAAACCACTTGGCCTATCAGGCCACCCCAAAACAGCCATCACTCATAATCTGAACAAGTGGCAAGTAAGATTCAATCCCCCCACCAATTTAAAGAACTAGCATAATATTCTTTAAAAAAATTTTTTTCCAGGAAGAGTGACTGTCAAACGATTTATTTAAAACCTATCTACTACTTGTATCTCATGCCTTCATATCTTTGAGGACTGACCACTTTACAGTCTAATACATCTGACATCTAGATTTTAGGTTTAGTAATCTGAAATATTATTCATTTGTATGTGGGCTATACCATGTTAAATGTATTATCAATATTCAACAAACTGTAACCTCCACAGTCCAGTCACAGTACCGCATTGGAGAGTCTCCCCCATTGGCCAAGATGGCAGCAGGGGGAGGTTCTTACACTGACTATGCCAATAGCTAGAAAAATGAATGGACAGGGCCTGAGTGCATCAAAAGTTAGAAAGATGAATGGACAGGACCAGAGCACACTGAAAGCTAGCAGGACAACTGTATAGAAAAAAGGCCCTCCCCTCCCTATCCCTTTAAGAACTGGGGGTTTGAGCAGGGGGGTGGTCTTTGAGATGGGAGTCCACCATTCTGCCAGGTCACACAGCACTTGAATAAACCTCTTTCCTTTTGCACCAGCACCTGTCTCATGAGGCTGGCTTTCCTTGTGGCAGGCAGCTGAACCTGTGTTTTCAGTTACAAAACTAGCTTTAGCAAACATTTGCTGATTAATTCTACTGTGATGCCTACAAAATATTATCCTCTATTTTAAGTATTCCCTACTGCAAAATGAAGGCATTTTTCAAAACATATGCAGAGAAGGTCCTGGCAGGTAACTCAGTTGGTTAGTGTCTGGATACACCAAGGTTGCAGTCAGGGCACATATAAGAATCTATCAATCAATGCATAAATAAATGAAACAAATCAATGTTTGTTCTTTGTCTCTCTCAAATAAATTTAAAAAAATTTTTTAAACATATCAAGAGAAATGCAGATAACTATAATTGAACAATAAAGTAATTAAAAAAATATCAAGAGAAGGAAATTCTCCCTAATAACCCTCTTTATCTATTGGTTGTTATTATATATCTCACTAACTAAGCTCAACTCCCCATTTCTATTTCAATTCCTCCAATTTACCTGTTAAGTTATCCACACTTTTGGTACTTTCCCACCAAAGGAGATAAATTGCATTCCATTACCTAGATAGAAATTACCCAAATGAAGACTCACAGAACTATAGGCTCAGGAATCTACACTAACCCTGTTTTTTTTTCTTTTTCCAGTCTCTCCAGATATAATACACTCTCTTAGTCCTCTATCTCAGGCTAAAAAGTATGCAGATCCTCACCTCCCAGCATTTGTTTTAAAACATGTAATATACACATAAATTCAAATTTTACCAGTGATTATCCCTAAGAGTTATGAGTATGAGTGATTTTTATATTTTGTTTTTCTTTATTTTCCATTGTTTTTATAATAAACATTTGTCACTTTTATAATCAGAGCAAAATATTTATAAGTGTAATCTATGAAGAAGAAAGAGACCTTTGCTGAAGATCAAAAGATACAGACTTCGGCCATGGCTGGTGTAGCTCAGTGGATTGAGTGCCTGCCTGAGGACCAAAGGGTCACAGGGTCGATTCCCAATCAGGGCACATGCCTGGGCTATGGGCCAGGTCCCCAGTGAGGGGCACACAAGAGGAAACCACACATTAACGTTTCTCTCCCTCTCTTTCTCCCTCCCTTCCTCTCTCTAAAAATAAATAAATAAAATCTTTAAAAAAAAGATATAGACTTCATTTTTGTCATTAAGAAATAAAACAGCCCTGGCCAACGTGGCTGGGTTGGTTGAAGCAACATTCCATACACCAAAGGGTTGTGGTTTTGATTCTGGATCAGGGCACATGCCTAGGTTGCAGGTTCGGTTCCAGTTAAGGCACGTGAAGGAGGCAGCCAATTGGTATTTCTCTTTCACACTAAGGTTTCTCTCCCTCTCTCTTTCCCTCCTTTCCCCTCTCTCTAAAAATCAAAGAGAATGTCCTCTGGTGAGGATTAAAAAAAGAAAAGAAAGAAAGAAAACACAAGTTTAGAACTTATCCCAAAGAAATACCAAGTTAGAAAACGATAAAATAGACATGATCCACACCTGCTTTTCAGTGGTTTTCTTTCTGGCTTCTGCCCTCTCTTCTAATTCTTCCAATTCATTATCCTCAGTATCAAGATCATCATTATCATGTTCATCAACATCATCAAATTCATTTTCATCATCAAAACCCTCTTCATCATCATCTTCTATTTCGGCTCCAGAATCTTCATCATCGTCGTCGTCATCATCATCATCATCGTCATCCTCCTCCTCATCATTTTCCTCATCTTCTTCCTCTTCCTCTTCATCATCTGTTGCATCTCCTGCTTTACCTTCTGTATTACTTAGATCTGAAATCAAAAGTGCCTGCAAACCATTTCGTAATTTGATGTATCTAAAAAAACAAAATAAAATTACATTTGAGTCAGCAGTTCATTACACTATACCAAGTGATCAGCTTAGCAGATTTTTTTTTTTAATTCATGTACACACAGCAAAACCAACATTATTTTAAACTAGTCAAATTGGTTGCTTCTGGAAGGGGAATCTCAAAACAGGTTATCAATTTCTAAGCAGCTGGAGAAAAAGGATGAGAGAGATACTACACTGTATATTATATACAGTGGTAGGCAAAAGTAGGTTTACATTTGTTTGAATCAAAAATAATGTATTAATACAAAATAAACCATTTTTGCATACTCTCAACTATAAACCTCCTTTTGCCCACCACTGTATACAGTGTATATTTTATGTAACCTGTTTGTATTTTTTAATTTTGAATTATGAAAATATATTTACTTATTCAAAAACCAAATCTTAGAAGTAAGAATTTTACAATTTAAAGTCACCACTAAGCCTACCTTACCATTTTTTTAGTTTAGAAGTATTTCACAAGCATTCTACCATACCAGAAAACTTAAGAGAAACATATCCTTCAATATACAGTGCAGGTATGCCAACTTAAATATTAAAGCAAAATCTCATATATTTAGACTCTGTTGATTCCCTATGGTACAATGTATTTGATATTTTATACAAGTCACAAGGCTGCTTTTATTGACTAAAAAAATCCCACAGACTGGCAGCCCTGCAGGAAGATGATTATCTATGCTATTTAGTAAAACTGCTGCGCCATTTTGATTACTGGGTTCATACTACAAACTTCTCCTATACATACCCATTCTTACATGTGTTATTCTATAAGCATTTACTTAGCATTTAATGTATCAGATACCATGCTATATTAAAGAATAAAGCTACATTCTTCCCCAACAGGCATTAATGCCTAGTATAATATAATACAATTCAGCCAGTACATTACAAAATGATAGAGGTAAACACTTAACCTGAGCCTTGAAGATGGAAAAAAGTTCATCTAGCAGAAACCAGGAAAACAATGTACAAAAAAAGACAAGGAAGGAGACTCTGGATTAAGACAGAAGAATGAGTATGTGTCCTTTTCTCCTTTCCATATCAAAAATCACAATAAATGAAATAACCTCAATACTCCAGCTTACTCCTCCGACCCCCACCCTCCACATACACACACCTCAAGCCTATCCTCAGCAGCGTGAAGAAAGATCAGGCATGTGATAGGTTCAGCTGTGTTCCTCTAAAAGTCTTATGTTGAAGTCCTAACCTCTAGTACCTCAGAATGTGACTGCATTAAAAATAGGGCCTGTAAAGAAGTGATTAAGCTACCATGACACCATTATAGTGGCCCTAATCTAATCTGACTGGTGTTTTTGTAAAAAGAAATTTGGACACACAGACATTGGATGTGTCTGCACACACATAAAAAGCCATGTGAGGACACAGCATGAAGGCGGTCATCTGCAAGCCAAAGAGAGAGGCCTCAGGAGAGACCAAACCTGACACCTCTATTTGGACTTCTAGCCTCCAGAATTGTAAGAAAATAAACTTCTGTTGTTTAAGCCACCCAGTCTGTGGTATTTTGTTATGGCAGCCCTAACAAACCAATTACAAAGCCATTTCTCTTTTCAAAAAACCATCAGTAGCTTCCTGTCATGCTTGGAACAAAATTCAAAATCCTTACAAGGGCCTAGAAGTCTCCATATAATCTAGTCCAACCTCCTTCACTTTGTTCTGACCAAATGACTTTATCCTTGTTTCTTGAACATTCCAAACAGGCTCCTACACCAGGGCCTTTGTCCTTGCTATTGCCTAAGCCCTAAAGCTCTTGCCCAGATTCAGCATTTGCAAGGTTGCTCCATGTCTTTCAAGTCTTTGCTGAAATGCTACCTTTTCAGAAATTTTTTTTAACCATACTATCTAAAATAGCACCCCAGTCAAGGTCTATCCTCTCTTATCCTGCTTTAATATTTCCACACCACTTATCATCACCTGACTTTTCACCTGTCTATACCATTAGACTGTTAGCCCAGAGGGCAGGTCTTTTCTTTTTTCTCCACAGTTAGATCAGCAGCACCTAAGACATTGCTCAGCACTTAAGAAACATTTAAGAAACATTTGTTGCCCTGACCAGTGTGGCTGTGTTGGTTGGGTGTCCTCCTGAAAAGCTAAAGGTCACCATTTTGATGCTGGTCAGGGCACATGCCTAGGTTGCAGGTTCAGTCCCTGGTAGGGGCACCTGCGAGAGGCAACTGATCAATGTTTCTCTCCCTCTCTTTTTCTCTCCCCTGCCTTCCCTCTAAAAATAAATAAAATCTTTAAAAGAAAAAAAAAAGCATTTGTTGCTCCTAAAGAGGGCCTAGGATATAATAAGTACCTAAAATCAACTAGGTGAAACAAAATATAACAATCTAACACCTAGTTTTTTAAAAAAATATTTTAAATATATTTTATTGATTATGCCATTACAGTTGTCCCATTTTTCTTCTCTCCTTTATTCCCCTCCACCCTGTACCACCCCTCCCACCATCATTCCCCTCCCTCGCGCCCCACCCCCCCGCCCACCTTAGTTCATGTCCATGGGTCTTACATATAAATTCTTTGGCTTCTCCATTTCTTATACTATTCTTAACCTCCCTGTATATTTTAACACCTAGTTTTATATAAATACTATGAGTACACATGTACATGTTAAATGTATACAAAGATACCCTGGCTGCTATGGCTCAGTGGTTGGAGTGCCGGCCTGAGAACCAAAAGGTCACCAGTTTACTTCCCAGTCAGAGCACATGCCTGGGTTGTAGGCCAAGTCCCCAGTTGCCGTGCAAGAGGCAATTGATATTAATCAGTTTCTCTCCCTCCCTTTCCCTCTCTAAAACATAAGTAAAAATCTTTAAAATTTTTTTGCTAATGTATATAAAGTTATAGCAAACAAAAGGATACAAAACAAATGTAACAGTAAAACAGAGCAGCATACAAAGAACTTTCATGCCTTAATCTATAATTTCTATACTTTTTCTATCTTTTGTAATAAAAAACATCCATTATATTAAATCATTGTATAATAACAATAATTTAGTCAAAACCCAAAGCCCACTCCCTAACAAATTAAGAACACACACACACACACAAAAGAAGCCCTTTGCTTTATAGAGGATTAACTTCCATGAGTCAACATCAAATCCATTTAAGACAGTCAAGGACAAAACGCTCTTTATCATCACTTCTATTCAACACTGTATTTATTAGAAGTCCTAATCAATAAAAAATGCATAAATAGAAAAACTATGAGGCAAAGATATTGAAAGCTAAGACATTTGCAAATTTATAACTTAGAGAATGCAAGAGAATTTTTTAAAATTATGAGTAATAAAGAGTTCAGCAAAGTATCCAAAATCAAGAACCATGAACAAAAATCATGAACTTCCCTATGTAGCAAAGGTAACCAATTAAAATAAGATTTAATAAAAGATCCTATCCACAAAAGTAACAGAAACTATAAAATACTTAAATATAAACCTAATAATAGCTCATATTTTAAATGTATTAATTTACATCCCTTAACCCACTTAATCTTCATAATAACTCTAGTGAGTTATTATTCCCATACTACGGATGAGGAAACTAAAACTTCACAGGGACTGAACCCAAGCAGAATGGCACTAGAGACAGTTCTTTTCACTGCTGTTCAACACAGCCAACATAAGGAAACTTGAAAACTTTACAGGAGAAAATAAAAGACCTGACTAGTCATATCATGCAGTTGGGTGGGAATACCCAATACTGCAAAGATATACATTCTTCCACCAAATTAATGTATACATTCAAGGCAATTACAATTTTAAAATCCCAAAAAGATTTTTTTGTGGAACTTGATATACCGATTCTCATGTGGATGAGAAACACAAAAAATGCCAAAAACATTTTGAAAAGGGAAAACAATGAGGGGGAACTTCCTTACCGATTATAAAAAGTATTTTAAAGCAATTGAAATCAAACAATATACTGGTACAAGAAAACCTACAGACCAATGAAAGAGAACAGGTTCTAGAAACAGAAAAGGGCTTATAATATTATTGCAACCATGTTTATTATGATTCAATAAATGATGCTTAAACAATAGGCAATTCACTTTGGGAGAAAAACTAGCCCATCTACTGCTAATTTATACTCAGCATGTAAATAAATTCTGGAGAGATTAGAGCTAAAAGGAAAAACTGTTCTGAAAGTATTTAAAATATTATTATAATACTAGGATAAGAAAATCTGGACTAAACATGCAAAATTCAGAACTATAAAGGAAAAAATGGAAAGATTTCACTATATTCTAATTTAAAACTTCTATGAAACAAAACATCATAAACAAAACTAAAGAGTAAATTGCATACTGAGAGAAAAGATTAATAAGGAACGTTTGTAATAAATAGTAGAAATCACCCAAATGTCCATAGATATCCACAGATAGGTCAATATGTGAGCTCTCATTGTCATCAATAGAAAGAAAATAGTGCCTCAGGTTCTAGCCTTAAATTATTATTTCTTGGCCTACACAGAGAGTGCTAAATCATTTTAGGTCAAAGAACATACCTGGGGGGGCTAATTTTGTGATTATGTAAGTTGCCATTACCTTTCCCCAAACCATGTGGTTTCAAATATTTATATGTATATATATAATTTCTGGAGGGGTGGAGCTCTTCTAAGATGATAATCTTTCTCTAAAAAACCTCTCTTCCTCTAGCATATTTAACCTGTGTTCATTTATTTGGTTTCATTATCCCACCGTTCCTATACTGAAAACAAAGACTGAAGTAGATTTTTCAAACTATGTCCAAAAATAAAATATATAATATTATTCTCTTTCTATTAAAGTAGCCACCTACTCATTTTATTTGTTCCTTAGAAACCAACTTTTGTGAATCCACTTCCAGTCACTAAAATCACCACAGTTAAGAGTTCATGTATTTAAATCCAAGTTCATGTATTAAGACCACACTGGAGGATCATTTTAACCAAGCTGCTACAATTATTAACATCAGAGCCCTGGCCAGTTTGGCTCAGCTGGTTGGAGTGTCAACCCATTGGTTGGCGTGTCAGGGCACACGCCCAGGTTGTAGGTTCAATCCCCAGTCTGGGCACATACAAGAGGCTACCTATGGATGTCTATCTGTCTCTTCCCACCCCACTACGTATGTCCTCTCTATCTAAAAGCAATGAAAAAAATATGCTCGGGTGAGGATAAAAAAATAATAATAAAACTTTTAACATTGTGAAGGTTGAGGCATGATGAAAGACTCCAATTTTTGTTCTAACTAGCTTGGAAACTTGAACTATTTTTTTTTCTTTAACTTTTCAGTACTGCATCAATGCCTGTATATACACCTGGACCTCCAGGTGACTCTCTAATTGTCACCTGATTTATCCTGAGTGACTCATGTATACTTCTACCTGACATCCATTATCCAGACCACTGGGATATGACCAAACCTCCTGACACCCATCTTCTGGACCATTCAGCATCCATCGTCCTGACTGCCTGACATCCAACTGATAACCATCCTGCACCAAACCAGGGCTAAGAACCTAGCATAACTGATAATTCTCAAGAATGTACTTATTGCTTTGAGAACTTTTCACTTTTCTTTCTTCTTTGGAACACTTCTGGGTTTTTTGCCTAGTTGTGTCTCCCATTTGCAAACTCCAAGGCTTTTGAATAAATCTGTCATTTATTTCTAGCAAACTCTCCTGACTCTTTTTTAAATTCATTCGACAAGACTCAGCATTCATTGCAATATTCTCAACTCACAGGAATGCAACAATCAGGAAAATTACAAAATTTAAAATAAAATTTCATTACAGTATTATTTCTTCACAAAAATTAAAAATGAAAACGATGCTGCAACCAAAATGTTTCTGAGTGGCTCATTTGATAGCCAAGCAAGGAAAGCTATTAACCAACAGGTCAGTTACATTGTGTTTCTTTGGAGCAGCTGAAGAAACCTATCCAGAGAAAATAAACTTCAGACTATTTGCCTTTGGGTGAGAACTACTGCAAAAAAGAGTTGACATAGTAGCAATATTGAGTCAATTAAAAACAGAAAATCTTTTCAAGATTTTGGCTCTTGATATTACCAATACTGTTGGGTTGTTTATTTGAGGAGTCAGTAACAAGTTTGAAGCAACTTAGCCTGCAAATACTCTTCATGGAATATAAAGACAAACACTTTCAAACAGGTTGAGGAAATAAGAATATAGTACAACCTAAAGTGGACTCTAATATGTTGCCACATTAATGTTGGTAAAAATATGTCTGGAGCAGGGGAAAAAAAGGCTTTAGTTAAGACAAATTTATCTTTTGTGAGGTATTTCAAAGCCTGTTATTTATTGCCTTATTCATCAGAAGTACTTTGCAGAAAATACATGAATCTATAATTTTGTAGTAAATCAGTAGTGTCATTTGCTCCTGCAGACTTTATAATCATCAGTTCTGTGAAATTTTGTCAGAAATACAAGCAGAATATCTTGACTTGCCCTTACTGTGGAGCAGTTTGATGCTTAGCAATGGGAACATTTAATTGCAATGTTTTGAGCCAATATTGAAATTTTTGTGAAGAACAGCCTTCTGCCAGTATTATCAAACACCAAATAGCTTTGGAAATTAGTTTTTGCTGCAGACTTGATGATGTTTCTTAATGAACCCCAAATTACAAAACAGCACTTATATGCAAACTTATCTTATTGTAACTCATTTCAGCAACTAATGTTATCTGAATCACAAATAATGGCAAACTGCTTCATTAATTTCCTGTGCTGTCAAAAATTAAAACAATAAGCCTTATCTTCATTTACACACAAATCTGCAGTGGTATGTTTTCAAAGCAAACTACAGTTGCAGTAGTGTTTTTCAGACCTTGATGGAAACACAAAGGAAATTTCTTTATTTCAAAGCCCTTTCAGCTGTGCCATTGAGGAGCTTCCACCTAATTTTCAATCAGAAGTTATTAATCAGCCCTGGCTGGGTAGATCAGTTGGTTAGAGCATTGTCCTGATACACCAAGGTTGCAAGTTCGATATCCAGTCAGGGCACATACAAAAAGCAACCAATGCATGCATAAACAAGTGAAACAACAAATTGATGTCTCTTCCCACCACACACACACTTTCACTCTCTCTCTAAAAATCAGTAAATAAAAGTTTTTTAAAAAGACATTTTAAAAAAGTGATTAATTTACAATGTAATGATGTGCTAAAAGGCAAAAATATCAGAGTAGAATCTAATAGAATCTTATAAATGCCTTTTAATTTATAAATATGCTCAAGTAAAATCCTATGTTCATGGATATCAGTATATGACAGTACCTGTCAGTATGAAAATACACTTTCAAAGATTAAGTATGTAAAATTTCATTACAAATCATTATTAAGAGAAACATTTGCAATCACCTTTGATGGCAGGGAACACTAACTCTAACCGCTCCCCCCAAAAATATATTCTCAATAAAAAGAATTCCATTCTTCTCACTAATAGACCTGTATTGTGTGTGTGTGTATGTATACTGTTAGAATTGAAACAATTAAAATTTTTATTAGAAATTTGTTTTCTTTGTTATTATTAAGTACCTATATAATAGCCTTAATTTTGCCTCCTCACTGATCAAGCCTACAATATTTATTACCCTGCCCTTTATAGAAAATATCTGGTGACCTCTAGGATACAGAACTTCAAAATGTGGCAACTGGTTGTCCATATTTTCAAAGAACAGTAATCAAATTAGATCCTTACCCAAATGCAAAGAGCAAAACTGCAAAACTTTTACAAGAAAATAATATGAAAAAAGCACAAACCAAAATTAAAAAGATGAATAAATGACTACATTTTAAGACTTTCTAAACAAAGGGTAAAAATAAACTATACAGACTTAGAGAACATATTTGCAACTTGTATTACCAACAAAGGATTAGTGTTTAAACTATATAAAGAATTCTCACAAATCAATTTTAAAAAGGAAGAACCCTGGCCAGATGCCTCAGTTGCTTGGCATATTGTCCCACACACCAAAAAGTTGTGGGTTTAATCCTGGGTCAGGCCACATATCTGTGCTGTGAATTCAATCTCAGATGGGGTGCAAATGGAAGGCAACCAATTGATATTTCACTCTCACTCATACCGATGTTTCTCCCTCTCTCCCTCTCTCCCTCTCTGCCTCTCAACTCACAAAGGAGGTAATGCTTGAATTCACAAGGCAAGCATTACCAAACTATTTACATTCTAATTAGTGCTCAGTACCTGCTCAATAATGTATTTTCATACATTATTGAGGATAGTCTAATAGCATTTAGACTACCCTGTAATAAGAGCACTATCTAGTAGGGTTACCGTAGAGATTAAATGAGATAATCTATGTAAACAGCAGTTAGTACACAGTTAGCACCTCAACAAAATACCAGTTATTATAATGAGAATAAAGAGCATTAGTGGTGTTAATAAAAAAATATAAAATCTCTCTAAACACTTCTCCAGGAGACCGAGAGAATATTCCAAACAATAATCTACTTCCAAATCTTCTGCAAACAGTTTAATTCTGGTCCAACCACGTAATTGAGGGCCCCCCACCAAATATATACATATGTATAAATATGTGTGTGCATATGTATGTATAAAGGGACTATAAACCTACTCAGTTTCCTGTGAGTTGGATGGGCTTAATGAATAACTTCATTCTAGGAACCAGTATGAATACAAGACCATGTAAGAAAGGAAGTCCCAGAAACCATCTTCTTATGTCAAGTCTCCTAATAATATCCTAGAAACAGAGTGATAACCAGTGGTTACCCTATATGTCTAACAAAGTCATTATGATTGGGTCCATACCCAAAGAATTCAGTTGGGAATAAAAAGGCTTCTAAGGTAAAGAAAATTTGACCATCTAAATATCCTATACAGTAGTAATAATAAAATTATGGTATATCTACACCATGGACTTCTAGGTAGACAAAATATATTGAAAAGTACTTAAAGGCTATAAAAAATGTTACCAGTTGTTAACACTGGATGGAATAATTATGGGAAATTTGAAATCCCTCCTACCTTTCACTAGAGAAATGTTTGCTTAATATCATTCCTAACCATTTATGTACATATCAAAACATAAAAATTATATTTTAGGTAAAAATAAAATAGGAAGTGTTATTTTTGTGGGTTTTTTTTTTTAAAGAGAATTGTACAATATATTTGGTTTTCACCTGGAACACATAGTTTTTTGGTACTATGATCTAACAGTGATCTAACCTAACTATGATCACTCCCTGATAAGTATTCTCCTCCACTGGTCCTTCATATTGTAAAAAAAAGACATCATTAGCATCTAGTATTTCTCCGGCTTCCTGACACTTCCTTTTACATTTAAAAGGTTTATGGAGTTGCTCCTCTTCTGAGTCCTCAAAGGTCTTTAGCCTTAGACTTTAGTTAATGTGCTCAAGGTCACAAAACTAGAGATAGGAAACTAGATACACAAATAACTAAAAATCCCATACTTTACACATATCTCTATTCTAGCACCTATTACATTTAATATACTTCTGCTTCAGTATCTGGTCCATGATTCTACCAGGAATCTAGATCAACCAGAATTCTTTAAAGGCAAGAGTTTTTACCATTGTTCAGTTTTTCAAAAATGGTGATCTTTTGAATGCTAAATCTTAGTTCCAAAAGAAACATTTTAGTTAAGAATGTTCTTCCACACCCCAAAAAATTCAGTCAAAATTTTTTTAAAAGTAAAAAAAAGAAAAAGAATATTCTTCCTATTCTTACCAGCCCATTGGTCCATGAAAAAAATCAATCTAAGGAATGGTAACAAAAATACACCTAATTAAAGTCATATTAGTATTCAGAGGACTTAATATATTTCAACCTTAAAAGATCTCTTTGTTAAACAAGCTTGAACCTCACAAGGTAAGGCCTAGCTTGCTTCTACTTTACATTATAAGACTAAGAGGGTACAATCGAAATTGAGTTTTCGATTCAGGTATCAGACCAAGGGATTGGAAGATGTCAAGTTCCTAGAATACATACATACATGTAAGTACTTGATTTCTTCCATAACTCTAAGAGTCTATGATCTTATCACTAATGTGTATACATATTACAAATGCAATTACTATCTCATATATTAAAAAAGCATTACTATTTCACAGGTTTTACTGAAAAGATCCACAAATAAATCCACGTTCTCATCCAATGCAAAAGAGTATGTTCTCTGACATATATTCTTCTGATATGTTAGATTTTCCTAAAGTTTCTGCTCTGCAGTGGTCCTGCTCACTCAGATTGTGATCCTCCTTCTGTTCATCAGCATATAACAAAATAAATGTTTGGAATAACCTGTACCTTATTCAGCCCATATCCAATATTAAGAAATTAACATAACAATTTCCTCAGTTCTAACAGACAGACCAAAATTTAAATAAAAAATTGCCCTTCAGCCCTGACTGGTGTGGCTCAGTTGATTGGACCTCGTCCCACAAACCGACAGATTACCATTTAGGTTTGATTCTGGTCAGGGCACTTACCTGGGTTGCAGGTTCTGTCTGCTCTGGGTTCATATTAGAGGAGAGGTAACCAATGGATGTTTCTCTCACACATCGATGTTTCTCTCCCTCTTTCTCCCTACCTTCCCCTATCTCTCTCTCCAAGAATAGATAAATAAAAATCTTTTAAAAAAAAAAAAGTCATGCCCTTCAGAAGCTTATTTACCTTTTCACATGTTGCCCCCCTCCCAAAGAAATACAGATCTTTTTACAAACAGGTTTAACATGAAAAGTGTTTTATATTTATTTAAGTTAATTCAAACTTCATAAGTGCTCTTTTAGACTGCACTACCACTAAACTTGCCTATCTAGCATTTCCACTTTACACCAATAAAAATTTGAAAAACATTTCCCAAACTGGAGTCCCTTAACCCTTCCAGAAGAGAAGGAAATCAACACTTACCAAGCATTTATATAGAGCCCCCAAAAAGCAGATGTCCTAGAGGTATGCTTAACACTTTTAAAAAGTTGAATGCAAATTATACATATAAAAAAGTAAACTTCATGCACACTGGTAAACCATTCTTTCAAGGCATTATTTCACCACAATATTCCTTTAATCAGATCTTTTGTGGTGCTTCTTTACACATTCAAGAGATATGATTATAATATGATGGATATGTACTGAAACAGACCATGTACAAAGTCCTTCTGAAATACAGTGAAAGGAGGGATTAGTTCTGCCTGGAAAGGTTTCACAGATAACATCTGAGCAGGTCCTGGAAGGATAACACAGCTATCTGAGGCTGCAGATGCTTCACGTGTGTTTGCAGTTACAAAAATTCACAGCATTTAACTTTAGGTTGGGTAAGTCTTCAAAAATCATCTAGTATTAAAGTTTTCCATCTTTATTTTAAAGCAACAAAATATTTTCTTTAAAATATAACCGGCCTTTGCTCTAAAAAATAAAATAAAATAAAATAAAATAAAATAAGAAAACTGAGACACTAAGGACACTGACTTGACAAAAGGACCACATAGAGATAGAAATGCAACAACGTATTAAAAGAATACTTAAATAGTATCTCCCCTTTGAAGCCTTTCCTAGCTTTCTCCCTATATGGAGTTTACCACTCCTTACTTTATTCCCCAAAACACCTAGCATATACTTCTATGAAAATAGAAGCTTCCATAAAACTTTAGTGCCCTAATTTTACTTTTTATGGGTCTGTATCCCTCTACTACATCGAAAGCTCCCTGAAGGCAGGGGCTGTCTTAATCATCTTTATATGCCGAGTACCCAGAATAAAATTTTATTAAGTTATATTTAATCAAGTTGCATACAAGATTTATGACAGCTCAGCACCTGTCACAGAGTAGGGCTCAATAAGTATCTGTCAAATGAATTTGCCGACAATGAGGTCATTAAATGAAAGAATACATCTAAAGCAGTTGGAACTGACACAGTGTATATAGTGTAAACATTATCTGTTACTATGTACCCTTAGATAGTCAGACAAAAGCTGAAACTGTTATTGAACATTTAATTTGGAAGGCAAAAACTTAGTACTTTTAATCAAGGTTTCAACTTGTTAATTTACATATTACTAATACAACCCCATCTTTGATGACAAAAAGAGAAAATTTAGCCCATCCATAAAGAGTTACCCTGCAGCCTGGGAAAAAAATAGTTCAAGGAGTTGTGTCCAAATCACTGGATTTGGAGTGAAAAGAGAAAAGAGACAAGTCTTAAACTTGAGGTTAAATCACTTTTTTGAGATCTGAGTTTCCATCACCTGTCAAATTGGGGTGATGGACAGTGAAAAAAAAAAAAGTATTTCTAAGGTTCTTTCCCGCTCTAACACTTACAGGGGCTTATACAAATTGGGACCAAAAATCCTTCAGCTTTTGACTCAAAATGAGTAAGAATTTTATAAAATCAGTAAATGGTGCACTGCATTTGGTGACAGGGTTTTCATACCAACTCAGCTGTGTAAATTCTGAGCAAGTAGAAAACTCTCTGGATCTCAATTTCTTTCACATATAAAATGAACTTGTTGAACAATACGATATCTCTTTAAAATACATCGTAGTCATGACATTCTATGAACTAAGCTACCTCTGAAGGAAGGATTCAGGTGGGGATTGAGCTACCATCAATGAGATGTTTAGAAGATTCCAGCATCAACCAAAAAGTACAGAATTTCATAGCTAGAAGAAACTTTACAAGTCTATTACAACTGAGACTTATAGTCTTGGAAGAGCTCATTCAACCATTCAAGTAATGAGAAACCCATGGAAACAAGCCATTTCATCGCAGGCCAACTATGATGCCTAAGTTCTTTTACTCAAGCCACACAGTCCTCTACTGACTTCCACCTATTAGTTTTACCCCCTTTCAAATAAGGACACCTCAAATATTTGTGGGTAGTTATTATATACCCCTTACATATCCTCTCCAAAATTAACCCCCCCCCAACTCTTCAACCTTTCCTCACAACATAATACCAAGACTCTCTCACCACCCAGCCTTCCTTAATGCCAAAATTACTCGAACCATTTCCATTCTGACATCCTGATTCCTTGTGGAACCCAAGATTTCCCACTTATCCTGATGACACCACATGGCAGCGCCTAAACGCCCTAGCCACCTCCACCCAAGGAAGCATTCGGGATGGGAAGTGTGCCCCTGTAGCTCCTTCGGGAGATACAAAGACAAGTGACAGCGGCAGCAAGAGAGAAGCCCACACCCGGCTCTCCTCCCCGTTCCGAGCCTTCTCCCTCACCGGTATTGCTTGGGGTCGCTAGGAGACTTGACGATCTCAGGGTCTCCGGCATTACTGATAGACCCCCTTCGTCCCTCCTCCTCAGATTCATCTACTCCTAGACGGGCAACCCGGGCGCTCTCGCCCAAATCCTGTCCACTGGGCGGCAGGTCAGGACAGCTGCAAGTAGACTTCGCCTTGTTCCTTCCAGGCATGGTCGGAGTAGGAAAGGATCTGACAGCAGCCGAGTCTTCGCACCGACTCCGCGATTCGATTCTCCACAGCGCCGCGAGCTCCCGCCCGGCCTCACACCACAACTTCCTCCCGGTGGCCCCGACTGCAGTAACCGTGACTCTCCTTAGCATTCACCACCAAGCTGGAGCGATGCGCATCCCGCTCCCCGGGGCCCACCTCCTCCTCCTACTCCTCCAGCTGCTCCTCCTCCTCCGCGTTCCAAAGGCGGTGGCGGCCGGCGCTGGTGCTGCCGCAGCCGCCGGGGAGGACAGGCCTGCACCCCTCCCCCAATCCGGTCTCCCTAATGCCAACTTTCCTCATCCCTCCCTGCCCTCCAGTCGCTGGTGACGCTACTGGTTCTACCCAATAAAGAGGCAAGGTAGCAGTCACGCGCACGTAAGCAACCAATGGAAACGGGGAATAAAAGGAACCAAAGAGGCCGGTCGGGTTTTCTGACACACAGAGAGCTCTTCGAAACCTAGGGTGGGCGGGGCGAGGAAGAAGGGGCGGAGAGATTGGCGCGGAGGACCACGGGAGAAGGGCGTCTGTTAGCGGCGCCGCGCTTATGACGTATGCGGAGAGTTGGTTTAGGTATCCACTAAGTAGTACTCCGCGGCTTAGAGAGAATTTTCGTCTGGTGAGGTAACGGAGAAACGAACGGTGAAAAAGAACCCTAAGTTGCTTACCCCATCACGCCATATTTTGCCCATCCTGCCCCTTCGGTCCGGGGCGGAGACTTCGGCCGTGACTCAGCACGTTAAAACGCTGAACGCCGGAAGTATTTTTCTTCGGCGCCGGATGGAAACTGGGAGTGAACCCGAGCGGAGTCGAGCTGAATGCCAGGGATAGGCCTTAGCTTTTCCACTTTATCGGTGGCCACCTTTTAGCGGTATTCGCCCATAAAGCCCGAAAAGGTGCTTAAAAGACGGGTATAGATATGCTAACTTTTATATGCGAAAACATTTTCTAGCTTCCCCTCTGACAAGAGTCCACAGTTGAGCGTTAAGTTCAGCCCGCAAGTGCTGCGGGAGGCTGCTGCTCTCAGGTCCCTTTTCCAAAGTTATTTTGTTTGTTAACGGCGTTTAAGTGGGCAAATATCTAACATGTGACCGAGACAGACATTTCTTTAAAAATTAGAAACAACTGACATGTTAATTGCTACAATATAAAAGTAGTAAATATTATGAAAGGAGAAACACGAAGTAGGGAGATGTATTGACGGCTGTTACAAGCCTTTAAATTTGTCTAGGCTTCCGAGTTACACAAACACGGAATAAAATCACGAACAAAACGAAAATCGTTATCTTCATGGAACTTGCGTTCTAATTGGGAAAAAGCAATGTATTTTAAAGGCAATGCTGTGACGACAAATAATGCAGGATAGGACAATAAGGAGTTGGGAAGAAGAGCAACAATTCAAGCAGGAAATAAAATCCTGAACTAAGGCAACGGGTAAAGTAAATAAGTTTAGAAATATTGTTCAGATATTCCAGTTTGTTTTCAATCAGTAGTGCTTGTTGAATAAATACCTGAAGTGACGTCTATTTAAAATTTTTTTTTTATCCTCACCTGAGGACATGCTTATTAGTTGTAGAGCAAGGCAGAGGGAGGAAGAGGGAGGGAGGGAAATGCCCTGCTGGAGAGAAACATCTATCCCTCAGCTGTGTAAGGGTCCGAAGTGGGGACCGCACCCACAACCTAGGCATTGTGCCCTAACTAGGAATTGAACTCGTGATGTTTCAGTTTACTGAAAGACACTCCAACCAACTGAGTCACACTGGCCAGGACGAGTGACATCTATTTTGGGGGTATTTTTTCTTTTAACTCTCCAAAGCAGTGATGCCATAAGTAAGAAATATTCAAATTCAGCCAGTAATTAGAATTTTCTAACTAGAAACAAAGAGAGGCCACATCCTAAATTGTAACCTGTTAATTTTTCCCTTTAAAAAGAGGCCTCTGAATCTTACAAGTCACTAGGCTAGGACTATGGTAACACTGTATAGTGAGACATTACTTTATTCATTCAGCCAACCATCTGAAGCTCCTAATATGTGCCAGGTGCTGGGAATAGGGTAATGAACAAGAAATTTCCCTGTTCTCTTTGTGCTTACAAGAGAACTAGTGAGACGTTGAACAAACACAAATGTTTAAATTTTTCATGACTAGTTCTGGAAGGAGAAATACAGTGGGAGCTAGTCTGGTCAGAGCGTTTTCATAACACATTTAAGCTTATGTTTGAAGAATGTATAGGAATAGTATAGGAATGTGTAGGAAAAGACTTGCTCAAAAGATCTGAGAAAGCAGGTCAATATGGCTAAACTGGGAGCAAAGGGAAAATGAGTTAGTGGTCAAGGTCATATAAAATCTTCCTAAGAGTAAAAGAAGTCATTGCCTTGTCTATTTCATGTAGCACTGGATTCCTATCTTCTAAAATAATGTCTGGCACATTATAGGTGTTCTGTAAATAATGGTTGAACAAATGAAATGTATCATCACGTGTTTTGCTAGTAAATCATTCTAGTTGATGTGTGAAAAATAGTCATACCTCAGTACTCTTCTTCAGAACTCCTCAAACCCTGTACTCATTGCATTTTGATGGAAAAAAAGTTTCAGCACTCAGCATCTGCTTGGGACTCATTGCACTTGCTAGAACTTCTATGATAACTTTTACGATGATGCCCCATGAAAGATGCCCCAGTCACCACTCAGTGTGAGTTGCTGAACGAATTTGAGTGCCGAGGTACCACTGTAGTTTGAATGGGGGTGGGGGTGAAGGCAAGAAAAGGGCCCAAGAACCAAGTTTTGAGGAGCTTGTAGAAGAGGAAGAACTCCCAAAAGAGACTAAGAGGGAACTACCAGCATAGTAAGAGGAAAACAAAACAAACAAACAAAAAAAGTAATATCACAGGAAAAATACTTCCTTGATGTTTGGTGCATTATAATTCTGACCACATGCCAAATGTCCAGAGTATTAGATTAGATGTTTAAAATATGAGAACTGTCAAGGAATCACAGAAGTATACTTTAATCTGTCCTTTTTGTATTAAAGACAACCTACCCAGAGAGTTATAGCTTACAAGTAACCCAAGGCGTATCCAGGACTTCCAAACCAGAAGTATTATTTACCGTTGAAAATAATTTAGAAACTTGCCACCCTTCATTTGAATATTCATAATTATTGTAAAGAGTATTCAGGGAAGAGGTGGGAGGCAAATGCAGACAACTGTAATTAAACAATAAAATTTTTTAAAACAGTATTCATCAGAGAAAAATTAAGCTATTGCCATTTATAGGAAATTGACACATTAGAAAGTTTACAAAAACCTTGAGATCTCCAAGAAAGTTGAGGAGCACAGAGTATAATTTTTAACCTCATTTACCCAGGCTCTCTTAGAGTATTTAAGAACTTTAATATCTTCAGTCATCCTGTACTCCTTTCTAGTTTTTTAAAAATTTATTTGCTGAATTTATATATATAGAAACATCTCTTGTTCAACTTATTTATGCATTCATTGGTTGCCTCTTTTACGTGCCTTGACCCTCTTGTATGTGCCCTGACCCAGGACTGAACCCACAACCTTGGTGTAGTGAAATGATACTCTAACCAGCTGAGCTACCCAGCCAGAGCCTAATCCTTTCCATTTTTACCTCAGTGATTTCCCTGTCATCATCAGGTTTAGTGACCCTTCTCTCCCTATTATTCCGATGAGAGGTCAGAAATGATGAAAAGTTAAAATGTCTTATTTCTGTGTTTGATGCCTACCTCTGAAAGTTATTTTAGTCAATGCAACGGCTATCTCTCAGAGGGAGAGATCTGAACTTACTCCTAAAAATTCAAAGGTAAATTACTTGATTAACCCCATTATCCACCTTTACATTTGAGAATAAGGGTAAGTCAGAAGTGCGGAATGTTGATTCTATGTTGAGTAGATTGGGAGTGCTATGAACCCAGTAAAGTCTCAAGTCCAGTGAAATGGTTAGGTGAAGAGGTTGCTAAATCCAGGAGAAGAGGCACTGAAAGAGGAGATAGGTAACAAGAGAAATATTATCTACTTTACAATTTTGTCCTAGATACACACTGTAAGAAATGATATCTTTGGAGCTCTAGTAATTAAGTGTCCTGCCCACTAATTGCTCTCCATATTTCATAGTTTGGTATCTAGGTCAAGAAGTAGGTGTGTTCTTATAGAGTCTTCTCCAGGAAGACCAAAGTATGCACAACATACCAGGGAGTTTGTATGAACATATAAAATAGTTTTCTCCTGTACTGTAAACATAGCTCTGGGAAGAATTTGGTATTCAAACTTCAAGATACATTAAGAGTGACTATGAAGAATACTTTAAGAAATACTTTAAAATATTTTTAGATTTTTATTTATTTTTAGAGAGAGAGGAAGAAAAGGAGAAAGAGAGGGAGAGAAATATCAGTGTGTGGTTGCCTCTCATGTGCCCCCTACTGGGGACCTAACCCACAATCCAGTCACGTGTTCTGACTGGGAATCGAACCAGCGACCCTTTGCTTCACAGGCCCACACTCAATCCACTGAGCTACACCCGCCAGGACAAAAAAAAAAAACACTTTAAAAAATATTTTATGTCAAATGAAAAGTTATTCTATCATAAATCTATGTTCTCTAATCTAAAGATACAGACTTTGAGACTGCCTGGAAAGGAGAATGTGAGGACACAAAATGACATTTTAAATATATAAATCACAAATCAGATCACATTATTCCTCTTTTTTAAAACCTACCAGTGGCTTGTCTTTGCATTTTGAATAAAATCTAGCTGCTTGCCATAGCCTATTAAGGCTCATTTTTTTATTTCTGTTCTTCCTCTATATTTAAAATTTCATCTACCATTCTGCCATTTACTCCAGTCACATAGGCTTTCTTTTTTTCTTTTTTTAAAATATATTTTATTGATTATATCCTATTTTTTTCTTCCCTTTATTTTCTTCCACACTGTACCCCTCCTCCCACCATCATTCCCCCACCTTAGTTCATGTCCATGGGTCATATATATAAGCTCTTTGAATTTTCCATTTCCCATACTATTCTTAACCTCTCTTTATTTTGTACCTACTATTTATGCTTCTTATTCCTTGTACCTTTCCCCCATTCTCCCCCACCCCCTCCCCACTGATGAGCCTCCTTGTGATCTCTATTTCTGTGAATCTGTTCCTGTTCTAGTTGTTGGCTTAGTTCATTTTTGGTTTTTTTTTTAGGTTCAGTTGTTGATAATTGTGAGTTTGCTGTCATTTTACCGTTCATAGTTTTGATCTTCTTTTTCTTAGATAAGTCCCTTTAACATTTCATATAATAAGGGCTTGGTGATGATGAACTCCTTTAACTTCACCTTATCTGAGAAGCACTTTATCTTCCCTTCCATTCTAAATGATAGCTTTTCTGGGTAGAGCAATCTTGGATGTAGGTCCTTGCCTTTCATGGCTTGGAATACTTCTTTCCAGTCCCTTCTTGCCTGTAAGGTCTCTTTTGAGAAATCAGCTGATAGTCTGATGGGAACTCCCTTGTAGGTAATTATCTCCTTTTCTCTTGCTGCTTTTAAGATTCTCTCCTTCATTTTAATCTTGTCTAAAGTAATTATGATGTGCCTTGGTGTGTGCTTCCTTGGGTCCAACTTCTTTGGGACTCTCTGAGCTTCCTGGACTTGCATGTCAATTTCCTTTGCCAGATTGGGGAAGTTCTCCTTCATTATTTTTTCAAATAAGTTTTTAATTTCTTGCTCTTCCTCTTCTCCTTCTGGCACCCCTGTGGTTCAGATGTTGCAATGTTTAAAGTTGTCCCAGGAGTTCCTAAGCTTCTCCTCATTTTTTTTTTTTTTGAATTCTTGTTTCTTCTGTTCTGGTTGGATGTTTATTTCTTCCCTGTGGTCCAAACCATTGATTTGAGCCCTGGTTTCCTTCCCTTCCCTGTTGGTTCCCTGTACATTTTCATTTATTTCACTTTTCATAGCCTTCACTTTTTCCTCTATTTTGCAACCATACTCAACCATTTCTGTGAGCATCCTGATTACCAGTGTTTTGAACTCCGCATCTGGTATGTTGGCTATCTCTTCATCGCTTAGTTGTGTTTTTTTCTGGAGCTTTGATCTGTTCTTTCATTTGATCCATATTTTTTTTTGTCTTGGTGCACCCATTACATAGTAAGGGGCGGAGCCTTAGGTATTCGCCAAGGCAGGGTAACTCACATGGCTGTGTTGTGGTGCTGTATGTGAGGGAGGGGTCCGAGAGGGAACCATGCCACTTGCTCAGTTCTCCACCAGCTTTCAGCCACTTCCTCCTCTACCTACAAGCAGATTGGGCCTTTCTGGTGCTGATTTCCTGGTGGGTGGTTTTGTGTACATTTGAGGACCCTATGGGTCTCTCTGACAAACTCTCCTGTGAGGCTGGGAGTTTCTCCCACTGCTGTCTCACCCCCCATAGGTGTTTTCAATTAGAGGTTTTAAAGCTTTATTTCCCTTCACTGGAACCCTGGGTTGCTCAGTCTGTCTCTCTCTCCAGTTGTTCCTCCCAGTTTATCTGTATGCAAATGTGAGACCACCCACTCTGCCAATGCTGCCTCATGGGTCAGCCAGCCACCAACTCACCTGATCCACCAGCAGGAGCCTAGCCTGCCACAGTCCTCCAGCCACCACCTCTCCATGAGTCCTCCCCGCCCCAGCTACCCAACTCCACCCCTCCTACCGCTCTGGATGAGTGTTTCTTCTTTAACTCCTTGGTTGTTAGACTTCCATACAGTTTGATTTTCTGGCAGGTCTGGTTATTTTTTGTTTTTAAATTTGTGGTCCTTTTTGTTGTGTGAGGAGGTAAAGTGTATCTACCTATGCCTCCATCTTGACCAGAAATTCCACGCTGGCTTTCTTAATGTCCTTCAGTATACTAGGGTAATTCTTGCCTTTAGGGCCATTACATCTGCTCTGCTGCCTAAACTGTATTTCCTTTACATTTTGCATCATTGGCTCCTTCTTACAAGTTATATGTCAGCTCAAATGTCACCTCTTAAGAGAAATCTTCTCTTAACCATTCTACCTAAATTAATACTCATTTTCTGAAAGTATTTGTCTATTCACTGATTGTCTAAATAGCCTCTCTATTTTATAAGATCCACTGGAGAGTTGGTACTCTGTCTTGCCCACTCCCCACCCTCAATTTTCCCACCCAGTATCAAAAATAGTGTCTCACACATAGTGGGTGTTCACTAAGTGTTGAAATAATGAAAAAATGGTACAAGAAAAAGAGGTCAGTAGGGAGGCAGAAGAGAGGGATTAGCCTTAAATTAGAAAAGAACACCCTCTGTCATTGGACCTGGAGGGAAAGAGATGCAGATTAAAACAGGAGCTGCAAAAATGTTAAGTGTTGTTAGAATTCCTTTGAAGGGATAGGAACTTAATAGAGTTTCTGTCTGACAACCCCCCACCTTCACTTTCTTTTTGACATCTTGTAAAAAGTCAGTGTTGGGAATGAGGGGATAGATAGTATGATAGGTCCTGCTTCCATGGGAATCAGTAAATAAGATACTTGTTTTTTGTTTGTTTATTTAAATTTTGCACATCTTGAAACCAAGCTCAGTTGGTAGTTTCAGTATCCTGAGTAATTATAATATTTTGGGGCCAAGCATTTTCTTACATTAATTCATTTAGCCCTCAGAAAAACCTAAGTCTGTTATCAATTTACGGGTGAAGAAACTGAGGTTCAAAGAGGTTTAAAAACTTGCACAAATCCTACAAGAAAGTAGAATAACCAAAATGGCAAATCATGTATATTTAATTCCGAAGATTTTACTCTCTTGCCTCTTACATCTTGCCTGTCAAATACCTAGAATAAACAGACTTCTAATTCATTAATTTTATCATTGATTCCAAAAAATCCAAAATGATGGAAGACTCCCAAACTCTTTTTATGAAGCCAGCATCATCCTAATCCCAAAACCGGATAAAGACACAACAAAGAAAGAAAACTTCAGGCCAATATCTCTGATGAACATAAACACTAAAATCCTCAACAAAATATTGGCAAACTGCATCCAACAATACATTAAAAAGATCGTACACCATGACCAAGTGGGATTCATCCCTGGGATGCAAGGATGGTTCAATATTCACAAATCAGTAAATGTAATACATCACATAAACAAAAGCAAAGACAAAAATCACATGATCATATCAATAGATGCAGAAAAAGCATTTGATAAGGTACAGCACCCATTTATGATAAAAACACTCAGCAAAGTAGGAATTGAGGGAGCATTCCTCAGCATAATCAAGGCAATATATGAGAGGCCTACAGCCAACATCATACTCAATGGGCAAAAACTAAAATCTTTTCCACTAAGATCAGGAACAAGACAAGGTTGTCCACTTTCACCACTTCTATTCAATATAGTATTAGAAGTCTTAGCCACAGTGATTAGACAAGAAAAGGAAATAAAAAGCATCCAAATTGGAAAGGAGGAAACAAAACTATCATTGTTTGCAGATGACATGATAGTGTGCATAGAAAATCCTATAGTCTCGGCCAAAAAGCTGCTCGATGTAATAAATGAATTTGGCCAAACAGCAGGATACAAAGTCAATATCCAGAAATCAAAGGCATTTCTGTATACCAACAATGAAACAGCAGAAGCAGAAATCAAGAATAAAATCCCATTCAATATAGCAAAAAGAAAAATAAAATACGTAGGAATAAACCTAACCAAGGAGGTAAAAGACCTGTATGCAGAAAACTACACAACACTGAAGAAAGAAATCAAGGAAGACACAAACAAATGGAAACATATACCATAGTCATGGATTGGAAGAATCAACATCATCAAAATGTCCATACTACCCAAAGCAATTTACAAATTCAATGCAATACCTATTAAAGTACCAATGGCATATTTCACAGACATAGAACAAACACTTCAAAAATGTATTTGGAATGATAAATGACCCTGAATAGCTGCAGCAAATTTGAGAAAGAAGAGCAAAGTAGGAGGGATCACAATACCTGATACCAAACTGTATTACAAGGCCACCGTAATCAAGACAGCCTGGTACTGGCATAAAAACAGGCACATGGACCAGTGGAACAGAACAGAGAGACCAGAAATAAACCCAAGTCTCTACGGTCAATTAATATTTGACAAAGTGGGCAGCAATATAAAATGGAGTAAAAATAGTCTCTTCAACAAGTGGTGTTGGGAGGACTGGAGAGCTATGTGCAAAAAAATGAAAATTGAACACCAACTTACACCATACACAAAAATAAATTCAAGGTGGATAAAAGATTTAAATATAAGCCGTTACACCATTAAAATCCTAGAGGAGAACATAGGCAGGAAAATCTCAGATATTTCATGCAGCAACATTTTTACTGATATGTCCCCTAAAGGAACGGACATAAAGGAAAGAATAAACAGATGGGATCTCATCAAAACAAAAAGCTTCTGCATGGCTAAAGAAAACAGTATTAAAATAAAAAGAGAACTGACTGTATGGGAAAACATATTTTCCAATGATACCTCAGAGAAGGGTTTAATCTCCAAAATATATAAAGAACTTACATGACTCCACTATAACAAGACAAGCAACCCAATTAAAAAATGGGCAAAGGACTTGAACAGACACTTCTCCAAGGAGGACATACAGAGGATCCAGAGACACATGAAAAGATGCTCAATATCACCAGCTATCAGAGAGATGCAAATTAAAACCACAATGAGATACCACTTCACACCAGTCGGAATGGCCATCATAAACAAAGCAACAAACAACAAGTGTTGGAGAGGTTGTGGAGAAAAGGGGACCCTAGTACACTTGGTGGGACTGCAGACTGGTACAACCACTATAGAAAGCAGTATGGAATTTTCTTAGAAAACTAAAAATGGATCTACCTTTTGACCCAGCAATTCCACTGCTAGGATTATATCCTAAGAACCCTGAAACATCAGTCCAAAAGAACCTATGCACCCCTATGTTCATAGCAGCACAATTTACAATAGCCAAGTGTTGGAAGCAACCCAGGTGCCCATCAGTAAATGAATGGATCAAAAAATTATGGTACATTTACACGATGGAATTCTATGCAGCAGAAAGAAAGAGGGAGCTCCTACCTTTTGCAACAGCATGGATGGAATTGGAGAGCATTATGCTAAGCAAAATAAGCCAGGCGGTGAAAGACAAATACCATATGATCTCACCTTTAACAGGAACCTAATCAACAGAACAAACAAACAAGCAAAATATAACCAAAAACACTGAAATTGAGAGCAGACTGACAGTCACCAGAGGGGAGAGGGGAGGGAAGATCAGGGGAAAAGGGGAAGGGTTTACAGGAACAAGTGTAAAGGACACATGGATAAAAACTAGGGGGATGGAAATGGGAGGGAGGTGGGGAGGGATGGGGGGGTGGGCTGGGATGGGAGTAGAAGACAGAAAACTGTACAAGAACAACAATTAACTTAAATTTTAAAAAAAGCAAAAATAAATTATCATTGATATTAGTTTTTAAATGCAACACGTAAAGTAACAAATGTCATAACTTACATATCATTAGGAAAGTATCTGGTTTTCCATCAGACCTCCTTTCTTCCTTATTTTCTGAATAATTATTGGTCTAAAAGCCATTTGCTTGGGTAAGACTAAGCAACCTGGGCACCTGTGCCCAAGGTATGCAAGAGCAAGCAGTCTGATGAGACATGTTGGAGCACGAGCTGTATGAGGAGGATTGAATACGTGGGTTGATGGTGCAAGGTACCTAAGTTCAAGCAGAATAAGGAGGGTGAGGCTTCGAAGCAGTGGTAATGGAGATTAGTTACATAGAGGGTTGATTTATCAAATATTGAAGATATTAGGAGCCAGGTTTCTCACTGTAGAAGAGAGTTAAAAATATGGAAATGCAGAATAAACTTTGGTGTTGGATTGGAATTGGTGTCAATGTGAACTCACACTTTTTAATAGATATAGAAGTAAATATAGATGTGGGTGTGCATGTGTGTATGCATATGTAAGTATGCATAAACGTATCATATATACTCTCAAGCCATGTTTATTGAGAGGGTCTGGGATCAGGGACATCTCAATAACAGCATACTGAATACCTCTGTCTTGGTCTCTAAATGCTATTCTTCACTAAAATGCCATTTTCCACTAAAAGAAACCAAGGCTTCCTGGAAAAAAACAGCTGACCCCAAGGCTAGGGCAGAAAAGATACAAGATGAACCTGGAACCTATGTATCTCGTATGCCAGAAAGTAATAAAGAAGTATTCAAAGAATAATGAGGACATGACAAAGGGACTTAGAGGCCAGTTTGAAGGGGCTCCCACAGGACCAAAATAGGGACAATTTTAGAATCAAAGTAAGTAACAATAGTAACAGATTATAACCCATTGTATACAATAGGAATCCATGCATCTAAACTGATGTAAATAAATAGGAAGAGAAGAAAGCTTTTTAATAAAGTGAAATGGCAACAATGAATGTAGAAAGGATGATGGAATTAGAAAACCACCATTTGTCAACCATAATAGTAATAATTCAACCATGAAACATCTATAAATGATAAGTTACTTGATGAAAATCTGATGAGGAATGGGATATTTACATGTTCTCAAAGTACCTCCTTAAAAAATCCTTACTAAGAAGAGGAAAGGAACAACTTTATACTGGAAAAATCTGGCAAACACTAGTAGTGTGTGGAAACAGTTAACATCAGTAATGGAACAAATTGAAATTCTTACTACTTGATAATGTGAAACAAAGAAAACCCAGCAATACTTCTGTGCTATTCTTGTTAAAAATGCAAAACCTGTATCTAATCCAGAGGAAATCTCAAACTAACCCAAATTGAGGAATTTTTTATAAAATAACCCACTTACAATATTTAAAAGTAACAAGGTCAGGAAAATCAAGAACTGTGGAGCTGTTTTGATTAAAGACTAATGAGACATGGTAATCAAAGGTATCACTATAAAGAACACTATTGGGACAATTGGCTAAACTTGAATGGAGTCTGTGGATTACATGATAGTAATGCATCAATGTTAATTTCTTGATTTTGATAATTTGTGGGAGCTAGAACATCATATGGGCAACCAACTCTCAGAGGTCCAGGGAAAAAGTCTTACAGCTTTTATGTAAGCTTAAAATTATTTTTTTAAATAAAAAGGGAAAAGTATTAGCAAGAGGGTCCAAAAGAATACCATACAAAACATTGGAACTGCCCTGGCTGGTGTAGCTCAGTGGATTGAGCGTCAGCCTGTGAACCAAAGGATTGCGGTTCGATTCCCAGTCAGGGCACATGCCTGGGTTGCAGGTCAGTTCCCTGCAGGAGATGCATGAGAGGCAACCACACATTGATATTTCTCTCCCTCTCTCCTTCCCTTCCCCTCTAAAAATAAATAAATAAAATCTTTAAAAAAAGGATCTTTAAAAAAAAATTGGAACTGACTGCCAATGTCTTAAATTTAAAATGTGATTCCTGTAATTGTGGATGGAAAAACAGTGCTTTGTAGGAGTAGTAGTAGCAATAGTTCTCCATCTAACTATACCCTCCAAGAGCCTGCTCAAGACACACCTCCTCTTTGACCCTTCTATCCCACACTGATCCTCCATTCCATACCTGAACTCAGGATACATATTTTTTGGCATAACTTCCTTGGCTCTTAATCATATATAGCCTTGTGACTTCTCTTGTACTATTGTCCTGTATAAATTTTGAGTTCTTGTTTAAATCATTCATGAATATATTATCTCCATAATTATCTTGTAATCAGTTTAGGAGTAGATAACATATGTGATCTATTTTCCTTCCCGAAGTACCTACCTTGTGTTTTGCGATCACATTTCTACATCCCAAGGGCTGCCAAGAATAATGAATGTCACTTAGCAAATATTTCTTGCAACCCAACTATGTATCAGGCACTGTAAATAATAATTCCTTACATGTATAAAATGCTTTACAGTTTATACAGCATGTATACATCTATTATCTGATTTGTTCTACATAAGTCTGTGAGGCAGGTGCTGCCACCTGATAAACATGTTCAATGAGGAAGTGTGATCTACTGGAAGTCACACAACTGTTTAATAGCATAATTGGGATGCCAACCTTGGTCTTCAAGTTCCAAGCCTAGGGCTTTTTCTACACCACCATAGGAAACAGGTAACAAGTCTGGACACACTGATGGTCATAGATATTGTATTCACTTTCTATTGCTGCTGTAACAAATTGCCACAAACTTAGTGGCTGACCCAACAAATTCATTATCTTACAATTCTGTAGAGGAATGACACAGGTCTCACTGAGCTAAATTTAAGGGGTCAGCAGGGTTGCATTCCTTTCTTAAGGCTGTAGAAGTATATTTGTTTCCTTGCCCTTTCCAGCATCTAGATGCTGCTGGAGATAAATCATTGGGCCTTGTATTTTATGGTGAGTATTTTTTAAATTAATTTTTTAATTAATTTTAAATTTAATTTAAATTAATTTTAAATTATTTTTTGATTTTTTAAAATTACTTTTTTGGAGAGAGGGGAAGGGAGAAAGAGAAGGAGAGTAACATCAGTGTGAGAGAGAAATATTGATCAATTGCTTCTGGTATGTGCCTCAACTGGGAACCGAACCCACAACCTAGGCATGTGCCCTGACCAGGAATCAGGAATCAAACTGATGGCCTTTCACATTGTGGAATGGTGCCTGATTGTTGGAGCCACACCCTCAGGGCATATTGAGTATTTTTAAAGAAAGCAACAGTGAATCTCTCTGTGCCTCCCGCTATGATTACATTTCCCTCTGACTCTCTTCCACTTATAAGCATCCTTGTGATTAAATTAGACCTCCAGATAATCCTAAATAATCTCTCCACTTTACCATCAGTTGCTACCTTAATATCTTCTACAACCTTAATTCCCATTTTATGAATGCTAACATATTCACAGGGATTGAGATACAAGCATCTTTGAGAGGCCACTCTCCTGCCTATTACATACTTGTTCTCAGAGTTTCACTTTTCAAAGATCGATTGAGCACTTTAAGATCTTAACCCATGATGTGAATGGTTATTCCATCTACTAAAAATCAGTCATCAGATTCCAACAAGACACTGTGTTTACTTTTATGCTGTTAACTTTAAGAAATTAGTTTCTATGAAAAATAAGCCAGAGTTTGATTTATAAAAATTAGCATTCTCTGAGTCCACTGGTTCTTAAGTTAACAAATAAGGCAATTGAGGTCAGTGACATTAAGTAGCTTTCCCAACACAGTGTCATAACAGTAATTCAAACCTAGATCCTATTGAAAAGCTCCTGGCTTTTCCATTGTACCATTTTTACACCAAGAATCTCTTTGCTTAGGGCCTAATGACTTAATCTAATGCCTGTGGTTTAAACATTAATCTGTTCCTTTGGATCATCCACTTCTTATGGACTGCCTTGAAAATTCAAATCCTCAATTAAATAAGATGATAGGTGTACAGTTGTATTATAAGGGAATGAAAAACATGTGTTAGATGTATGTAGATAAGCAGTGTTGTAATTTGAAGCAGACAGGTTGGTTCAAGTCCTGACTTTACCACTTGCATGAATTTGGACGAATCCCAAATTCTGGTAAACTCTCTAACCTTGGTTTTATCATCTAAAAAATAAATCCTTCATAGGGTTGTCGTAGGATTAAATGACATAATTCTTGAAGAGTACTTACAACAGAACCCACCCCAAAATATGCATTCATGAACTGTTGGCAAGTGTAAAGATCCTGAAAACTTAATTCACCTGTTGATGCTGGAATGAGTGATTTCCTGATCAACCACAAGGTGGAGCTAGAGACATAGGAATGTCTGTCTTTTTCCTTGAGAGGAATTTTGGAATTAAGGGGAACAAAGAAATAATCCATTTGGGTCTTGATGGAATAGGTCCTATCTTCTTTTAAGCCAGCGCCCATGCTCTTCCATCATGAGAGACTTTGAGTTCTGTTTGTTTCTTGTTTTTCAAAAAGGGAGCATCAGATACACAAAGGATCTTTCAATAGATACTCTTTAATAATGTGAATTTTAGTTTTACTTGAAGATGACTCTACAGTTATGAGATGAAACCTTTAATACATTTCATTCTCCTCGCCTTCTCAGTCCAGAGGCTAGAGGTAGTTTTTGTCTACACTCTGCTTCAGAGGGCATACTTACCATTTCTCCTAAAAAGCTCATTGGGTCCCCATGCAAATGGAACCAATAGAAGTCTATCTTAGCACCCCAGAATCCTCAGGATGTATGTTAGGCTTCAGTTGTTCTCAGAGGATCACTTTGAGGGTATATTTTGATGAGCTTATTAAAAACTCAACTTTATTACTTTCAGGCACTGTCTTGTAGACCATGTATCTATTATAATTAGAATTTCAAGAAAATCACAGAAGTCCACTGAAAAATAAAGGTATTGTCAAATACCAGCCTTAAAGTACTAGTACTTTCCAGACTCAAGGAAACATTGCTATAGAAACAGAGAGCTTGAGTGCCCAAAATCTAACTAGATAAGAAATGACACCCCTTCATTTCTACGTATAAATAAAGCATGACTGAGCACTAGCCAAGTGGAAGAGAATGAAAGAGGAACGATCATTCCAGGCCAAGTTCCAGGAAAAGAAAAGGTCAAAGAAGAGAAAGCCATGTTCTTGTAAGTTTGAAGGTAATTACATCTGACTCACAGTTAAGGTTGAGAGGGGCATGGCAATGATTAAAACTGGAGGGGTAGGCTGGAGATAAATCATTAGGCCCTGTATTTTATGTTGAATACCTTTATCTGAGGGCAGCCCAAGCCACCAAAGGCCTTCAAGTTGGGGCAAGACAAGATCAGATTCATGCTTTAGAAAGATTCGTGCTTTATCATTCTGGCTGCAAGGTAGAGAATAGGAAGGCAAGGGTAGATGAAAGGCGTGTTGAATATTTTCTCTTTGCCTCTTTAGATGCTGTCTCCACCGTACTCCACCTGTTCTGTGTTCTAGAAGTTTGACCTGCATAGAGTTCAACAGGCTTCCTCTGCCCTCTAGATTCTGCTTGGGTCTAGCATTGGGAGATAGCAGCAGGAGAGCAGAGGTCAGCAGGAAAGAGGCAAGAGAATATGTATCCCCCGGTTCCCTCCCTACTGAGTCACTATGTGAGGATATGTCCCTCCACCAAAGGCAACAGCTCTGGTTAGGTAGCCCCTTCCATTCAACTGCCCTCTTCAGATTCTGGGATTCTGGTAACTACTCCCTACCCTTATCTTTTCATGCCTTTAGCTAGTAACATACCCATTGTTGCTCTCACTGGGGGAAATTTATACCCCATATTGGCCTCCCGAAACCCTGCTCTCATTTTGTAAGTAGTTACTTTATCGACACCTCAAATTATGTGTTTTGAGTGTACCATTTATTTCCTGCCAGGACTCTAACTGAGGTAGACAAAAGTAAGTAATTATAATTATATCTAACATTTATTATGTTCCAAGCATTCTCCTAAACATGCATTAACTCAGTTGATGCTCACAGTAACTCTACAATGTATTTCTCCTTTACAGATATGGAATCTGAGGTATAGAGAGATTAAATTTTTCCCAAAATTATACAGCTAGTGAGGGGTTGAACCAAAACTCAAATCCACAGTCTGTTTCCAGAGTCTGTTCTTAACCGCTATGCTCCTTTGGTGAGGTAAGAATTGACGTAAATTGAAGCAATAGCACTGGAATATAGAGAAAAGAAAGAATTTAGAGATATTATTGCTAATCCCAGCATAATTTTAAGGATCTTATTTTTAGCTGTTCTTTTAAAGAGTCAGTTTATTGAATCATGAATTGACAACCATGAATTAAAAACCATTCAATAAACCACTTATTAAAAAGAGTTACCAGCTGACTCATAGGCATCCTATATGTCCACCATGAAAAGCAGAAAGACAACATTAAAGAACGGGTAGAGGCCTCTCTCAGTACACATTACTGGGATCCAGGCAGGTCTTTCAAAAGCTGGGAGCTTGGAAAAGCAGTGAACTGATAGTGCACTCTGGATACTACAGCCAACTGCCTACCTCTTGCCTGGTTTGTATCATTGGACAATCTACTCCCACAAGTAACCAGAAAATTTCAACATGGCACAGTAAGTTCTATGGCAAAGGAAAACAAAGGGGGATGTGGTTTCCCAGAGAAAGTAACTAACTGAGCTTGGGAGACGGGAGTAGGAAGACCAACATATGCAGAGGCTCAGATCTAAAGTGTACCCCAGGCCCTGGCTGTGTAGTTCAGTTAGCTAGAGTGTCATCTTGATTCACCAAGGTTGTGGGTTTGATCCCTGGTCAGGGCACATACAAGAAACAACCAATGAATGCATAAATAAGTAGAACAACAAATTGATAATTTTCTCTCTCCCTCTCCCTTACTCTCTCTAAAAATCTATTTAAAAAGTATACCCCAGTCTTCTTCTCAAACCAAGGAAAGGTTGCCATTCACATTGGCAGCCCTTGTTCTATGAACTACTACAATTTGAAAATACATTCAGCTCTCCCTTCTGCAGGTTCCACATCCACAAACTCAACCAACTGTGGATGGAAAATATTCAGAAAAAAATTCACATTGTTGCTGATGTGTACTATGTACTTAGGTCTATGATGGTTGTATCTGCAATTGAACACATACAGACTTTTTCTTGTCATCATTCTCTAAACAATATAGTATAACAACTATTTATATACTATTTATGTTATATTAGGTATTATAAGTAATTTAGACATGGTAGGGATGGGTGAAGAACTGAATTGAATTTCATACCTGCTTAGACTTTACTGTTAGGGGGTTTGGGGAGGAAGAATGAGTTCTGCCCCTTCCCAAAGCAGGCCAGTTCTGTCTGCATTTTGTTGCATTTTTCTGTGGTCTTAGCACTCTCTCTCCAGTTCAGCAGCCTTGCTCCCACATGCTATCCAGTAGTATATCCTAACCCTCTGTTGGGAGATAATACTGAGCTAAGTTGCAGAGGTACACACTGCTCCATGATTTTCTGCATCCTCTATATCACCCAGCACAGAACTGGGATCTGGACAGTCTCCATAAGTACAAGCTGAATGGTTGTCCTTGACCTTTTGCAGCCCCAGTCCTTCCTCCACTCAGCCTTCCCTGACTGTTATAGTCCACCCTGATCTCCCCCATTTTCTGAGTCATTCATGAATTACTGCCTTGTGTTATGGCTTTCATTGCATTGGTGCTGGACCTATTTTCCAGTCCCTAAGATTTTAGATGGCAGGAGTCTCCTCCCAAAGTTCTTAGCACAAACCCAGTGAAGAGTTGCTCCGTAAATGATACATAGCTTAGATGAACTTTATTGCACATACCATCATTGCCACTATAGTGAGGATAGGAGCTACATTAAGAAAAGTCAGTATCAATAAAACATGTCAACACAAAACAAAGAAAGACAACAGGTATTTGCAAATGGGATCTTCCCTTTTGTTACTGTGTATACTCCTCTATGTCCATATATTTCTTTATATTTTACAAACTCATAACACCAGTTGACATTTCATATTTATCACATCACTAAGAAGAAGTGTCAGCATATGGAACGTAGGAAGAATTAAAAAGCATGAAAACATCTACCTAGCTAGAATCCGATAGGGAGAGACTTGAGAGTTATTATTCTTTCTGCTCAGTCCTAGAGAAGGACAACTGCAATTTTTGCTAATTGCACCTTCTGAGTAATTCTGCTTAGTCTGTTTTGGTATATCTCCTAAGCTGGCATGAGACCAGCCTGTTACCTAGTTGAATAAATTAGAAAGAGCAATTGAGGGAAATGAAGATGGTGTACAGGCTGAATAATGTGACATTTCTCTGTATGACTCCAAAGACCAACTGCCCTTGGTCCCATGATATGAGGACAGCCTCTGTTTCTCAAAGGTGCTCCAGGGTTTATTAGTGACTGTGTGGGGTTGGTGAGGAGATTGTGTGTTCTTCTCCTTCCTTCTCTCCCACAAGCAGAAAGGAGGCCAGATACAGACACAACTAATACTTAAGTTTTCTCTTCAGCTGTGCCCTGCCACCCCAACCCCAACAGGCAGGCAGGGTTCAGGATCAGGAATACCTGTTCTAGGGGGCAGATCCTATTTTGTTCTGAGACCAACCAAGCTATTTGCCCCCTTCTCTCTGTCATCTTGGGCTGGTTGCTTTACTGAGGCAGACCCCACAGTTTTCCTCACCTGAGAACTTGGAATAATAAAACTCGCATCACAGAGCTGTGCCAAAGATCATGGGGGCTTTGATGAGAAAGTGCATTAGGAACTGTAAAGTGCTGAACACATACATGATTGATGATTTTTGTTATGGTATTCCAATCATGGTGCAAATGGGCCCTTGTGTCTGCCTCTGCAGGGCTCCAACCCCATCGCAGCTTGCTGCTCAGTTCATCCAATCCCAGCATTCACTGGCAGATTCTCACTGGCTGTTCTTAGCCTCTGGAAGATTTTTTTAAAGCCAACCAAACCTCTGGTCATAAGGCATGTTGGCCCTGATATTTCCAAGTGAGGTTAGGGTCCTGGGACTAAAATTTGGAGGGAATGGCAGAGGAGGTAGAAGGAGGAAAAGACCTTTGGAAATGGTTTTGGGAGTGGTATACTTTGTTTCCATTCTGGAAAAAATGCTGCTTACCTCAGCCCCTCATGGTGGCTGTAACATATATGTCCATAACATTCCACATTTCTAAAATGTGCTTGTATTTGACTTTCACAACTACTTTGTGAAGTAGGAAGATTATTAATTTCCTTTTATGTATGAAAATGTTTGTCAAAGGTCACACAATTAGCATGTTGCAGAGGCAGAACTCAACCCTAGGTGTCCAGATTCCTAATTTTCTGAGTGTGGGAGAGCATGTCTAACATAGGCTCCAGAATACTCTATCCCCTCATGTTTGGCTTAATTATTATGCCTGGAGACTGGTTTCTGGGAGGAAGGAGGAAGTACACGAGGTATTATACTGTCAGGTGTCTGGTGGCAGTCAGCCCAACAAGGTCACACAACAGAGCTGCTCAAGGCCAGTCTGGGCTCTCCTCCCTTGTTCCTGACAATTCTACCTTGATCTACTTTCCACGTCCAGAATCCACCTCCTATTTACAAGAGCCTTTTTTGCACTTTTGCTCATGGTATTTACACTGGGTTCTCTGTCCTTAGTTTCCTTGCAGAGACCGTGGATTGGACTTGCCTCCCTGGCTTGGCCTAATTGGGAAGGCTGTGTCGTACAATGGTAATACCACGTATTTGTCAGGCACTGCACTGCGGCTCTGCACCCATTCTCTCATGTGATCCTCTCAACAACCTCTGGGGGTAAATATTATTTTTCTATTTATGTAGGAAGTAACTGAGGCTCAGAGAGCAATTTTCTCAAAGTCACACAACTGGTTATTGATAAAGAACTAAGGATTGATCCTAGATCTGTCAGACCATAAGCCCTATGCCCTCAACCACTCTACCACACTACCTTTTTAGTCCTCTTCCCCTGATCTGTTGTTTGGAGGGATAAGAAGACAGTTCAGCACAAACAAATCTCTCAGCCCTTTCTTTAGCTTCCAGGCTTTCGGCTACATGACAGAGATTGTCCTCAGAAAGATCTCATCCAATTGAGCCTGGCACATGCTTGGTGCTCTATAAATTAAGTCCTCCTAGAATTGGAATGCATTTATGGCTCTTAAACATGGCTGCCTGCTGTCTCTTTTCGAACACATGGGCCTGTGCTCCATTCTTAACAAGTCTCCTTAGAGATTCTTCGTTTCTCCTCTTGTAACCCTTTAAAAACCTTTGGAAGGTAACAGGCAGTCAGAGACCACCCAGATGCACTTACTTGCTAAGATGCTTTCTGGCAGCCGCAGTAACCAGGCCTGACTGAGTGATGTGGAGTTCACTCAGCCTTGGCTGTTTTCATTGTACCCAAGAAGAAAGGAGGTTTTAAAACCAAAGAATTTCTGCCAAAATCCTGTTTGCTCTTTGCAGCTCTTAGAGAGAATGGACATAAATTCACAAAGCTTTAGTATCAAGGGGCCTGCAGAAAACATCCGGTCTAAGGTTCTGAAGCCCAGAGATAGGGAGTGACTTAATGAAGGTTGCACAGCCCATTAGATTTATCCAAGTCTATTGTTAAACACCTCCCCCACCCCAATGGTTGTATTAGAATCTGAAGGGAGTTGAGAATTCTATTCACCCTGCTCAAGAGGTTTCTAATTTACTTTGGCCCACATTAGCATTTCCATTGCAAGGTTTTCTCCCAATCAAAGGAAACTCTTTTATTCAAGCCTCTCAGAGACTTCCTGTTTGGGTATTTGCTGTTTGGCCACTTCAGAATGCATAGGTCACACAACTTAGTCCAGTCAATGGTGCTCTGTCAAGATGGTGGGTGTCACTGAGTTGGCAGAAAAATAGAAACCGATGTGGAGAAATAGCAGCTGTGGTGTTAGGTGTTTTGTGTAGCTTCTGAGTACTTGGGAAGCCAGACTCTGTGGACCAGGAACCGAATCATAGAACCTGTGCCTGTGCTGTCTTCACTGTAGAGCTGCTTCTCACCTTGCAAAATCCCTCTTCCTTGTGCATTCAGGTACAAGATGTGAAAGTGAAGAGAGTCAGCTTTGTTCCAGATTATACAGAGTCTCATTCAGAAGGTCTATAGAAGTGGGATTTTCTGAAATACTCAGTGTTTAAAAATTAGAATTACTGCATTTTAGAACAGTAAGAAAACTGATAAAAAAGAGGGAAGATTATATTTTTTGGTTGCAAGTGGTAAGAATTTAACTCCAATGAGCAAAGCTAAATGGAGCCTTTATTAGAAACATATACTATACATCAAAACTACAACTAAAATATAGAACAACCATCACTCAGAATTATTAGAAATTGAGTTGCATGGAAGTCTGACAATTATGGAATTAAAGAAACTGTCACAGGTGGGCACAGGTAACCAGGTTCTTGGTGATTGGAACAAAGAATTGAACCAAACACCCAGAGTTTATAGCAGAGAACATGGGAGCAGGCCAACTCCAAGCAGAGATTGACCTCATGGGCTGGAGGGACTCTATTCTTATAGAGCATATCCTTCCTGTCTAGTTTTGGCAGCTTTTACCATGCATGTACAAGTAGTTGTATTACTTTAAAGCTACTGCACATGTGGTCTCCCATGATTTTCCCTGATTGGGCACCAGGGAGGGGGGTCCCACAGTGTTATTGAATGGACTCCCTTTCTCTTAGTGTCCCCCTGTACTAAGTACACCTTTCCTTTCACCAGAGAACTATAGCTGTCTGTGTTAGAGATTGGTGAAAACGAAAGGAATTATTTATTCAAGTTACACGGACTTCAGAGTAATGACTTAATGTCTTCATCAAAATCCCAAAGTCCCTTAAAACAGCCACAAACACACACAGTACTTCCTTCCCCCCTTTGCCCAGTCTGGGGTACAGTATCTCAGGAAAAGAAATAGAAGTCCATTCCTCAGGCAGCCCCTGGTTCTTCCCAGTAATCCATGCTCAGCTGGTAGGCCTCCCTTGGTTCCTGGCACCATCAGCTGTGTTGCCCGGATCTCCAATTAATCCAAAGTCATATGGCACCTTCTCATGGTCCATTGGTAAAGGTCAATTCTCCTTTTTCTTCCAGGCAAAGTCTCTCCTGCTTCCTAAGCTATGTGGCCAAAGGGAGCACCCCAAAACCATGGGGTCCTCACTCTCACCAACGCTTCAGGGGTCCCCCCATCAAAGCTGCAGGAGACAGTGCGTTGCCACTCCGCCAAAACCACATGGTTCTCTGCCTTAGCCAAGTGGTGGTTGTCTGCTAAAGCCATGTGGTGATCTTCCCATGGCTGTGAGGGTCCTGACTCTGTCAAAAGCATGTGGCTCTCCTTCCAATGGCTGCTGCATCTGGGTTTAAATCCCGAGCCAATCTTCCTCTACAGCCCCATTTCCCACTCCTCCCACAATCGGCTGCGCTTGCCAGCACTCCCATATCCTTCCAGCTTTACTGGGCTGCAATAATGAGTCTGGGCAAGTGTAGCCCCATGGCGTGGAGCCAATCATCTTCAAGCTATCATGCAGATGCTGTAACAAGGGGAAGTTGCTTCCCAGTTATTGGGTGGAAGCCACTCCCTTCTCCCCCGGCTCAAAGCATGGCCACAGCTATTTAGCATATCTATGAAACCAGTTAAAGGTTATAGATATGTCAAATGACCGTTCTAGAGGTTATCTGCAAAACTGTTGCTAAGCAAAACAACTCAATGGCCTTGCTCCATGTATCCCACTCCTCAGCTCAGACTTTTGGGGGTGAGGACATCCCATGTTTTTAATATTTCCTGGATACCCTGAGTTCTGGACCCCACTATAAATCCTTCTTTTGGGGGCCCCCTGGCTGCACCCTCCTACAAAACCACATTCATTCAGACTGGTAGGAGGGGTGGAGATGAGAAACAGATTGGTGCCACATCCACATGTGGTGGAAAAATTTCAGGAGGGATACCTCAGGAGCAAGGAGTCCCAGCCTCACACCAGGTCCCTCGTCCCAGGGTTCCAGTGCCAGAAAGATAAGTCCCTATAACTTCCCGGCTGCAAAAACCAGTAGGGATTGAGTTAGTGGAATAAACTTCTTCAGCAGTTCTCCTTAAAGAACCCACACAGAGAGTTACTCAGACTCACTGCCTCTGACTTCTAGCACTAGGGTGGCAGCTTGAAAGGCATCAGTAGCATTCAGGAAGTGAATGCCTGGCATCAAGGTTGGGGCTGGGGGACAACTTTCTCCCAGACAGAAAGGCAGGCAAAAGCCATTGTTCCTTTTCTGAGCTCCCCCCACCCTCAGAGCCACAGAGCTGGCAGCCAGGTGCCATATCTGAGACTCCATCAACCTGGCCAACACTTTTTGCCCCACCCTAGAGATCCTCTGAGACTCCATCCTACATGACTTATGGGCCCACCCAAGCTGTTAACAGTGACTTCAGTGAACTCCCTAGCCCCTGTACGTCTTGCTAAGTGGCCTCAGGCCTGGCACTAGCAGCAGCCAGCCTAGATTCACAGCTTGGCTTCACCTGGGCATCTTCAAGCCCAGCACAAGTAGCAGCCATCTCAGATTGCTTTATAACTCATGCAGGGTGGCCCTGGGCAGAACACATGTAGGGGCTGACCTTAGCCTGCATCACTTGGGAAACTCCAGAGCCTGTGCACCCAGTGGGCAGCTACAGACAACCACCCTGCCCCTGTACAGCTGATCCTCCAAGGAGGGCAAAGGTTGGTGTTCAGTGGTCATAGCCAATCCTTATAGCTGACTGGCCTGGGTCAGTTCCTCCCATTCACCTGCCAACAGCATCAATGCTCAGCTACAAGAGGAGGGTGTACTCAGCTCACATGAAGGGCGCATCTCAAGTATCCAGCTTGGATGGAAGGGGAGGCTGTACCACTGGACCCTACAGGACACCTACTATATTAGGCCATACTACCAAGACAGGGAGTCATAGCAGCTCTACTTAATACATAGATACAAACACAAGGAGGCTGCCAAGATGAGGAGACAAGGAAACATGGCCCAAATTAAAGAACAGACCAAAACTCCAGAAAAAGAACTAAACAAAATTGAGATAAGCAATCTACCAGATGCAGAGCTCAAAACACTGCTTATAGGATGTTCAAGGAACTTAGTGAGGACATCAACAGCTTTTATGCTGTTGATCCAGTCAGAAATAAAGGATTCACTAATTGAAATAAAGAACAATTTACAGTGTAACAACAGGAGAGTGAATGAAGCTGGGAATGAAATCAGTGATTTGGAACATAAGGATACAAAAATACAACCAATCAGAACAACAAGAAGAAAAGAATCCAAAAATACAAGGACAGTGTGAGGAGACTCTGGGACAACTTTAAGTGTTCCAACATTCACATCATTGGGGTGACAGAAGGAGAAGAGAAAGAGCAAGAAATTGGAAATCTGTTTGGCAAAATAATAAAAGAAAACTTCCCTAATTTGGTGAAGGAAATAGACATGCAAGTTCAGGAAGCACAGAGTCCCAAACAAAATGGATGCAAAGAGGCCCACTCCAAGACACATCATCATTAAAATGCCAAAGGTTAAAGATAAAGAGAGGATCTTAAAAGCAGCAAGAGAAAAGATGTTAGTTTCCTACAGGGGAGTTCATAAGACTGTCAGCTGATTTCTCAAAAGAAACTTTGCAGACTAGAAGGGATTGGCAAGAAATATTCAAAATCATTAAAAGTAGGGACCTACAGTCATGACTGCTCTACCCAGCAAAGCTGTCATTTAGAATCAAAGGGCAGATAAAGAGCTTCCCAGACAAGAAAAAACTAAAGGAGTTCATCACCACCGAACCATTATCATATGAAGTGTTAAAGGGACTTATTTAACAAAAAGAAGGCCAAAACTATGAATGGTGGTTGCCATTTTATCATATGTATCAACAATTGAATCTAAAAAACAAACTAAGCAAACAAGAACAGAGACAGAATCATGGGTACAGAGAGCGTTTTGATGGTTGCCAGATGGTAAAGGGGTGTGGGAGAATGAGTGAGAGGTGAGGGGATTAAGAAGTACAAATAGGTAGTTACAGGATAGCCATGGGGATGTAAAGTGCAGTATAGGAAATGGAGTAGCCAAAGAACTTACACTCATGACCCATGGACATGAACAATGGTATGCAGATTGCCTGAGGAAGTGGGGGTTGCTGGGTGGAGGATGAAAAAAGGAGAAAATTTGGGAAAACTGTCATGACATAATCAATAAAATATAATTTAAAAAAGACACATATACTGAGGTATATAACATGATCAGAGGAAGAGGTGACCAGCCAAATCTCAAGAAGCCAGAATCAGGGCAGGAGATGTTGTGATTCTCTCTGCATAATGGCCTTGCTTTTTCTTACTACTCATCAGCATTCCACACCCGGGTTGAAGATAGGCCATGACAGTTTTACAGCACACATCCTCATATATTTCCTATTCTGACTGGCCCCACGTGATCACGTTCCCCCTTTACTGACAGTTCTCACTAGAATCACCTGGTTTGGATGAGGAACCATTGTGTTGACCAAAAAGTTTTAGTTTTTTCCATTTCATGCCTCTAGTAGTGCTCAATTGTCTTTAACTTCATTTGAAAAATTTTGTTAGATTGTATTGTGACAGCTGTCATATCAGCATGCATTGAAAAAATATATCAAAATTGGTGAATTTTTGTGCAGCCAATTTAATATTGACGATGAAAGAAAATGTGCAACATTTTGGATGTATTTTGCTTTATTATTTCAAGAAAGGTAAAAACACAACTGAAATGCAAAAAAGATGTGTGCAGTGTATGGAGAAGGTACTGTGACTCATCAAACGTGTTAGAACCGGTTTGCAAAGTTTCTTGGTACTATTGACATTTTTGCCAAATAATTCTTTGAGGTGGGGCTGTCTTATGCATTAGAAGATGTTTAGCAGCACCCCTGTCCTATACCCAATGAAAACCAATAACAGGAGATAGCTGGCATACTCAAACTATGCAAGTCAATGAAGTTATTGGTGAAAATGGAAAATGTGTCTTTTATTAAAAAAAAATATGGACTTTTTGGCCAGCCCAATAGTAGTACTACAAAAGAAAAGGTTGCTATTTCCTGAAGAAATGTGAGAAGACATCATAGGTGCCTAGTACAGGAAATGACTTATCAGAGGTCCTACAGCAAGTTAGGGGCAGGTTCAGAGCTAGAAACAGAATCAATAAAATAGTAATTCTTAATAATAATGAAAATATCCAGATTCTTTTATATATGCTACTGAAGTAACCCTCAGTGTTACTGAACTGTTGTTCATTCGTTTGTATTTTTAAAAGACTAATCATGTATGGAGGACAGACTTCAGGGGAGCAAGTTCAGAGTAGGGACTCTAGTTAGGAGCTCTGTGGTAGCTCACAGACTTTTTCTCTGTGGTAGAAACAGCAGTAGGTTGGACCAAGGTCAATAAAATGGAAATAGTGAAAAGCAGTCAGACTTAAGATCTATTTTAGAAGGAGAATCATAGGACCTGCTGCTGGATTATATGTAAACACTAAGAAAAAGAGAAAAATAAGGAATTAAGAATAACACCTAGGTTTCTGTGAAGATTAAGGTTGAAGTGAATTTGGGACAAAATCAAGAGTATCAATGTGGGCATATTAAGTTTGAGACATGGAGATCTCCAGTAGGCACTTGTGTATGCATGCCATTGCAAAAGACCTGGCATCTAAAACTTCAGCACCTGATGAGCTCTCCAAGGAAGAGAGTATCACTACAGCAGAGGGCCCAACTATTCTCAGAGCCATCTTTCCAACAGATACTGAATTTCTCCGCTGGGCTTCCAGCCAGAAACTTCAGATGGGAATCATAACCATTATTATGGTGAATCCCACAGAATGAGAAGCCAGGTTCCTCCCTCAGAGGGTGACTAAATGGTAACCAAATGGACTGCTAAACAAGAATCAAAACTTTTCTATCCAGATTATGTCTTGTTTCCTTCAAAGTGGACCCTCTGAACAACTAAAGAAATGATAAGACTGCCCTGCTCTAAACCATTTTGACTTTTGTCTTTGGGAGATATCTTCAGAGCCAGGTTTTAAGACCCAGGGAAATTTACCAGACTCAGTTTCAGATGACTATAGGGTTGCTTTCTTTGGTAGATTGAAAAAGTAGCCACAGTATCTTACAGCTCCTACCATCAAAAGATGGCATCTATTTCTCCATCCCTTAAAATTGGGCTTGGTCATGTGACTTGTGTTCGTCCGTGGGACATTAGCAAACATGTTGCAAACAGAAGCTTGGAAAGTGCTTCTGCATTTTAGCTTGCCCTCTCTTGCTACCCAGAAAACTTCCACCACCACGTGAACAAATCTGGGCAGCTTTCTGGAGGACGAGACCACATGGACAGAGGACTTAACCACTCTAGTCATCTCATCTGGGGACAAAGACATGTGAGTGAGGCCATTCTAGGCCATCCAGCCTCAGTAAGATCCGCCCAACTGACCCACAGAACCATGAAGAACATGTTTGTTGTTTTAAGTCACTAAGTTTTGGAGTGGTTTTCCATGTTCCTCAGAAGACAATTAACTCTGAACCAGGCAGTCTAATATGTTTCACAATACAGATGTTTCTTCTTTCACCCGTACTCTTTTAGGAGGATTTATACTTAATCAGCCATCAAAGTTTTAAACTAATAAATGAAAGCTTAATTGAGGGATATAAAGCAATGTCCAATGGGTAGTAGAGGTATTTGGGTGCAGTGGAGTCTTCCTAGGCTCCCTGAAACAGTTCCACAAAGGTGGCTCAGGTTTCCCAGGTATGTGTTCTCATAGATGATGTACTTTTCCTTCAGAGCATTATGTAAGTACATTGGGGTGGTTACTTCACAATGTCTAGACTAAACAACAAGCTACTAGACCAGCAATTTTCAACATTTTTCATCTCATGGAACACATTAACTAATTACTAAAATTCTGCAGCACACAAAAAATATCTTTTTGTCAATCTGACAAAAAATAGGTAATAAATAATTTTTATTCATTCACACCAGATGGCTATTGTTGTGTTGGCTGTTGTCATTTTTTATCTGACAATATAAAGGAAAAGAGGTCAGTGCCCCTGACTAAATAGTCAGGTATTGCATGTTTTAGAAATTCTTGTGGCACACCATTTGAAAATTGCTATACTAGACTATAACCTTCATGAAAGCAAGGACTATGTCTGATTTGTCACCAGTTGTATCCCAGCACAGAGTAGACACAAATCTGTGGAATGAATAAATTTGAGTTTTGCCTACTTCACATAAGGGACCCAGGCCTTCAAAAACATCACCTAACAGTATTTGTAACTCATGGGCCTGTCTCTTGTACATACTCTGTCACAGGCTGCTGTTGATTTACCTGCTGTGCAGGTAGTCAGGTATAGGTTTAGAATGGGGAATCTAAAATCAATGAGGTCCCAGGACACTGAGAGCTGTCATTCCTTCCCAATTATCCTGAACTCTTGGCAAACAAACATTCTTCAAGATGTTCCAGGAAACTTAATAACCAGAGAAAGAGCTTTGGAGCAGAAGCAGGGGATGTGAATGGAAGAGTGAGGTCTGGAGGATATTCATCTTCTGTGGATGTTACAAGGCTGCAGTCAGAAAGCAATTGTGAAACCAATGTCTCACCAAGGTTATTTAATTAACTCTAGGAGTCCTTGAGAGTGTGTCATTACCAGCACCCCATATATACTTCATCTGAGAGACAAACTGAAGAGGAATGTTGAAAGAGTCAGACGGGGGTGGGTTCAAATGATCCTAGTAGGTGACTTAAGCATGTTAACTTTTCCAAGGCTATGTTTCCTTGCCTGCCAAGTTGGGATAATATCTCAGAAACACCTCTGTTCGACTACAGGTACTTTGCAGGCAAGGGTCATTTGTTTTCATCTATATTTATCAAATATTTAATAGTACCAAGCCCACAATAGATACATGCAAAGGTGAATTTTTTAGCCACAGGTGATCTAAGCCCTACTCCTGGCTCCATCGTAAACGTACGCTCAGAGTGACCTTAGGACACTTCCTCCCTCTCTCTGGACCTCAGTCTTCCTTTTTATAAAACAAGGAGTGTGGATAAGATTTTCCCTGAGCTTCCTTTCACACCTAATATTTGATGAGTCTGTGACCACTCAGTACACTCTACCCTCTTGCTGCTTCTAGAAGTTAATAATGCTACACACTGAGGAGACGACGATAAATCAGGAATCACTTTGTATTTACAGATACACATGCATTTAAAACAGATTCTATAAATAGTTATAATACTGTGTTGCACTCTTGGCCTACCTTTGCTTCTTTAGAGGTCAAGAGGCTTTTTTTTTTTTTTAATTCTTTTATTTGGATTGTTAAGGTGAAAACTGGGACAGGTTGCTGCTAACACATACCATGCAGCTTGAGCCTTGGTGGCTAACTGTGCTATTACTGTGATTAATGAACATTGTGCTGCAATCAGCTGGAAGCTGCTGCCTTCCACTTAGCAGAAATGAGGTCACAGAGCAGGGCTGCAGAATTGCCATCTAATAAACAGGTCTATTTGTCTGTCACCAGTAAAAGTGTTTGCCACTATTACATTTAATTCTTGATTCCCTCTGTTGTAAGGATGCTTGCTCCCTTGAACCAGCTCCTGAGTTTTATAGAATTTGACAGTTTTTAAATAAAATTTTCAGCCTTTGCCAGGCTACTCAGAAAGAGAGAAAAGATTATTTGACATATGTACTAAAATATCCAGGGGTCACGAGGAGCTCAGTCTGAAATCCTTGTACTAGGGTGCATGGATGTTACTACCTAGAAAAATAGTAATTATCCCTGACTTGTATGGGACTTTGCAGTGTAAAAAGCACAGCCAGAATGACTACCCTGAGGAGACCATGTTCTTACATAGTCAGAGAAGCTGATCAGGTCTCTTTTCTAAAATGCCCCACTGCTGGAGCAGGGAGGCTGCTCAAAGCCCTGCTGGAGAGCTAGATAAGAATTGCTTGACAGAGGCAGGTGCAGGGCAAGCCAGTGCCCGGGCCTGAGAAGCATTGGGCATTTTTTCCTCAGCCTCATGGGATCTGGTTGTCTGAGAGACAGAATCATTGAGCAATTTGTTAACAGATTAGAGACGTAAGTCTTTAGTGGACCTGAAATCTTTTGGCCTTGGGATTGAATCCTAACGTGGCTCTAACACTAGCTAGCTGTGTGATCTTGGCCAAGTCTTTTAACTTCTTTGGATCATAGTTTATCTATAAGAAATGTAGTACAGAATGTGGTAAAAAATGCAAATCTTGAAACCTACTACCTGGGTTTAAATCCATTTTCTATCATTTACTCATTATATGATGTTAGGCAAGCTAAAGAATCTCTTTGTATCTTAGTTTCCTCATCTTTTAATGAGGTTGATTATAAGTGCCTCCCTCACAAAAATGTCGGGAAGATAAATTAGTTAATACATGTAAAGTGCTTGGAACAACACCTAGTACAGAGTAAGTGTGACATCAGTGTTAGCTGCAATGACATTGGGGTGATAATCCTCAGGTCTCAGGTTTATTTTGCAGATCCACTGAAATCATGAAGATAAAAAGAATCACAGAGTTATTAGTGCCAGAAGGGATGTTAAAGATTATCCAAATAACTCCCTCATTTTATAAGTGAAAAAACAAAACTCAGAGATGAGGAGGAAGTAACTGGTCCAACATCACACTTGCTTTAAGGGAGAGTCCAGTTCTCCTAATTCTGAGATCAAAGTTCCGTCCTCTGCACTGCATCAGAGAAAGCACCATCACCACAGGGCTGTCTCCGGAGGGCCCTTTTATGTAGTCCTTGAACCTGCTGCTAGTTAATGTGCTTTCCTAGGACAATGAGCTACATTTAAAATGGAGGGAAAGCTTGGCAGAGACCCTCCCCGCTCCTTCACTGACTTTTGAGGTGGCATGTTAGTGCAGGGGGAAACTGCAGATTCAGGCCAGAGTTGGGAGAAAGGATTTTCAGAAATTATCACTTAGTTCCATGTCATTGTTTCAGCTAAAAACCAAACATGTGCAGTGTCCACAGACAAGCTAGAATCATGAGTTAATCCATTCAGTTTGTTTCTAGTGCCAAAGGATTTTTCGTATTTTTTTTTTTTTTTTTCCTTCAGGTGTTAGTGAAAAAGCCAAGGTTTCACTCCCAGGAGAGTATGAGGTTGGGATCGAAACATCTGAATTTAGCTTTCCCAATTTTTTCAGGGTCTTGCGCCCCCTCCCCCACCACCTTAGATTTATTCTGCTTTGAATCAGATTTCCCTGTGGGACTGCTTGGGAGTGATTGGAAGATGCGCTGGGAGAAAGGGCAGATCCCAGTGATCATGATTTCTGTTTTCAAGTCCTCTAAGGGTGTCATGGGGCAGAGGGAGCAGACTCTGCGAGGTCTTTGATAGCAGAGCTAGTACAAACTGAGTGAGAAAAGGAAGAACTTCAAGGAGGAGCTTAAAACAAGGAAAATCTTCAGATTATGAGAGCTGTCCAAAGATGGTGTAAACAATGAGCTCCTGTCCCTGCCTGGAGCATGTGTGCTTTAGAGGAAGAGATTTTGTTTGTGAGGCCTGACAGCCACTTATCAGAGATAGGGATTGGAATTAACTAGTCAGACCAGGTCAAATTTGGGACCCTACCAACTCTAAATTTTTCAGATTCTTGGAATTTAAGAACCGGTGACCAATTTTATTGAGTTCCCATGGTTTAGAACCAGCTAGAAAGCATCAACATCAGAAATTCATGACCTGTTTCTCTGTCTTGCCTGTGTTTCTCTTTTTCTTTGTCTTTCTTGAGCTCCCTACCTTGCTCTTTCATATAGCAGGAACCTTTGACATTTTGCAGGGAATAATCTTTTCCTTTTAAGTGTTCTGACTCAGCCTTTGTTCCTTCGGTATCATTAGAGAGCTCTCTGGAGATTAGCCCTAGCCTGTCACCACAGCAACTGCCCAGGCCCCCATGGGCATCGTGGCGACAGACACAGGGCTTTGAGAGCCGAAGCTTGACTTGTAGTGTGAGGAAGCTCCACAGGGGAGCCTGATATGAAACAGGCATGTTGTGTAGGGAGAACTTTTCTTTAATAGGATTAGCTGTGCCAGTGGACCTCACTTTACACAGTTGGCCAGGCCCTGAAAGGTATATGTGTGTCAAATTTTGGTAAATGAAGGAAATCTAAGAAATTCACCTTTCCAAGTCCCTGTTGTGAATCCCCTTTGTAAAATGGAGTCTTCTTTTGTGAAGTGAATCTCCACCCATGTTGCAAACTGGATGTTAGTCTAGCACTGAGTGTCTGCAACTGGGACCATCTGCAGAGAACCCCTGGGGCATGCCTCCACCTCTGCTGTGGGCAAAAAACAGCAGCAACACAGTTGGCTTGGGGCTGGGGATGGACAGAATGTAACAGGGGAAGCAGAGTGGGTGTGGGGCCACCATGAGGGGAGATCAGGAGGGTTCGCCTTGCCTAGCATGAGCAGCTCTGCTGCAGCAGTGGCGGGGTGTCTGAGAAATGGGTATTCTTGGAGGCACCCAGCACAGAGGGGTCTGTGTCCAGCGAATCAGACATCTTGTCACAAATGGCATCCACCAGGCGCTCGAAGACCTGCCTCACGCTGATATTCTCCTTGGCACTGGCTTCAAAGAAGTCAAACCCTGAGGAGAGGAGAGAGATACAGGTAAAAATTTTCCCCTTCCCTTTCATGCCCCCTGGCCAGAATGCTCTAGATTAATACAGGGAGTGCTCAGGGGTGAAGCAAGGAGGGCTAAATCTATGAGCAGAGAATTCTACTTCAAGGAGATGTACAGAAAAGGGATTACCTGCACTGATTTTAGAATTGGACAGATCCTGGCTCTACCATTGACCTGCTGTGTAACCCCCAGAAAGTCACCTATTCTCTTCATGAATCAATGCCCTATAAATAGGGATGATTTTACCTACGTCATAGAATTAGTTGATGACTAAACAAGATAATGAATGTAAAGTATATAGCCCTGTGCCTGTCACAGAGCGGGGGTCACTAGATGTATTTCCTAATAGAATGAATAGTTCCATAGGTGTGCACAGTACTTCACAGTTTTCAAAGCATTTATCACATCCATTATATCATTTGATCTTCATGTCACACCTGGGGGCAGGAAGAGGGTCCAGGCAGACCTTCTCCATTTCACTAACGCATACAGTGTGGCTTAGAGAAATAAGCTGATTTGCCCAAGATAAGCAGAGGTACCAGTATGAGAAGCCTAGGCTTTGGCCTTTTTGACCAGGGTTTTTCCTCCTCTTTCCTCTGACTCCCACTCTCCCTAGCCTGGCCAGCACTACTGTAGGCTCTGGGAGTCACCCCAAGATCCACACTGAGTAAGCAAAGCTCTATTTGCCCTTTCCACCAACAGACACAATGGCTTACCTCCACTCAGTGAGGTTTCTCCTTCCTGAATTCCCCCCAGAATCTGTCCCTCCCCGCCACAGACCTCCAGAAAGGTCCAGGGAAAATGGCACCTAAAGCATGAGACACTCTTGTCTGTTTTGTAGCTTGAGATCCTTAACGACACTTTCTGTGACAATGAACAGAACTTGGTTGTCCAAGGAGACACAAGAAAGGCCCTCCTGATTCAAAGTGGCTGCTTTCCAACTGAGGAATCTTGGCCAGGTTTGCAGCAGCCCTTGGAAGCATAAGTCACTTTCTCCATCACCTCCCTGCCCTAGTCTACTCCTTCCCCTTTTGCCTGTCTATCTCTTTCCCTTCCTTGTGAGTCTATCTTTATTTCTTCTCAAAAGCTTCTTTCTTCCTTTTTTTTTTTTCATTTTGGCTCTTCTTTTTCCTTATGTTCCTTGAACTCTCTCTTTGGAGGGCGCTAATATTTATTGAGCACCTACTATATGCTAGATTCTATGCTAGGAGCTTTACAAATATCAATTTACTTAATCCTTACAGCAGCCTGTTGGGTGAATATAATCTTTTCCAATTTATAAATGAGAGATCCAAGAAATTATATAATTCAGAAAAGGTCACATGGCTTTATTAGTGGAAATTGGGTTTAGATTGGGGTTTGGCTGACTCTCAAGTCCATACACAGCCCAGCCTATTTTTTCCTCCTTCTCCCTTTCATTTAACCTCCCCCCACCCCACCCTAATCATATATTTTTTTCTTCCTTTACAAGTATCTTTGGCCTCCTTGCTTTTATCTGGCTACCAAAGTGTCTGATTCTGGGCAAGTTACTTCATCTCTCTGAATCACTTAACCTCTCTGAGTCTCAGACTCCCCGATTGTCGATTGTCAAACGGGAATAATAACGCTGTCCTCCTGCTGAGAGCGGTTGGGAGGATTGAGTGAGGTGATTAGGATAAACTACTACACAAAAGTTGCCTGTTACAATGACAGTTTCTTTCTGCTCTTCTTCTTTCATCTGCATCTCTCATCTCCCTCTTTTTTCATCTTCTCCCACAAAGGAGGGGGTCTCTTTTTTCCTCCCCCCTTCTCCCTAGTATCCCACTGCCCACAAAGAGGCTGAAGCTCCCAGGTACAAACAAAGCTCCTCTTCCCCCAGCCATCTCAGCTTGAAGGCACTCACAACTCCTGCCAGCCCACCTCCAAGTGACAGCTCCTCCCGTAGCCCACTTCCCACCCTGAGAAAGGCCAGCTGCAGAAGTGCCAGCTAATTGCGGTATGAGATAAAGAAGGAGGCAGCTGCTGGCTTATTAACCCCAGGCCATAGAAACCTAGCCAAGTTCAGAGACCCTTCAGCATGTAGCTTTTCCTTACTGAATATCATAAAAATCAACTCTGGTCTTTGGTTCATTACAAGTCACAGTGTTAGGGGAGGTAGTGGGGGTGCTGCTTACCTAGGAAAGGGGCAAACAGATAAAGAAGTAAATAGGCTTAAACCAACAGTTTAGATGAACATGAGGACACAGGTCAAGGCCAGGGACACACATGCCTTCCAAGGAATTGGTACTGAGGGAAGAATATGCCACATTGCGCAGGTGGGCAGTGGGAACAGGTCCAACACTTAGCCAGCCTGGATTTAAATAGTCTCAGTAAACTACCAGCTGTGCAACTGTGGGCAGGTTGCCTAATCTCCCTCAGCCTGTTCTCACCTGTAGAGTGGGGTAAATATTACATACCTCATAGAGTGACGATGAGAATTAAATGCACAAATGTATGTGAAGTGATTGGCATGTGTAATACAAGGCAATTCTCTTTCCCTTATATTTCCAGCCCACCTTGGTCCCAGCTTCCTTGCCCCTGCATTACATCCTAGGACCTTTGGGGAAACCCTCATTTTCTTCATCATTCGTTGCCAATCAATAAACCAGGTCTTTATTGAACACTGACTTTGTACCAGGTCTACATTGAGTGCCAGGGTCAAAGGGAAACCAAATGAAATTGTGGAGAAAAGACCCACTAACCTGAGTGTCAATCTTCACAGGTGCAGAATCCAAAACAGCTCACAAACACAATTTTAAAACAACCTTACGAGGGGCTGGGGTGAGACAAGGGTTAGCACTTAAGTTTACAGATAGGGAAACGGAGGCTTCGAGGTGGGGCATGAGCCAGGGCCCCATCCCTTGCCCCCTTGTCTTGCTCAGTTGGAACAGTGACAGAACACACTATAATATTTCTAACCCACAGAGAGCAAACCAGAGGAATGCTTAGTGGAGGGAGAGAGTGGCAGCAGAGGAGAGGGGAGGAAGTTTACAAAAGTTAGTGGGAATGGGAACCTTTAAGGCCAGTACTGAGCAAAACTCTTCACCTGCCTAACTTCTCATTCTTCAGGACTCAGCTTAGATAGGGCCTCTTCATTCTCCTCTGTACTTCCCTCTGCCAAAGCACATGTTACCCTGCATGGAGAAATCCATTTGACAAGGAGCTCCCATCAGGGACCATGTTATTCATCTGAGCCTCTGCACTAGCTAGAGTGTGTGTTTGGTGAGTACTGGTTGAATGAATAGATGAATGAAGGAGGAGGGAATGAGCATGGAGGGTGTGAGTGAGGAGAGATGGACAGTGGGGGTCATAAGAACTCAGCTCAATGAGCATGGCAGATCCTGTTCTGGGCACTGGGGACACTGAGGTGAACCAGACACAGTTCCTACCCTTGAGGAACTCCTTGTCTAGTGTGGAAGAGACACAGTGACAATATTATAGTGATAAATGCTGGGATGGTGGGAAGCCAGGGGATTGTCAGGGGACAAAAGAGGTGCCTAAATGAACCTAAGGGCCAGGGAAGGCTTCTTAGAGAAGCTGATTCCTAAGAAAATATCAGATAGATAAAGACATATGATTGAGCACATGCATGTGCAGCACACCACATGGGGAAAAAAGTACGAGCACAGATAATGAGGCAAAACACAACCTTGGTGCCCTGACCAGTATGGGTCAGTTGGTTGGGCATCGTCCTACAAAGCGAAAGGTTGCTGGTCAGGACACATGCCTAGGCTGCAGGTTTGGTCCCATAGTTGGGGCACATATAAGAGTCAACTGATTAATATTTCTCTCACACATTGATGTTTCTCTCCTCTTTTTCCCTCCCTTCTCCTCTCTCTAAACACACACACACACACACATATGCATGCACACAGCCTTGGTATATGCTAGAAGGACTCTATGGTGATACTACAGTGATAGCAGTTTGTTATCACTGGAGTAGAAAGCTCATCACTTCTTGGCCTTTTGGCTAAGATTGACTGTAGAGTAGAAAGCTCAAAGTGGTGAGAGATGAGGTAGTAGGTGGCCAAACATGAAGAGCTCATACATCATGCCAAGGACATGTCTCCACTGTCACCTCAAAGGTACCCAAGGTATGAGAATTCTGATTCAAGTAACCAGCTCATGGCCCTAGCCAGCTCTTTTGCTGGCAGAACTCCAAATTCACCCCCCACCTAATTACTGCCAGTCTCCTAGAAGGTTCCTCATTAGTAGGCCCAGATGATAACCTTTTCCTCAGGTTCATTAGTATGGATTCTCAGGAGCTAAGAATCTAGTGAGATCACGAAGATGACAACCAACTAATCAGACTAGCCCCCAGTCCTTTCCTCCTTCTAACTGGCTTCACGACAATGGAATTTTTTCCCTGCCTTTAATAGGTCCTGATTCTTAACTGAATCTTACATGATTTCCTCCACCCCAAAATGATCATGTTTACTTATCCAGTCCACAGGCAGCTGCCACTGACCCACAGCACCACAGACTGTGTCCACACTGCCTGCTTCTGAATTTGACTTCAGAATTCCATTCAGAAACTCACCTCTCCATCCTGACACTGCCCCAGAGCACTGCGCCCTCATTTATGTGTTCAAATTCCTTCTCCATCCTGCTCTGCTACCTCTTTCTCTCCATCACGTGTATGCCTTCAACTCACTCCCCTGGTCACTAATGATTTTGGCGAGGGACTTGCTGTCTTCCTCTCTACCCAGTGTTATTCTTATTCTCAGGAGCTTCAGGTTTCATGTGCACAATCTGTCCAACACCCTGGTCTCTTAATTTCTTGACCATCTAATTTCAGCAACCTTCTCTTTCATTCTGTTTCAGTTATGCCCCTGTTTTATAATAGGAGCTATTTTGACTTGGATTTGTGTCAATGGAACTGAGAGAGTTCTGATTAACGTAACAGCCAGACTCATTGGCCTAACACCCATGACCCAGCCTCATCTTCCTGGGTCACACCATGTTCCAGAAACATTAACACTTTTTTTCTGGTGCCTTTGTTCAGGCTATCACTCTTTAGCTCCTACTTGTAATTATCTTTATTACTCACCTGTGGAGTCACTGATTCAAGAGGGCCTTCCCTTTCTCTTCCTAGCCAACCTCCACCACTCAGAACATGCAATGCACTCCATGTACACCATGACAGCTTGCTTACCCAGTTGTTCCGGTCAGACCCCAACAGGAAAATGGGAATTATTCTTAATATTTAATCAACAGGGAATTGGTTATATAGGTGATAGAAAAACTGAGAGGCCAAATACAATAGTGAGGAAAACCAGAGATTATCAATAGCAAAAACCAAACCAAAACAAAAACTATTACTGGGACCAAAGGAAGCTAGAACCATGGGAGCAGGAGTCAAAGAAGAAGAGCAGCCTGCATTGGAGAAGCTGGCTAAGGCATTGGAGGTTGAGGGGCATATCCAGGTTTCTCCCTTTTCCCCATCACCTGCCAATGTCTCTCCTTGGCTGACCCAGTCAGAGACCACTGCCATGGGAGCCTAGGAAACACAGCCTGCAAAGATCAACACCCCAGAGGGGGTTGCACGATCGAGACAGAGCAGGTGAGGGGTAAAGAATGATAGAAAACAGGTTAAGGACTAGCACAGACATCTATCCAAAGGATATTGAAATGATCTCTCTATTTCCCTGGTCAATGAGGATTTTGAAGGCAGGAAACTCATTCATGGGTCTATCATGTGTTCAGTGATTGTGGTGGATTATTCACTGCCCTCCCTGCAGAGGATTTTATATCCTGACAGATTGTGAGGTGGCTTGCAGTACCTCCTTGTGGGAGGAATATATCTCCCCACTTCAATATCAGATTTGACTGTGTGACTTTTTTTGGCCAATGGATGTGGCCATTCCAAGTCTTACCAAAAGCTTTAAGAAGAGTCTTTGTGTAGTTTAGCCATCCCACATTGGATCCCAGAATAGAAAGCTGGGATGGAGTTGCAGCTGCCTTGCAGTGGCATGTAATGTAAGCAGAGAATGTAAGTGAAAGAAAAAAATACTTTATTATAAAAGCTTCTGACTCGGGTTATGTATTACCACAACATAATCTAAAGAAAGCTCACTAACATTGTGACTGAGGATGGAAATTTAAAGAGAAACTATGGCAGGTTTTTGGGAAAACACCACTGGATGATAGAACAGGAGCCTTAGGATTTTAAGTCCAAAGGCTGAGTTTGAGCAGTACTAGGCCTGCTGCCTACTACCTATATGCTCAGAAAAGTCACATAATCTTTACGTGAAAAAACAATGACACAGAAGCGTGGTATAGCTCTCTGTGTACAAGAAAACATGAACAGTCTGGACTCAGCTTCTTTATTAGTCTACTGGAGCTGATGACAATGCTGCCTTCCAGGTAGGTGAGAGTGAGGGGTCACAAGAGAATTGCAGCAAAGTTAGTTTTTATCAGTTCCAGCTAGGTCTTTATTTAGCTGTAACCAGGCTCAGTGATGCAAGGTTGCAATAATTCATCCCAACTCCCAAACATTTAGCAAGTGCTTCAAATAAGCAAGGCAGAGTACAAGGGTCTGAGGGGGCTGAATGATGAGTGGAGAACTATGTAAATTGAAATCATGGGATCAAAGAGGAATGGAGCCGAACAGACCTTCCCAGTCAACTAATCCACATCCCTTGCTTACCAGAGGGGCAAACCGAGACCCACAGACAGGAAACCAAGTGCTCAGTGTTGCACAGTACACTAGTGGCAGAAGCAGGGTAAAATCTTCAGTCTCCTCACTTCCAGTCTGAGGTTTTTCCCACTACACTTTGCTGGAGTGAGTGTGTGTGTGTGTGTTTCAAAGCCACATTTTAAATGGGTCTCTTCTTCACTTGTGGGTAGAAGTGCATTTACCTTTTAGTAGTTACTAGCATCCCTAGGCCCTAGCCAGACCCATTGCCAGTCAAATCCCAGGAAGGGACAAAAAGCCCCTTTCTGAAGTTCACATGGAAGCAGAATCTAAAAATGCCATGCTTCCTGGAATAGGAGTCCCTGAAACTCCTCCACCCTCCCAAAGATCCACTTTCCTCAGCATCTTTATAGCCTCACTCATGTCCCAGGAACTTTATCAAGAGCCATTGCTACTTGATCACAGCTTTAACAAATGCCAGTTGCTGGCCATACCAATAGTCTTGGCTGAGTGAGCTGAGAAAAGCTAATGAAAGAGAAAATCCTGAAGAGGGATGACATAAAGCAGAGAATAGTACTGAGGCACTGACAAGGAGACCACTGAAACTTACTTAATAGCTGACGTAGCAGAGGGATAGGGCTAGGGTGTTGATGAGGGGGGCTGAGCATCTTCCATCACTTTCCCAGATCTGACTGCTTCCTTGCAAAATTCTCAACACAGTCCACAAGACCCTGCGATCTGGGCTCTGCCTCTTTCTTCACTCCCATCTCACACAATTCTCCCTGTGACTGTTAGTCCCTGTTACGTGGCCTTCTTTCACTCTCACGAGGGTTTCAAGCTCTACCCCACATTAGGCCTACTCTTTCTGTAGAACACACATCTCCACCCAGATACCTCCTCACCCTGCATACCCACCCTTTGCCTGGCTAACTTTTCTCATCCTTAATTGTCAGCTTACATGTTACTTTCTCAGGAGATCTTGATTCTCTAGTCTAAATTTAGGTCTCTCTTTTTTACTTTCTTCATAGCACTGATGACTTATGTTACTTTTATCTGTCCACCATAACTTCCTTAAGGAAATCCCTAGCTTACACAGGTGTTGTGGGACTCTAGGTTATAATACTTGTCTCCCCCAGCCATTGGGATAGGCATGTGACTCACAGGTGACCAATCATATTCTTCTCTGAGATTAATATATGGTGGCTGGGAGAAAGAGGCTGTTTTTGCAGGAGTTGGTAAGATATGAATCTGGAGCTGCCATCATCCATCATATTCTCCATGCAGAGTCTGGCTATATAGCAGGAGGCTGAAGGGGTAAGCAAAGCTGAGAACTAGAGAGTGCAGTTGAGTCTTGGGTCTAATGGACTTCCCAGCTACATGAAGTAATAAATTTTATTTTTGTTTAAGTTAAAGCTAGTTTGATTTGGGATTTTATCACTTGTCATAACAAGAGTCCTAACTCATGCAGAACTTATGACAAATTTTAACACCTTTATTGAGATATAACTCACATACCATGAAATTCACTCATTTATACATTTTGAATTATATATTTTCGTATAATTATGTGTTTGAAATTTCTTTCCTCATTAGTTCCATGACAGTAAGGACCAGAATTGTTTGGTTCATGTTATATCCCAAGTGCCAGAAAGAACCTACCTAGCTCAGAGTATATGCTCAAAACATTTTTAAATGAATAAGTGAATAAATGTATGAAGAATGAATATGTACCCTGTTCTGGGTGTTTGGAATAAGGGAACAAATTAGACATAACTTCAGCTGCTCTCAAGGTCTAGTAAGAGAAAGAGACATTGTAAGTAAGCAAGTTCTGGTAAGCAATAGAGGAAAGCTCAGGAACTGGAGTAGGACAGAGCTGGGTTACTGCCCAAATCTGACCAATTCATTAATAAGGCCCTCTTCAAGTGCCTCCATAAACCCTTAAGAAAGAATTAATCTCACTTCCATCTATGTTTCTTCATAAATTTATGATCTATACTGACTCCACTTCTTCTTAGCTGTGTAATCTTGAGCAAGTTACTTAACCTCTAAATTTCATTTTTCAGAGTATTAGACATGACCCTATAGCACCTACCTTGAAGGGTTATAGTGAGCATTCAATGAGACAATTACTGCAAAGTATTTCATCCAATGCCTGACTCAAAATATATCACCCATTATTACCATATATGCCCTATAGTGTGGGTAAGTGGTTGGGCTCTGAAGCCAGACTACTGCTTGGGTTCAAACTGTGACTCTACCTGTTCCTAACTGTGTGACCTTAAGCAAGTTACTCAACTTCTCTGTGCCTCAGTTTTCTCATCTGTTAAAAAAATAGTAACTTGGAGATAAGAAAAGTATTTTTCTCAGAGAGTTCTAGGAGGATTGAATTAAATGAGTAATACCATAAAACACTTAGAACAGTGTCTGGCACACGGTAAACACCTAATCAATATTTAACCAACTTGGTTTTTTAAGAATCTTAGTCATAAGGACTGGGCATGCTAGCTATATTTTTCCCTAATATAAAACTAACTCATCTTTCTAAAACTTAGTCTTGTTTAACTGTAAGAGCTTGACATGCTGATCATATTTTTTCTAATACACATCAAAACATTACATAAAATCATCATGCATACTTCCAGTGTCATGGGTCTCTCTCTTTGGGAAACACCACGATAGGCTCACACAATCCCAAGATTTGTGGTTGCCTGAACACCAAGTGCTATTCCTTGCCTTTGCCAGTGTTATTCCCCCTGCTTAGAATGTCTTGCTTCTCTTCCTCAGTTGACTGCTCCTACTTGTCTTTAAGACTTAGTTTGGGCATCATGTTCTCTGACCCCAATGGTGCTCCCACAACCCCCGTATATCCCTCTATCACTACACTGATCACTTGGAGTATCATTGTTTCTGTTGTCCATAGACCAGGAAATGTATCCTATTTCAGTGTGCAGTATCTGGCATAGAGTAGGTACTCAGGAAGTCTTAATTGGATTGAAGTAAAATGAGGTAGCCAAATACTTAACATAATAAAAATTTAATCAAAACATTTTTGCAGTATCTACTTGGTGCCAGGCCATATGATAGGCACTGTGGGTCCAAAGATAAACAAGACTCATTTCCTGTCCTCATGGAGCATTCGGGAGATGGACAAGAAAATAAGTGCACCTAAGTGCAACGGGCACTGTGACTGCTGCCTGTATGGGGCACGTGCAGTGCGGACACAAAGAAAAAAGCTCTGGGCAGCCAGGAAAGGCTTCACACACAGAAGGTGTGAAGCTTGAGCTGTTCTGAAAGCTGAGTGGGAGGGTTCATTGGATGAATGAAGGTAGGGGGTGGGTCATGGAAGAGAGCATTCCAAACAAATGGGGCATACCTGGTCCAGGGAGAGTGCTGGGTGTTCCCCTGGGGACAGCAGGTTGAAGACATAAAGAGATAGCCTGAGATCACTCAGGTGCGGGCTTCACCACATGCTTACTGTTCTGTGAGCCACAGATGGGTGGAGGCACTTTCTGGAGCCCAAGAACCTCTGTGATGGTATAAGAACAGCGTGACCCAAAATGACTCAACCTCCCATTTATCATTCACCTAAAGTTTGCTAATTTCTATTCCATAACACCCTGGGGAATAGAGGAGGAAAGAAGAAAAGTATAGGATGCCTCCCTCAACACACATGTACTCATTATACATGTAATATATACAATGCACTTGTATATTATACAGTTTACCCATATGCCAGCCTAAATATCTGTACTTTAGCAATCATCAGAGAGTATAAATTTAAACTCCATACTTCTGCAAACTTACAACACCTAGGTTGTGACAACTGCTTACAGAGACTGGCTAAAAGCTAGGCAGTACATTCATTCTTCTACAGGAAGATTTCCCTAAGTTGATCTTACCCTGAACCCCAGTACAAAAAAGAAAAGAAAAAACTGGCCCTGGCTGGTGTGGCTCAGTGGATTGAGTGCTGCCTTGTGAACCAAAGGGTTGCTGATTCAATTTGAAGTCAGGGTACGTGCCTGGGTTGCAGGCCATGTCCTTGGTAGGTGATGCACAAGAGGCAACCACACATTGATGTTTCTCTCCCTCTCTTTCTCCCCTCCCTTCCCATCTCTTTAAAAATAAATAAATGAAATTTGAAAAACAAAAAAGAAAAGAAAAAGCTGCTAGTTTAAGCAAGTGTAGGAGTCCTGCTGTGGGGCCACTGAGACGCACCTGCGGCACCTGGGTATCAGTGGAGCACGAGAGTCAAAATGCTTTAACCTTGGGAAACATGAGAGCATTACTGAGCTGCACACTTCAGCCTCATTGTTTCATCCCTTCGTACAATAACTTTTGTTGTGAAATGTGTTTTGGTGAGAAAGGATCAGTTTACATTGAGAGAAAGTATAAGACACAGCCTATGATGTTCAGTGTCATAGTTACTCTAAGGTTGTTTGATATTAAGGACATTGTCATACACCAACCACAAATAGAGTCTGCTCTACAGTTGCCAATGGGTTGTTTTTTTACTTAAAAACCATCTCTGAACTGTGTAACTGATTACGTTTTCCTCTTTGCAATGGTTGCTAGGAAGCTCAAAGCCAGTATTTTGGCCCAACTCTTGCACATGCCCAAGAATTTACAATATACATACTTATCTCACCCCTGGTTCCTCTTATTTTCCTCATACTTTTGCTATTCCCTTGCTCCAATTTTCTCACTTATGTAGGTTTTTAAAAAATATATTATGATGATTTTTATAAAACATTTCATATCTTTTATAGAAGGAGCTGATTAAAAAAGTTCATAATTTGGTTTTATTTATATATTCAATGTAACAAATATATACATATAACAAATAGTGAATTACCTGGCACAAAGCTATATGTACATCACAAAAATATAAAACAATACTTAGAAAGCACATGTGTACATACGTCACAATCACAACCCCCAATGTCACAATCCCATGCACACATGCACACACATGAATACACATGTGTTGTGTACATACCAAGCTGCTCGGCGAGAAGCCGGCCCTTCTCAATGGGAACAACCCTTTCTTCCTCCATGTCACACTTGTTTCCCACCAGGATAACCTGTGCATTGTCCCAGGAGTAGGTCTTGATCTGAGTGGCCCTAAAGAGTGACAGAGACAGGACCATGCTAATGACACCCCCTAGACTGAAGAGGACTCTGTGGAGCTTGAAGAAATCAATTCTCTTTCACGGGAATACCAACATCCAGGTTACTGTCAATTAATTCAGCTGAGGACTGAGACAGATACCTGCTCCTACTGGCTGTCACAGAGGCCAACCCCTGAGCCCTGGTTGCAAACCTCACCTACCTCTTTGGAACCCTCTTCTAATGCATTTGCCTACCCCTCTTCTCAGTGGGCAGAGAGCTCCTTCTAAAATGTCTATCTGACCATATTTTTCTTAAAAGATTTCTCTCCCCCACTACCCATGCAATAAAGGCTAGTTCCCTCAGTTAGATGTTAAAAACCCTTCACCTCCTGTCTCTCCAGCCTCATCGCCCTTCCTCCCACTTTACAAACCTTCTTACCCATTCCCCAAATGCTCTTCTGTGGCTTATGCCTTTGCTGTACAGGGAATCCTTTTCCCACACTAACTTGTCCTCCAAGGCCCAAGGCTTATCCCACAGTTCCCTGTGGGGAGACTTCCCTAGGCCCAGCTAGCCTCTCCCTCCTCCTATATGAATCATACCCCTTAGATCACTTGTAGAAACCAAAATATCAGCAGTGCTTTCTTTCACATACAATGATTATGAACCTTAAAAAAAAAAATAGTTTCCTGCCCTGGCTGGTGTGGTTCAGTGCATAGAGTGCCAGACTGCAAACCAAAGGGTTGCTGGTTCAATTCCCAGTCAGGGTACATGCTTGGGTTGTAGGCCAGGTCCCCAGTTGGGGGTGTATAAGAGGCAACCAATTGCTGTAGCTCTCACACATTGATGTTTCTCTCCCTCTCTTTCTCCCTCCCTTCCTCTCTCTCTAAAAATAAATAAATAAATGAATAAAATAAAATTTAAAAAAGTTTCCTGTACTTTTCAAATTTTGAAAGTATGTCTTACTTCTATAATTAGAAAGAAAATTTTAAAAGAGGGAGTAAGTAGGACCCTTACATTGTGGAGACATCTTAATGTGGGATGGGCCTGACTCTGTCCCCAACCACCCCAACAAGTAGAAATGGTTACTTCCCTTTTGTCCCCCTACACGTTTACTGTGGCTCCTGTTACATTTGGCTGAATTTATCTGTCCTTCCTTTGAGTGCAGGGACAGGCTTATTCAGCTGTGAGGTGCCAGCGCCCAGCAAAGAGAATAGAGCAGAGAAGTTGACAGTGAATATCTGATGAGTGAATAAGCCAACAAGTGGTTAATCTTGAAGTTGATCTAAAAATTATGACCCTATCCTGACACTGACCCTTAATCTAACTCAATCTTAACTACAACCTGGACCTATTACTGGCTCTGGTCCTGAAACTAATCCCACCACCAACTTTCTTTAATGGTGAGAAGCCATTCCATCAAAGGATGAAATTCAGTCAACTACCTTTTGTTGTGAGCCAACAAAGAGCTACGTTCCATGCTGGACACTGGGCTTCAATGGCAGGTAGAGGCTAGTCTGGGACCAAGTTTCTTGGAGGCAAATCTCAAAGGCCAAGTCTTGGGAAAGATACATATTTAGTCTTCAGCCTCGAGGCAGTAACTGGAGCCACCTCATGCAACTCTTCATCATTTTCCTCCCTCCTCCCACCCCATCCACTCTCAGCTCCCAGATTAGCAACTCAGGTTATTCTTGGAGGAATTGTCACCAGGTGTTAAAGTCACCGTGTTCCTGAGATGGAATGAACATGAACTGAGGGAGAAAGAGAAGGAAGTCAAGGCCAACAAGGAATGAGCAGTGGATGACATGTAAAGAGCTAATCACTCCTTGGAGGGAGACGGGAGGGGCGGGGGGATCATGACTGAAGGGAAGGGAATAAGAAAGGGAAAAAGGAGGAGAGAAAAGAGGAGTAAAGAGAAAAGAGCAAGGAAGGGAAAAGAAGGAAGGTAGAGAGGAGTTGTTAAAGGGAAGGGGGGAAAAAGAGGAAGAAGAGGAAGACAGGGAGGCTGAGAAGGAGAACCACGAATGAATGACAGATACGCAGACGGCACCCTGCATTGCTGTTTAGAAAGTTGGGGTGCAGCAGGCAGCCTGCAAAGTCACTCTCATCTCGAGGCCGCAAGGTACAAACAGTGCTTCAGTCACACCCACTGTTCCTTGGGAAATGGGCAGCTGTTGGCAAAAGGGAGCAGGAAAAGAGCTTAGCATTGTCCAGCCCTGTTGCTGTGTGTCCGGCTGGCTCAGCCTCTCTGATTCTGAAGAAGAGCCACAGCACAGATGCTCCACCTTCCCTCATCCTCATCCTTTCCACTGATGGGGACTCAGGGTCCTGGCCCCTCCCTCTCACCTGTTCTTTTGCTCATGCTCCTCTCTCCCTGTAATGTATGCCCCAGGAATAAAGATGGGTTGCTCAGAGGTTGTACCACTGGGAAGCTGTGCTGATTTCCACTGTGAATTGAATCTTTACTTGGTTTGGATGTACTCCTGGACCCCTAACCCAGCTCAGGGATAAACTTTGTAGGGAAGCATATATGGATTCACTTATTATTATGGCCAGAATGATCTTTCTAAAACATTAACCTGAACCTGTTGGTTCCTTGTTCAAATGTTATCACCTGTGGGATAAAATCCAAACTTCTTACTCCAGCACACAAAGTCCTTCATGACTTCTGCTCTTTCTATCCTCTTACCTACCTTCTTGCCCTTGCACATCTCTATTTTTTCCTGTAACATCCTTATCCATTCACCCCTCTGACTAACTCCTGTTCCTCTTACAATGTGCAGCATATATGTCAGCAACTTCAGGGCACCTTCCCTGACTCTCCAAGCTGCACCAGAGCCCTCCACTGGGTTCCCATGGCCCTGGTGACTCTCTTCATCACTGCATCTGTCAATTCATATTTTCATTGCCTGCATACTTATCTGTCTTCTCCTCTCATCCATGAATTCCTTGAGGACAGGAGCCAATCTGATTCACCCAGATTTCTCTAGCCCACAGCACACTTTAGGTTTTCTTGAATGGTTTGATGAATGAATGAATGAATCTCATACCAATCTTGGACAGCATTGAAGGACTCCTCGTTGGTGATATCGTACATCAGAATGAAGCCCATGGCCCCACGGTAATAGGCTGTGGTGATGGTCCGGTACCGCTCCTGCCCAGCTGTGTCCTGGGTGGAAAAAGGAAAGAGTCAGCCGCCTAGAAAGTTTGTTTTTGTTCCTAAAAATTCCCCAGAACAATTAACTAATAGGAGCACATATTATGTGTCCTGTATTATACTAGGTAACTAGAATAAAATGGTTGTTAAAACCTCATAGAAATGAATAAGCATATAATTAAAATCCCAGGAGAAAGATGGGCAAGAGGACTGAACAATTCATAGAAGAAATGTAAATGGATATTTATTATATAAAAAGGTTTTAGCCATATTTTTAATTATAATTCCTACTGTAGATTAGGGTATAGTGAGACGTGCAACTTCTCACCAACTCAGGGAGTGGAACTTGGTTCAGTCTTTCTGGAGATCAATATGGAAGTCTCAAGAGCATCAAAATTATCTGTACCCTTTGACCTAGAATTTTTTCTCCTAAAATGTTTTCCTACAAAATTAGCAAATCAGACAAATACATATTCACAAAAATGTTTGTTATCACTTAAATTAGACAGTCAAAAAGTATCATCAACTTATATATTCAACAATAAGAGTATGGTTAAAATGTAAAAAAATTTGTTTATTTTTGTAAGAATATTTAATGACATGGGACAATGCTTGTATTTGTGATGTGATATCAGTTTTTTAAGTGTATGTGCAGAGATGAAATCTGGAAAGAAACACATCAAAAGTTAATAGTTATCTCTGTATGAGAGACAAGAATTATCGGGACTTTCATTTTCTCCGAGTATTTTTATTTTCACTATAATAAGCATGTATTACTCTTACATAAGGAAAAATAAACATTTTTACCAAAAAAAAATTCCTAAGACAACTCTTTATTTCCAGTAGCTCACAGTCGAGTTGGAAAAACAAACAAGTAAGCAAGCTAGCCAAACCAAGCCCAACAGCGAAGTGTCTCTGGAGCACAATGGGATGCTTCCCAAAGGTCCCCAGTCCTCAGGTGAGGGACCAGCCAATCTCCCCTGTGTCATCACAGTTTTAGAATGTGTGATGCCTGAGCATGTACATCTCCCATAAAAAATAACATATATATTAGTTCTTTTAAATTTTATCAAATCCCTGTGAGGTTGGTGCTATTAGTATTTGCCTATTATAGCTGAGAATACAAAAAAAACAGAGGGGGTAAGTGACTCACCTAAGGTCTCAAAGCTAGTGACAAAAGCTATGCCTTAAATTCAGGTTTTCTGATTCCAAGTCCATTACACATACTACTACACCCCAACCAATAAAAAATTTATTCACAAGCACTCACTGGACACTATCTATAATGATAATGGGAACAATAATAATTACAGCATGACATTATTAGTACCTATGCTGCACCTATTATCCACAGACTTTAGAAAAACCCTGAAGGGTATATAGTATTACTCCCTTTTACTGATGAGAAAAACTGAGGTTCAAAGAGATTGCCCACTAAATGTCAAAATTGTGATTCAAAACAAATCTGTCTGACTCCTATACCTATTACACTATACTGCCTTACCATGAACCATACTTTGGGTGATACAAAAATGGAACAAGTACCATCCCTGCCCTCAGGAAGCCTCAGTAAAAGTGTAGAGGTGGTGAAGACATGCCATATCAAACTGATAATTGGCAATAGGTACCAGTATGTCATCAGTACTGGATAAGTTGTATAAAGAAAATGTGCCACACAAGTCAGGTAAGGTAGATAGTTATGGAAGGTATCAACTCAGAGATAGTGTATCAGTTAGGATAGACTGAGTTTCAGTAACAAGCGTGCACAAATCTCAACAGCTTAAACAACAAGGTGTTATTTTTCATTGTTGTTACATATCCATTAAGGGTTAAGAGTTAAGGGTTGGCTGGGTGCTCTGGTTTTTGTCTTCCTTAGTCTAGGATAAAGACTGACAAAGCAGCTACCAGAGGAAAAGAAAGTAGATGACTCGCCCTAGCTGGTGTAGCTCAGTGGATTGAGCATGGGCCTGCAAACCAAGAGGTTGCTGGTTCAATTCCCAGTCAGGGCACATGCCTGGGCTGTAGGCCAGGTCTCCAGTTGGGGGCATGTGAGGGCCAAGCACCCATTAATGTTTCTCTCCATCTCTTTCTCCTTTCCTTCCCCTCTCTCTAAAAAATAAATAAGTAACATCTTAAAAAAAAAAAAAAGAAAGTACATGACTCATGTGTTGGTCTTAAAACTTCCACTTTTCTCATTTCACTGGCTGAAGCGAGTCACATGCCCACACCCAAGAAAGTGCAATCCATGATATGCCCATGAGGAGACAGCATAATGACTCCTACAGGCAAGTCTCTATGGAGCCCAGAAGCATTGCCTAAAGATGTGCTTATTTGGCAGTAGAAGGAGGACAACAGGGACTTTTCTAAAGAATTTCCCAAGCAGAGAAGTGAAGGAAAGGTATTTTGTCAGAAGAAAGTTTTGTCAGTGACCACTTTAGAAGAACTCAAAGAATGATGGGAAATGGGTAGACAATGAAGCTACAGAGAGCTTTGAATGCTATGGCATGGGATTAACATGATTAAATGTAAATTTTAGAAAGATCACTTTGTGATGTGGAGAATGGGCTGGAGGGAGAAGACATGGGAAGCAGAACTGCTGGTTAGAAGATCTTTGCAGTGGTTCACATGAGACCCGATCGGGATTTGAACGAGAGTGGTAGCCATGGGGATGGAACAAAACCAGATTCAAGAGGTATTTAAGAGGTGAATTATAGACATGGAGACAGATTAGATGTGAAGAGATGAGAAACCAAATATAACAGTTATGTTTCTGGCAGGGCTCAGCTTCAGCACATCCTCAATCATTCAGCTCTGGCCCGCACTTGCACTGGATTACCCAGCCAAACAAAATCTGCATATAACATACCCACTATCCTTAGAGAGCCTGTGAATCACCATCTCCTGTCCATTGAATATGGTCTTTGGGTATCTCACCCTTCACCTGAAAAAGCTTCTCAGAGTACTTCTTTTGACCGCATACAATACCTCTCTCTAAGAGGCCTAGCAAATAGAATTTTCTCTAGCTAGTGAATAAGTGAGTAGATGAATGAATTAATGAATGAATGAAGAGATAGATAAGTGAGTGAGTGAACATCTAACACTGGGAATATTTCTCTCAGGCACTACTGAGAGAAATATTCACTGTTTGCCATATCTACACAAAAGCTCTGTGTGTGTGAACCTATGAAACAGGGCAACGGTACTTGATCCACCCCTCCCATGCCCTTGCCTCTGCTTCCTGACCCCCTCAGAGCCAATGCCACAGATGAGACTTCTCCCACAGATCTGTAGGGTCAGACCCTAAATCTTGTCTTCTAGGGTTTGGAAGTAAGCCACACTTCCATCCAGTCTGGTGATCTAGAGGCCCGGGTAGGATTTCTGACAAAATGCATTGCCTCCATGTCTCAGTGCTTCTCACTCTGCCTGCCTTATTCTATTTTTCTGTGAGAATTTCTAGTCCCTCATGTCTGCCAGGAATTTCTAGTCCCTGTGCCCCAGGTTTTGACAAATAGTCCTGTCACCAGTTGATGTCCAATTAATTGGAAATTCTGGTATGGAATAATAAATGACCTTGGACGTGGAATCAGTTTCATCTCTGTACTCCCAGTGCCCGGCACAGTAGGGATTCAAGTACTACTTGTTAAACAAAAAGGCCATATAGTTTTGAAGTTAAAACCATGGTTTTGGAATTAGACTGCTGGGTGTGAGTCCCTGTTCCATCACTTACTAACTATATAATTATGGGAGCCAGTCTCTAAAACAGCTCCCCGTGATCACCATCTCCAGTGTTCATGCTCTTGTGTGATCCCCTCCCTGGGCAATTTACCCTTTGGGGCCTTAGTTTCTTTTTCTTTAAGAGTGGAAATAATAGCAATACATTACTTCATAAAGTTACTGTCAAGATTAAGAAAGTTACATCTAAAAATGACTAGAATATTCCTAGTACACAGTAAGTGCCCGATGGGCATCAGTTATTATTTTTGTAATTCCAGGGTCAGCCCCAGAGCAGGTTCCCAGGTTCTGCCCAGCTGGAGTGGATGAGTTTCATGTCACATGTCACTTCCATCTTATTAAACCTGCCCATGGCTGCCGCCAGCCAGAATCTCAACATGAAGCTTCCCTCAAAGAGTAGCAAACGGCCAGATAGAAAGGAAAAGAACGAATGTAAGAGTTGAGCAGGCTGTGGCCTAACTCTCACTCTGCCATTCACCACCTGTATGATTTCAGACAGCTTGGTTTTTTCTTCATCTCTCTGAGGCTTAGCTTCCTCGCATCTGGACTGGAAATAATAATGCCTACTTTGCAGGGTGTTTGTAATGAAATACTATGTTTTTTTAAGTGCCTAGCTCATAATAGGAAATTAAGCATGGGAAGTTACTGCTTTCATTATTATTTAATTTTTCCAAGCCTTCATTTCCTCATCAGTAAAGTGGTGATAGTAAGACCAACCTTGAAGCTGTTGTGTAAGGATTAGAGATAACATATAAGTAGAGTCTGGCAGAGTGCCAAGCACATAGTAGATTCTCAGTAAAGTTCATAGTAGCTGCTGCTATTACTGTTGATATTGTTGTCATTGTTATTTCACCTAAAGATGAACAAGATTGGAAACAACAACAATCCGGCTGTCAAAATCCTGTACTCAGTGGAAAGAAAGTAGCCCAGAGAATAGTTCCTAAACCTCCCTCTCTCTATTTTTTATTTTTAAAAATCACTTTGATGAACATTGATTCCCCTCCCACTGATGAGAGTCAGAAATAGAAGAGAGGAGACAGGAAGAAGAAAGTGGTATGACTCACTGGCTACTTGAGGAAAGAGACCAACCATGTCATCAAGAGAAATCAATTCACTTCTGAGAAACAGACATTCATTGAGCTCTTCATATGGGCAGAGCATTAAGCCAGAGAGTGGACACCAGGGTAAGCAAGCCACTGCTCTGGCCTCCCATGCGGCAGACAGACACAGGAGCGGGGGAAGGGAGCTAACATCAACTGAACACCGATTATGCACTAGGCTCTTTGATAAGTGCTTAACATATGGGATCCCATTTATTATTTGTAGTAACAAAACAAAATTGCTAGCTGAGCATTGTTATATGCCAGGCACTTTTCTTATTTTACTTGATTTTCAAAATAGCCTTGAAATACTGTCATTTCTATTTTACAGATAAGGAAAGGTTAACAATTTGCCTAAGATCTTGCAACCAGTTCATGGCCTACTGAGATTCAAGTCTGGGTCTCTCTGACTCCAAAGCCTGTGCTCTTCCCAGCATGCCCTTTTACATTATTTCTGTTAATTGTTACATCAGCCTGGAGAAGGAAAATTTCAGTCCCATTTTATATCTAAATTAACTGAAAATCACAGAGATTAAGTAGATTGCTAGAGTCATGAACTATATAAGAAGACAGACTAAGGATTCAAATTCTGTCTTTGTGAACTTTTCAACACAACCTACAGCCCTGACAGACTGTGTATTCTTGATCCCCTTCCACCTGCCAGGACAGGACCTAGCCCACTTCACAGCCTCCAAGATGGGAAGTCTTCCGACCATGTCTAAGACTTCTTGGGGCCAACAATCTCCCCTCCACCAGAGGGGAAGGCTGGAAATCACACACCAAACTTAAATGGCACCACATGTGTCTGGCACAAAGGTTATGTGTAACCACTGTTAGTTATCTTCTCTATCCTCCATTGTACAATCCATTTAAACAGACCATTCATTTCTTTTTGGAATTTCCTCATGGTTGCCCACTCTTATTTCTGCTCCATGTTTCTGTTCATTCTATTCTCTCTTGCACATGTACCCTCTCCCAGCTCCTTCGCTTGTATTGACTATCATCAGGTTGTTGAATTCTAAAGTTAAAAGGAAACCTTAGAAGTTATTCGATCCACCCTCTCACTCAAAATAGGAATTTCTTCCATGTCATACTTGTATTGAGTGTTTCCAATGTTGGATGCCCACCTTTGAAATGCAGCTATTCCACTGATGGATGGTTCTGATTGCCAGAACATTTCTTCTTTCTGCTGAGCTGAAATCTGCATGTGATAATTTCTATCCATTGATTTAATTTTGTTCTCTGGAGACACAAAGAATAAATCTAGTTTTTCACTCATGTGGTAGCCCTCCAAGTATTTAAATTCTATGATTGTTTAGCTCTTAGAGCTTACAAAGATTTTTCTTATTGTGTCAATTAATTCCCAGAGGGCTCCTGGGAGAGAAGGACCAATATCCTCCTTCCACAAAAGCCGCAGCTGAGTGCTGAAAAGGTAAAGGACAGTGAATGATGAAAAGGGGCTTCTGGCTCCAAGAAACCAGTGCTCTGTGCACAAGGCTACATCTCTGATGTTTTAAATCACCTGTCACAGGGTCCTTGATAATTAGCAGAATGATCACGACATCGATGGGAACTTGAAATGGTAACAACCAAAGGAAGGAAAATGCCTACTATTCTGGGGACTGGAACTGCTATCTTCAAATATCTAAAGTGCCTACTGGGGTTTTCCTTCTTTCCCTGTCTTTTCTTTCAAGTCTTCACTGGGTGTTGATTCTGTGGCAAGCATTGGCTAGGTCCTGAAGATCAAAGGATGAACAGGACACAATACCTGCTTGATTCACTGGATGGGGATTCTGAAGCCAGAAGGCCCATTCCCGTAGAGACTTCACAGTGCCTTTCCTTGAAGCACTGCCCTTATGAGCTTAGCTCAGCAGAGAAGCTGCCCTGACCACCTGGCAAAGTCAAATGTTCCAATCACAGGCTCTCTTGGCACCATGTGCTTCTCCTTTGTAGCACTCATCCCCACTGTAATTTTGTATTTATTTGTATAATTATTTGATTAAGGTCTTGTCTCCCCTGCCAAACTGCAAGTGCCATAAGAACAGGATGTCTGGTTTTGCTTATTATTGTGTCTGGCACAGCACTAGCATGTAAGATGGGAGAGGTTTCCAGTAAACCCTTGTAGAAAGGATGGATTTATTGGGTGTCTGCAACGTTTTTGATGGAGCACACTGAATGTCAAATGGGTCATTCTAAAATCCAAAGCTCATTATCTCCCTCTCAGTCTAATTCCCTTCCCTGGTTTCACACAGCCTGCACAATGGGATCCAAGTTTCTCAGTGAACATACAGACCCTTTCTGCTCCTTCGCTCTTACTCTCCCACAGAATCAATGAGTTCCAGTTTTGTCTAACCACTTGTGGTTTCCCAAACACACTGTTTCTTTACACCTGTGGGCCTCGTGCTGATGAGCTAAGCTTTATCTGGAATCTCCTTCTCTTTTATAATTCACAACCTGTTCGAAAGCTACATCATCTCTGAAGCTTTCTCTGACCTCGTTTCCTCTCACAAAGTAAATTCCTTTTCTGCCCTTTAATGGTTTAGCGTTATATCACTGCACACATCATAGTTCTTATAATTACTGGCTTATTTATCTGTCTCTTCTTTCAGTTTATGAGGATCTTGACCCAATCTTGTATTTGGTTAAATCCCAGGCCTTCAACTATAGCATCTTATACATAGTAGACACTTAATAAAAATGCTGGAGCATGAAACCCACAGGCTGACAACGTGCTGAGTAGGGAAAACTCATTTAGGACCTCAGGGTTGGTTGGAAAAGGGTCCATGAGATCATACAAACCACCTCCTCTTTCCAGTTCCTTTCCATCTTATAGACAAAAGAGGGAGTCCCAGAGCAGTGACAGACTTGAGAGGTCACACATCTAGCAAGAGGTTATCTCTGGAGCCTCTATCCCTGGATCCTGCCCTGTTATATATCTGATTTCCCCAGCCAGACTCCTCTCTCCCTTCTCTAAAATTCACTTCCTCCAGGCCAGATTGGGTGAGGGTGGAGGGATGATGAGCATTAGGGAGGCAGGTAATGCGAGCTTCCAGGCTAGCTCTCCCCACACCCACCATCCAACCCACAGTTACCAAGTTCCAAGCCCCTTGTATTTTGCAGCAGCTGGGAGAAGAGGCCAGTTATGTCTCAAGGGGATGGGAGGAAATCAGAGGGAGAGAGCTTTACAGGAAAGTTTAGTGGAGCCAGGTAGAAGCAGAGGACTGAGGAATGGAGAGCATGATCCCTTGCAGCTGGCTTGGTGTTATACCCATCTATCCTCAGTAGTATAGACTACTACTATAGTTCACAAGCATTTTTGTTGCATCATCTCATGGAACCCTAACAATGGCCCTGTGATGCAGACTTTTTACAGCCAGAAGAAACTAGTCATCTTGGAGCTCATTAAGTCTGACAGCTAATTTCTGCAAGTAGAGAAGCTGAGACCCAGAGAGGTAAAGTGACTTTCTGAAGGTCACATAGCTACTTACTTTCCAGCTGGGCTGAGACTCCAACCCAAATATTCTGACTCCACATCCAGTGTTCTTTCCAGCATACAATGTATTATTGTCACTATTGATTTATAGGTGAGAAGACTGAAGTTCAAGGGCACATAGCTAGTAACTGGTAGATCCCTGAGGGCAGAGGGCAGGAAAGATGTCATTGGACTCCAGGACTGGGGATTATAAAGCACTTCCCTGCCCACTGGAATGCTATCTAACTTTGAGGTCTAAGTCAAAGGGCACCTATTCTGGGAAGTTCTTTGGAATCCAGCATTGAAATTCATCATCATTCCTCTGGGCTTCCACAAAATGTACTTGGGCCTTATTTTAGAGGCAATGGAATATACACTATTAGAGCTAGACAGCCATTTACTAACATTTACTAAGCCTATGCTATGCCAGCGAAAAAGACCCATGTGATCCCTGAATTCAGAATTCTTAGTCTACTGAGGAAGTTGCGTCACGTGTGACAAATCCTGTGGTATGTATATGTAGGGTCAACCCCCTCATTTACAGAAGAGAAGCCAAGGCCCAGAAACATGAGTGCCCTGGATTCTTACTTTTGTTGTTTATCTCTCATACAAGACCCTTAAAACCTCAAAGCTCAAAACCTCTTACAGATAGGACAATTCATTTCCATGATTTCCACTAAGATATAGCACTACATTTTACTTCAAGCAGATAAATTACAGGTCATAGGGCTTCCTTTCATTGCTCCTCAATGTATTTGGCACATCTTAGGTGTTCAATGCATATTTTTTGAGTGAATTGTCTATAGCACTTGGTCTATATCAGGGATTTGTTTCCACTCCCATCTAAGTTTCCTGATTTAGACTGTGGATTAGGGACTGTGACTTGTTTTCTGAACCATCAGCAATGCCTAGAACAATGCCTGACACCTGGCAAGTATTTTTAAAATATTGAATGAACAAACAAATGAATGAATGAGAGAAGGATGGATAATGTAATCTCTCTGTTGCTCTAAAAAATGAAGATGACATCCCTGAACACACACTCCTCATCTAGAAACCTCTTCTTCCCTCAGCTTCCGTGAAACTTCTCTTCATCAGTTCATTCCCATCATCTTCTCCTGCCCCCGTTGTCTCTCACACAGGCTCTTTATCCTCCCCTGGGTCCCTCACTTCCAAAGTTCAGATGGAAATTTCCAATGTCTGCCGGACATCTCCACTTAGTCTGAACATCTCTGACTTGTACATAATTGACTGTTGATTATAACCTATTTCATTTGTGTTCTTTCCAGCAGATACACCCTCATCAGCAACCAGCACAGATCTGGGCACATAACAGGTATTTTAAAGGTACCTGCTGAATGAATCATCACTCATAACACTCCAGTGCTTTGGCATGGACAAATTTAGATTCAGAGTTACCAACCCATTTTCTCCTCACTCTTTTTTGCCTTCAATTGACATCAGCACCATTCAGAACATTCAGAGCAATCTCTCTGGGGAATTCATTTAATTTACCACCTGCAGTATCCTGTATGTGACTCACCCAACTCCTCTTCAAGATAGGAAGAGGTGGGGGGAAAAGTGAGGTGGAGAGGGCTGGGAGGAAAAAGAGAAAGTGGGAACAAGATTGTACTGAATACATCCCTTCAGAGCAGGTAAAGGAAAATGAGAGTCAGGTCTTGTACTAAGGAATTGTTGGTAATGCAAATAGGACCCTTATAAGACAGTTTGCAGAAAACAAATGGTTAATAAGTATATAAACGATTGTTCAATAAGTAATTAGAGAAATGTAATTTGAAATGATGAAACACTGTTTTGTTTTGTTTTTAAAAAAGGTTACAGGTATTTTTAAAAAGACTTAATTTATTTATTTTTAGAGAGAGAGAAACATCAATGTGTGGTTGCCCCTCGCACCTCCACCCCAACCACACTGGGGACCTGGCCTGCAACCCAGGCATGTGCCTTGACTGGGAATCAAACTGGAGACCCTTTGCTTCACAGTCCAGAGCTCAATCCACTGAGCCACACCAGCCAGGGTGAGACACTATTTTTTATCTATTGAAATAGATAATATTTGAAGCTGGCAAAGGTAGAATAAAACAGGAATTTCACTATTGAAAATCTGTCTAAAGAAAATAATCTGAAACCTAGGAAATGTTTTACACACAAGGATGATCAGTGGTCACTGAACATGATTCATGACAGCCCCAAACTAAGAAACAGTTAAATGTTCCAACAATGGAGAATAACTAAGCTGGAGAGACCAGAGATTGTGCCTCATTCTTTTACCACTGTTCAGAGTGCCCAACCCATGGTAAGTGCAACAAATATTAATGAATGGATATGGTGCATCCTCCCTATAAAATACAAAGATTTTCTAACAATGTTAGCTATACTTACAATGCTATGTAAAAAAGCTGGACATAAAATTGAATGTACCGTATGACCCAAACTATGTTTAAAATTCAGAAAAGAAACTGGAAACCAACCTAGTCAATACTGTTTTCTTCTCAATGCTTGGATCTAATTTCAAAGTATTTTTTAATTAAGCATATATTACTTTTACATTAAGAAAAACTAAACCCATAGTGAGAACTGGTAGTTGCTATTGTTATTAATAGTCCAGGGAGAAGGGACTATGGGAAAAACATGGAGCACAAATCATGAGGTGATATTTGTTGTGGATGGTTGATGGGATCCATGTAGTATTAGCTGGCCTACTTGGGGTAATGCTTGAAATTTTCTATAATAAACAGCTAAAAAGAAAAAAGAAGTAAGTCCTGAAACAGCATGGCATCTGGGTAGAGTACAAACAGTTCTATTTTCACTGGAGTGTAAAATAAAACATTTTATGGATTCTAAGGTGTCTGCTGTTTTACATTTTAGTAACCCCGCAATAAGGATATATCTTACAATTGATAGTGTTTTAGATTTCTGAAATACAGTGCTTAAAATACTAAGTGGAGAAGAAAGTAGGTAGGCAGTGAGGCTGGAGCTAGATCATGGAGGTCTTGACGGCCAGATCAGTTGCTTGAACCCTGTCCTACTGAGAACAGGGAGCTGCTGAGGACATTCAGTAAGTGTGTGTTGTTAAGTGGTAAGGCCACTGAAGATGGGGTCACAGCTACTTAAGCCAAGGGCCAGGGAAGTTGGTGTTTGGGAGAAGTGTGTGAGGCCCTGCTCTCCCTACCTTTCAGTCATCCCTTTGAGTCCAACTCTTTCCAGCTCTGCAGGGCAGAACCATTGGGTTGTCTGACAAAGTTGTCTTTCTCCAATCCCCCACATTACTTTCATTGTCTGGATGATAAGAAACATTTCCCCCAAATTTGAGCCAGCACCAGAGCTGATGTGAATGTCCACAGGCCTGGGTTCCACAGCACCTTCTGACACGACATTCCAAAACCTCAGCTTGGAGCCTGGCCCAGGGACCTACTTATTAACTCATTTCCAAACAGAGACATAAGAGTTAATACATAAGGGCAGGCAAGAGATTAGAAGGAAATTCTCAGGACTTCTGGAACAACTAGAGAGATAGTCCAGGACCTTCATCCCACCCTAGGCTGTGCTTTCCCTTTGGTCTCATAGCTGCTTTCTTTTGGGAGTTAGCCCAAGTCACCATAGCAGACAAATTCCCCGAGGATCATTTGCATACAGGTTCCAGAGTGTTCTAAATATAGGATAAACATTCAGCTCTGCAAAGCAAAGGCCTTGAAATTTATTTACAAGGGAGGGAGGACAATCATCTGAGAGGGAGAGGAACCTGTCAGAGGCAGCCTGACAATCGTTAAGGGAGTCACGTGTTGTAGGCTGGGTCTGGAGGCCTGCATGTGATTTAATTCTATCACTAACTTGCTTTGGAGCTAATGAATACCCCAGGAGAGTACAAACAAGTCTATTTTCACTGGAGCGTAAAACAAAATATTTTATGGATTCTTTTTTTAATGTTAACTAAATATTCTTTTTTTATTTGTTATTTTTAGGCAGAGGGGAAGGGAGGGGGAGAGAGAGGAACAGAAACATCAATATGTGGTTGCCTCTCACATGCTCCCCACCAGGGACCTGGCCTGCAACCCAGGCATGTCTTGACTGGGAATCAAACCAGCAACCCTTTGGTTCACAGGGCGGTGCTCAATCCACTGAGCCACACCAGCCAGGGCTATTTTATGGATTCTAAGGTGTCTGCTGTTTTACATTTTAGCAACCCTGAAATAAGGATGTACCTTACAATTGATAGTGTAAGGGAAGGGAACTGGAACTCAAATCAGTGATATACCCCACTCCCACCCACTCTGGGCCTTGGGTTTCAATTTTTTAAAGTATATTTTACTGATTGTTACAGTTGTCCCATTTTTTTCTCCCCTTTATCCCCCTCCACCCTGCATCTGCCATTCCACCAGCATTCCCCCCACCTTAGTTCATGTCCATGTGTCATAAGTTCTTTAGCTTCTACTTTTCCCACACTATTCTTTCCCTGTCTATTTTCTACCCACCATCTATCCTACTTATTCTCTGTACCTTTCCCCGCCTCTCCTCCTCCCACTCCCCTGTTGCTAACCCTCCATGTGATCTCCATTTCTGTGTTTCTGTTCCTGTTCTACTTATTTGCTTAGTTGGCTTTTGTTTTAGGTGTGGTTGTTAATATCTGTGAGTTTGCTGTCTTTTTACTGTCACATTTTTTATCTTCTTTTTCTTAGATAAGTCCCTTTAACATTTCATATAATAAGGGCTTGGTGATGATGAACTCCTTTAACTTGACCTTATCTGAGAAGCACTTTATCTGCCCTTCCATTCTAAATGAAAGCTTTGCTCTTAATAGAGCAATCTTGGATGGGGGTCCTTGACTTTCATGACTTGGAATACTTCTTTCCAGCCCCTTCTTGCCTGTAAGGTGTCCTTTGAGAAATCAGCCGACAGTCTGATGGGAACTCCTTTGTAGGTGACTGTCCCCTTATCCCTTGCTGCTTCTAGAATTCTCTCCTTCATTTTAATCTTGGCTATTGTAATTATGATGTGCCTTGGTGTGTTCTTCCTTGGGTCCAACTTCTTTGGGACTCTCTGAGCTTCCTGGACTTCCTGGAAGTCTATTTCCTTTGCCAGATTGAGGAAGTTCTCCTTTATTATTTGTTCAAATAAGTTTTCCACTTGTTGCTCTTCTTCTTCCCCTTCTGGTACCCCTATAATTCAGATGTTGGGATGTTTAAAGATGTCCTGGAGGTTCCTAAGCCTCTTCTCATTTTTTTGAATTCTTGTCTCTTCCTTGTTTTCTGTTTGGTTGTTTCTTTCTTCCTTCTGGCCCACTCCATTGATTTGAGTCCCAGTTTTCCTCCCATCACTATTGGTTCCCTGTGCATTTTCCTTTATTTCACTTATTGTAGCCTTCATTTGCTCATCTAATTTGTGAGAAAAATCAATCAATTCTGTGAGCTTCCTGATCACCAGGGCTTTGAATTGTGCATCTGATAGGTTGGCTATCTCTTCATCGCTTAGATGAATTGGCTCTGGGGCTTTGATCTGTTCTCCTGTTTGAGCCATTTTTTGTTTTTGTTTTTGTTTTTTTGGTCTGGTCACAGCTGTTACATATGAGGGGCAGAGCCTTAGGTGTTCCCCAGGGCAGGGCAGCCCAGTTGCAGGGTTGTGACATGGTATGTGGGGGCGGGGTCCGAGAGGGAACAATGGGTCTTGCTCTGCTCTCTCTGGAATTCTAGCCCCTTCTGCCTCTTCCCCTTTGCCTGGATTATCTGCATGCAAATGTGGGACCGCCTGGTCAGCCAGTCACCTTGCACAGTCTCACTGGGTCTGCCTGTTACCACTCCATGCCTGGGGTCTGCTAGCCACCGCTTGCATGCCTGTGATCTACCAGCCGCTGCCTGTGCACTGGGGTCCACCAATCTCCACTTTTTCCTGCTGTGACTCCGCCCCTCTTACTGGTCTGGATGAATAGTTGTCAGACTACCATACAGTTCGATTTTCTATCAGTTCTGGTTGTTTTCTTGTTTCTAAATCTTTGTTATCCTTAATTTTGGTTGTGGGAAGAGGCACAGTGTGTCCACCTATGCCTCTATCTTGGCCAGAAGTTCCTATATATTTTTCTTTATTTCACTTTGTGTAGCCTTCACTTCTTCCTCTATTTTATGTCTATACTCAATCATTTCTGTGAGCATCCTGATTACCAGTGTTTTGAACTCTGCATCTGATAGGTTGTCTATCTCCTCATTGATTAGTTATTTTTCTGGAGTTTTTATCTGTTCTTTCATTTGGACCATATCTTTTTGTCTTGGTGCATCTGTTATGTTGTAAGGGGTGGTGCCTTAGATATTTGCAGGGTGGAGTGGGTAACCCATTGCTGCATTGTGGCACTGTATTGGGGGAGGGGTCAGAGAGGGAGCAATACTGCTTGCTCGGCTATCACCCACTTTCAGTCACTTCCCCTGCTACCCAGAAACAAATTGAGCCCTTCTGGTGCTGATTCCCAGGTGGGTGGGTTTGTATATGTTCTAGGATCCTGTGAGTCTCTCCAACAAACTCTCTGGTGAGGCTGGGGGTTTCTCCCACTGCCACAACCCCCACAGGATTTTATAGCCAGAGGTTTTGAGGCTTTAGTTGCCCACACTGGAACCTTGGTCTGTGTGGTCTGTCTTGCTCCCCAGTGGTTCCTCCCGGCTTATCCATACACTAATATCAAACCACCTGGTCCTCCAGCTGCAGCCTTGCTGTGAGTCCTCTCAGACCCAGCTGCCCATCTCTGCCCCTCCTACCAATCTGGAAGAATGTTTCTTTTTTAACTACTTGGTTGTCAGAATTCCATACAGTTCAGTTTTCTAGCAGTTCGGGTTGTTTTTTTTTTAATTTGTTGTTGTCCTTCTTTTGGTTGTGTGAGGAGGCAAAGCATATCTACTTATGCTTCCATCTTGGCCAGAAGTCTGGTTTTTCAATTTTTAAAAAGGGATATTATACTAGATGATTTTTATGGCCACTTGTAGATCTAAGGAAACAGGATAAATAGTAATAATAATAATTGCTAACATGAATTGAGTGTTTACTAACTGACAGGAACTGTGACAAGTGCTTTCCATGTGTTACTTTGTCATTCCTCACAACCAGCTCTTTGAGGTGAGTAGGACAAAGAAACTGAGGCACAGAAAAGTTAAGTACTTGCTCATTTTGGCAAATGTTGGAGCTACAAGTTTGACCCCTGTGCTATACTGCTTTTCAGGGGTGCTCCACTTACCCCTGGTTTTCTAACCTAACAGATTCGCTGTCTTAAGCTAATGCTATCCCTTCCATTCTTTCTCACCAAGTTCTTACCATCCTGGGCTACTCTCCAGGTTCTAAACATGTGTTCCTCAAAAATCTGTGTGCTTTCCTCATATTGTTCCCTCTGCCTGGAATAGCCTGACCTCTGTACTGTTGAACCAGTTACTACTTACCAGTCAGAATTCAGCTCAAATGCTTCCTCCTCAATGATTCACATTTTCCCCAATACCCACAGGCAGAAGTAATGAGTGGCTCCCCATTTACTGACACTTAGAGTGTGCGGCTAGCACTGCACTAATTCTTACAAATTCCTGAGAGAGGTTCTATTATCATGCCAATTTACAGGATGAAGTTACTGAGACTCAAAGGTTAAATACTTGCCTAAGTGATTATTGCGTAACCCGGTCAGGGCTGAGAGTGCAAGTACAGCGGCAGCAGAGGGGAGGGGCCACAGGGGCAGTGCCACATTGCCCCAGTAAGCAAGCTAGCCCATGACAACAGGTTCCCCACCCTGGGCAAAGACTCTGCAGGAGAAAGTCATTGCACTGAGCATGAGCAAGGCTAGTGAAATGTTTGGCTAAGGGAAAGAAACCCTTCTACTCTCTTCTGGTCCCTGGGTGGGAGTGAGTCCAGAGGATGCACCCACATGTACCGTAAAGGTCAAGATTGCAGCAGGAGGAGATGTTGTGCCAGAGAAAACACCTGTCAAGTCTAGCCTGGGAAAAAGTTGGGTTTGGATGGAGGGCCGACTGGAGTGCAGCAAGTTTGGGCTGGGAGATATAAGCTGAGGGAAGGCAGAAATGCACTCTCTTCGACCCATCTCAGGCAGTGTGAGCTGGGGCTTGTAGGACCTTTCTGGCCCTGGAAGCTACGAGCAGTGTGGCTGATGGCAGCTCCGACAACACATGCAGACTCAAGACTTCAGGAAGGAGCCTTAAGCTGGAGAGCCACCTGCTTAGCAACCTCAGATTCCAAAGGAAAGATAAGGATGGAGCAGGAATCCTGGACATTGTTTTGGTTTTTGGTCTTTTTTGGGAGTGGCTGGGTTTTGTCTGTGTTTTGCAGAAGAGATGTACCTGAAGGCAGGGAGTCCCCTATCCTCCCAAATGGCTCAGCATTTTAATAAAGACCTCTTTCCCTCCTCACCAACCTCTGTCTCCAGAATTTGCCTGTGGGTGGTGGCAGGCAGCTGAACCTCATTTTTGTTTGGCAACATAAGGTCATATAGGTGATAAAGATCTGTACTAGTCAGCCTGACCTCACAGCCTTCCTAACCTCTATCCTACCCTCTTTCTAATGGAATACTGTGTGAATTGCCAAAATGTTTATCTCCTCCAGCAGATTATAAACTCTTCTAGTTCTGTTTTTTGGGTTTTCTTTTGTTTTAGAATTGACTGAACTGCTAGCAGGAAATTTGCAGCAGCATACCTGGAGAAAAAATAAAGAGTTAGAACCTATAGGAGAAGTCAAAGATGCAACATGGCTCCAGTGTAAAGATATGTGGGAAATGTTGGACTCTCTGTTTAACCTGTGATGTTTAACTCTTTGCAGCCTCAGGTTTGGCTGACTACCCAGAAAGCTTTAATGCTGCCCAAAGTTAAATGTCATGCCCCCAAGAAGGAAGATAATGAATGTATAGAGTTGGATAACTGCCTGATATTAGCTGTTAACTTAGAAATGCATTGTTCTTTCGGTGGTCTAAGTGACTATCCACTACTTGAATTTACTGTTAACCCTCTATATAAAAAAGAGACCATGTCCTGGGAGGGGTTAGATTTTTACTCAACCACCACTAGGAGCTGCTTGGCCTGTGTATGTAAGTTTCTCCCATTAAAGCTCTTATGAATTTGAATAAGGTTACATGTCAGTTCTTTGGAATCAGTCTTGAATTTAGACTTTTGGAGCTTTGCCCAAACAGAACCAAACTAAAAACAATAAAGATGAAGTCTCTTACTCTGTCTACTCTTTGTCACTTTTCAATCCCTTTGGGAACAAGACAAAAAAAATTTTTTTTAATTCTATACTTTGGCATTCACTTCTGTTCCCATCTCAAGAGTTAAGATTACTTCCTCCAAGAAAGCTCTTAAAATCCTCATTCTTATAATTCCCTTAATTTTAGTGTTCCATCAGCACTTATGTGTTATTAATTAAACATCATAAGCATTTAATAAGTGGGTACTGTTGAAGGGCAGTGGTAAGAGTATGAATTTGGGGTCAAGCAAATCTGAGTTCAAAATCCAGCTCTGCCACTTCCCAGCATGTGACCTGGCACCTGACTTTCTGAGCTGCTTCATTAGCTGCATAGTGGAGTTGATAATAATATCCTTTTCTGGGTATTGTTGGGAGGATAAAATGAGATAAGAGTTGTGGCAGTGCTTAGACAGCTGTAATGCTCTGTATAACCATTAGTCATGTTTATTCAATTTACAGCTTGCCCTGGATAACTGCATTCTTCCCCTGATGCCACACCCAAGACAGGCCTCAGACTCCCAGTGGAGCTGGAGGTGCAGGAAAGTGCAAGGAGGGAAGAGGCCAACTGCCTGAGCAAACTTCCACTGAAAGGAAATTAAAGGGCTAATTATGCCTCAGCTGGTGGTAAATTTGCAGGCCAGCCTTTGGGCTCAATCAGTTGACACAGCAACATAGCAGTGGGGGAGGACAGTATTTTGAGAGGGCATTTTCTGTCCTTATAATGTCTAACCTTAGAACCACCTCTGATTTTCTCTATTCACTCTTTCTGTTCTCTCTTACTGCCCTTATCTTGTCCTCCTCCAAGTCCTACCAGAGGAAACTGAAGGGTTCAGCCAATTTACAGTGCTATGGGATCAGCCTGGAGCCCTATTTTAAAACAGTCCTAATCCCCAAGGCTAGGATGTACTGGGTGGGCTCCAGAATGGCCCTTAATTGTTGTTCAGTGTTAGGTCTCCCTTTTTACATGCAGAAACAGTGTGGTCCAGTGGGAAGAGCCTAGGCTTGAGAGTGAGTTGCAAAAGCCTGGGTTCAAGTCCCCCTTAACCCATTTACCAGCTGTGTGACCTCTGCTAAAGTACAAACATTTCACCTGTCTGGGCCTCAGTATAGTCATGTGTATAACAAGGATAACAAGACCTCCTTTCAGGATCAAATGAGATCATGAACGTATCTGATGAGCTGACTGGACTGGTGTCCACATGGCTGAGAGGAAAGCATGTGAGGAAGCCACATGCCTTCTCTACAGAGAGTCTAACAGTATCCAGGGGTGTCCAAACTTTTGCCGTCCCTGGGCCACACTGGAAGAAGAGTTGTCTTGGGCTACACATTAAATATTTACATTATGACACATAATCACAAAAAAATCTCACAATGTTTTAAGTAAATTTATGATTTTGTGTTGGGCCGCATTCATATCCATCCTGGGCCACATGTGGACTGCAGGCCATGGGTTGGACACCCCTGGGAGCCTCAGACCTCCCAGCCACTGAGTGGCAGAACTGGTCAAAGGAGGTTCCTGAGAGAAGCAAAATGTGATCAGCCTGAGAGAAAGGTCATATTCCAGGTAAAGGGAAAATAGCTGGCCTTGACTTTAAGAGGTAGAAAGCCACAGCCTGAGTACTCTTTCATTCTGCTAATCCCTGCTGAATGCTTACTCTCAGCATGGCCCTGAGCTATACACATGAATCAAGCTCCTCAGGGAACTTACAGTCTGGGAGAAAGACAGTCCAGATAGTTGCAACACAGCCACTAGGTGTGGGAAGTAAAGGAGGAGCCCTTAACCCAGGCTAGAGGAGAGGTGGGGCAGCAAAGGTTCCCCAGAGGATGTTCTACTTGAACTGAGGGTTTAAAGTCAACTGGAAGTTTGCAGATGGAAATTGGGGAGGAAGGATAATTCTTAGGAAAAGGGAAAGCAGGAAGCAAAAAGGGGCACCCTAACTCTCACAGCCATGACAATTAAATGTAATGTGATGTCCTGGATAAAATCCTGGAACAGAAAAGGAATATTAGGTAAAAACTAAGGAATCTGAACAAACTATGGACTTTGGTTAATAATAATGTATCAATATTGGTTAATTAGAACAAATGTACTACACTAATGTAAAATGATAATAATTGGCAAAAATGGGTATGGTGTAAAAGGGAACTCTGTTACCTTCTTTGCAATTTTTCTATAAATCTAAAACTGTTCTAAAATATAAAGTTTTGCCCTTTTGAATTTTGTGTGTTTGTGTACACCCTGTGTTTAGACTGTGGGCTTAAAGAACACATGGGTGGAGCACGGACTGATTGAAGGATAAGTGACTGAAGACAGGGCTGGGGAGGCAAGAAAGGACCCCAGTGCCTGGCAAAGGACTTTACCAGTATCAAGGATCAGCCCTCCCTGGATTTTAAGCAATGAGTGACTGCATCAGAGAGCATATAGAGGAAACAGACTGAGGGCAGGGAGATCCATTTGAGCTGTTACTATAGTCTAAGGGGGAAGACAATAGGAATCTGAGGCAGAAAAGGGGTAGAAGGGACAGCCAGGCTCACAGCCAGCCCTGGATAAATTTTATGGAATGGAACTGAGGAGCGAGTGCATCCAAGAGACTTTTGGGATAGAAAATCAATAGTTCTTATGGGATAAGTAGGACAAGAGCTAAGAGGAATAAAGGAGGACCCTCAGTTTTGAGCTGGGTGCTCAGGACAGGAAGCACAGACATTCCCTTGGACCTGACCTCGCCTCACCTCCCCTCTCCTCCACCCTCACCCCTGAGCCTGAGCTCGGAGCCTCTGCTATCATTAGGACAAAGTCAACAGACTTCACAGAGGAAAGTGAGAAGCACAGGAGAACAGAAAGGATAAGAGTTTTCAGCTGTCACCTGGCAACTCAAGGTGTGGGGGAAGGAGGAATTTGCAGAAGGAATTATAAATCCCCAGTTGAATGGCCTCCCCTACTCCCACCCCTGCCCTTAACAACACATCAGACAGGATCCAAGTAAGCTAGAGGGATCTCCCATCTTTGAAGGCAATTGGGCATCTTCAGGGGCTGAGTACTGCTTGCTGTCCCCACCCACTGAAAATGGGGTGGAAGGGCTATGAGGCATATCTAATTTCTCTACCTTCTACATGCCATGGCTCGAAATCTTAAAAGTGGTTGTAACCAAGATTAGCCACAACAATACGGCACAATAGAACACTCATGAACGTATCCAGTTCTACCACTCACTGTGTAACTTTAAGCAGATGTATTGAGCATCTAACAAGTTACAGGCACCATGCTAGGTCCTCTCCTTATAGTGTCTCATTTTGTCTTTATGGCACTACAAAGAAGTAGCCATACGTATCATTCCTACTTTTCAGTTGAGGAAACTGAGGTTTGGAAACATCGTTACATGTCACGTGTGTTCCTTCTACTTACACCACAGCCAAACTAACCAAGCTCCTACCCCTCCTCTCACACTTCCAGGACGTGCAGCAGCTCCTCACAGACCACTACATTAAGAGCCGAGCCACTCAATTACTCAATTACATATCAGTGCTGGACAACCTTGAATGGCCATTAGAATCATTTGTGAAGTAGTAGTGGGGTGGACAGGAGAGGGCTGGTAGAAAGGCAGGGGAGCTGGAAAGCAAACAGGAGACAGTTTGCAACAGATAACCCTTCCCCTTCCGAGAGGGTTTGCTTGGAGGCTCCAAATTTCAGCTGTGACAAGAACTCTCACTTTCAGCTACTTGCAAGGTCCCTGGAGTGTATGACAGGGCAGTGGGGAGAGTGCAGAAGGCAGCGGGGTATGAAAAGAATACGCTCTGGTGGCAGACAGCCCTAATTGTGAGTCCCAGCTGTGCCACCTACCTAGTCTTGGTAAGATTTGGCCAAATTCCTTAACTTAGTCTGTTTCCTCACCTTTTCTGTGCGGGATAGTTGTAATGATTACCCAAAAAGCACCTACACAACATAGAGTTGCTGTTCAATAAATTATAACTCTTCAACGTTTTCACCGTCTGTGGCATACTTGCAAAGCGCCCATGTCCTTACTTATGTGCCAATATAACAAGGAGGGGAGAGGCTCAGAACAGGGAGCATACATGAGTTTTGAAGTCAGATTGCTCTCAGCTCAAATCTGGACTCTGCCTCTTGCTATCTGAGTGAACCTGGGGAAGCCACCTAACTTCTCTGGACACCAGTTTACTTACCTGTACAACAGATCATGACAGCACCTGGCTCTGAGCACAGCACTGGTATCAGCCAGTGCCACTGCCTGCTCACACCAACCCTTTGGGAGGCGTTATCAGCCCCATTTTACAGGAGAGGATGTTTTACATAAATGGTAGTGGTCATAACAATTATTGATATGTGAAATGGAGAGGGACACCAGGCATTCCCTTTGCCAGCCTCTGGGCCTCTAAAAACAGGGATCAAGAAAACTCAAGGCTCCTACCCCTCCTCCCACATGCCCTACACAACCACTGCTTGTCTGGGGCCATCTGTTTGCATGTTGTTGCACCTTTTATCCCTCCGTGTCAGTCATGGCAAGAAGCCCAAGTCTGCCAGACCATCCCTGGACTCTCTACCTGTTGTCTCTTCTAACCCTATCTCCTCCCCTCCCCGCTGAAAGCTCTCCCGGGGCTTTCTGAAATTCACAGTCAGTCATCAGACAAATCTCTCTTTCCTCAGCCTCGCTTCTGGATGTTTTCTTCTTCTTGCTGTAAGTCAGATTTGGCTCTCCCAGAGGACACAGCCTCCCCTAAAGCCCCAAAGTGTTGGTTGCTTCTTCTCTCACTACCTTTGAATCACTGGGCCAGGAGGTGGCATACATGTTGCTTCTCATCCCTGCTTCAAAATCATTCTGCTTCCTCCTTCAAAAAACAAAACACCTCTCAGTTGGCTGGAACATCATCCCTTGAACCAAAAGGTCGTGGGTTTGATTGTCTGTTGGGTTGCATGCCTAGGTTTGGAGTTCGGTCCCTAGCTGGGACACATGCAAGTGGCAGCCAACTGATGTTTCTCTTTCAGGTTGGTGTTTCTCTCCCTCTCTCTCCCTCCCTCCCTCTAAAATCAATAGGCATGTCCTTGGGTGAGGATTAAAAAAAATATCTCCAGCTTTGAATTTCATACCATGAGATTATGCCGCCCACTTATCCCTCTACTGACCATGAGCAGATCCTGGTTTACTGTTACTCTTTCCATAATCCTTGGTAATTCAAAATCCACACAGATAAGCTTTCCAGCATCTTGGACTCTCATTTCCCTGAACTCTTCTCCTCCAGTGATGTTGATCTCTAACCCTATCTCAGCCACCCACTCTCACAATTGTATCCCATACCTTTTCATTACAAATAGTAATTTCAAGTCTCCCACTCACAGATCACTATGATCTTTCCTGCTCACTCCTAGATTCCCAGCTTAACAGTCTTCAACCCCTAGCATCTTTTCACTGTCCTTTCTCCCTTGCATCCTCACCTCCCTCTCTGCTCAGCTTGAATTTTGTGGTCAATTATGACAGTGGCTTCCCTGCACACACCCTGGCTCCCTAGGCTCTCCTTTGCTTTGTCACACTTACTCAGCAAAACAACACCCACTAAAGCCAACTCTCTACTTATTCTATGACTATATCCACAGAGCAAAACATGGGTAGAGAAAAACAAAAAACCTTACTTCAGATTCAATAATTCACCCATATAAATTTATGATCGCTAATTTCAAGCAGAATGTTAATCAGCAATCAGATTAATTTCCCTGGTCTACTCACTCTCCCTCTTTCCTAGACAACATTCTCAATTCCTCCCCCATTCTCACTCTCAGCTGATGATCTTGCTTCCTACTTCATCAGAAAACTGTATCCAAGAGAACTCCCACCAGCACGTATAGCCCCTAGCCGTACCTGTGCCCACACCCGCTCCTCTCTCCCCCATTAAAGGGGGTGCGGACTGTGCCCCCTGCAAAGACTCACCCTCTGCTTGTGATTCCATTCCCTCTCACCAACTCAAAGATATTGTCCAGCAATTCTTCTCTCCCTCCTATATAGCATCAGTTTTGTGTTTTTGTTTCTTTGTTGGTTGCTTGGTTTGTTGATCTTTATTGGATTGTTCCACCAGCACACAAACATACTGTTATTTCTCCCATCTTAAAAAACAAAACAAAAAACTCTCTTTTGACTCACTTTCCCCTTCACCTTCAGCTGCCATCCATTTGCCTAAGGGCAAAAATTCTTGAGAGTGTCATGTATACTTGGTGTCTTCAATTCTCTTCTGCTCTCATTGGGCTTTGATCCTCACTACTCCATCAACACAGGTTGCCAATAAACTCCAAGTTGCTGAATTCAGTGGTCAGTTCTCAGTCATATCTACAACCTAGCAGTAGCGTTTGACACAGTTGCTCTCTCCTTCCTCTGTAAAACTCCATCTCTGTTTGGCTGCAAAGACACCACACTTTCCCTTTTCAGTCCCTTTTGCTGATTCTTCTTCATCTTCCCAGCATCTTAGTGTTGGAATATCTCTGGGTTCAGTCCTTAGAACTTTTCTTCTGTTTTCACTCTCTCTTGTTAATCTTATTTGACTTCATGGTTTTAAATACCACCTAAATGCTGATGACTTGCTAATTCATATCTCCAGTCAGAGCCTGACTACAGACTCATTTATCCAACGGTCTATTCTATAACTCTACTTGTTCATTTAGCAGACATCACAAATTTAACATAACCAAAACTCAGTTCCCAATTGTCTCCCCAAATCCTGCTCTCCCTACAGTATCTTCCCTATCCCCATCAAAGGCATCTTCAACTTTCCAGTCACTCAATCCAAACCCGCAGCACCTTGATACCTCCCCTTCCTTCTCTCTCCACATCTAATTCATCAGCAAATCCTGCCAGCAATATTTTCAACATACATACAGAATCTCACCACTTTTCCTACTACCACTAGTTCCACCCTACTTCAAGACTCCATCATTCTCTGCCTGGATCATTACAAATCCTAACTGATCTTCCCTGCTTCTGTCCTTTGCCTATCTATAATTTATTCTTGAAACAGGTATAATCCTGCCTCAAGCAATCGTGTTAAATATTAAAGTGTAAGTCACTAAAATGTTCTGGAATCAGTAGCGATGGTTATACAATTTTGTAAGTGCTAAAAATAACTCAACTGTATACTTTAAAAGGGTGAATGTTATATGAATTATATCTCACTTTTCAAAATATGTCACTAAATGAAACATGGATTGGATTCTGCAACTGTAAAAGGATATTTATTGAAAAGCTAGTGAAATCTGAATAAAGTCTATAGTTTAGTTAATAATAATGTACCAGTTTTAATATCTTAAGTTTATTTTTTTAATCCTCACCTGAGAATATGTTCATTGATTTTAGAGAGAGAGAGAGAAACATCAGTGTGAGAGAGAAACACCCATTAGTTGCCTCCCTCATACACTACAGCTTGGGATTGAACCTACAGCCCAGGCATGTGCCCTGACTGGGGATCGAACCTGCAAACTTTTGGTACAAGGGATGATGTTCCAAGCAACTGAACCACCTGGACAAGGCTTTAATTTCTTAGTTTTGACAAATGCACCATGGTTATGTAAGATGTTAATGTTAGGGAAACTGATTAAAGGATATATGGGAATTCTATACTATCACTGCAAATTTTCCATAAATCTAAAATTACCTAAAAATAAGGTTTTATTTTAAAAATGGAAGTCAGCCCTGGCCAGGTGGCTCAGTAGGTTGAAGCGCTGTCCTATACACCAAAAAGGTTGTGGGTTCAATTCCCGGTGAGGATACATATCTAGGTTGTGAGTCTGATCCTGGTCGGGGAACGTGTGGGAGACAACTGATTGATGTTTCTCTCTCAAATCAATGTTCTTCTCTTTTGCTCCCCACTCACCTTCCTCTTTCTCTAAAATCAATAAACATATACTTAGGTGAAGATTAAAAAATATATATAAGTCAGATCATTTAATTTCACTGCTCAAAATGTTCCCATTTCATTCTGAGTAAAACCCAAAGCCTTTTTAAAATTTTTTGAGGAAACTCAAAATTTTTAGAGTTTTCCATAATGGCTGCATCATTTTGCATTCCCCACCAACAATGTACAAGGGTCCCAATTTCTCCACATCCTTGCCAACGCTTATCGTTTGTTCTTTTAAATACTACTCTAAAATGTGTGAAGTGATATCTTGCACTTTTTATTTGCATTTACTTGATGATTAGTGGTGCTTAGTATTTTTCATATGTACCATAGTTCTCACTTATCCAGTTTCACTTTCCGCAGTCTCAGTTACCCATGATAAATTGTGGCCTGAAAATATTAAATGAAAAATTCCACACCTCTCCAAGGAGGACATACAGAGGATCCAGAGACACATGAAAAGATGCTTGATATCACTAGCTATCAGAGGGATGCAAATTAAAACCACAATGAGATACCACTTCACACCAGTCAGAATGGCCATCATAAACAAAGCAACAAACAACAAGTGTTGGAAACGTTGTGGAGAAAAGGGGACCTTACTGCACTGTTGGTGGGACTGCAGACTGGTTCAGCCACTATGGGAAGCAGTATGGAATTTTCTTAGAAAACTAAAAATGGATCTACCTTTTGACCCAGCATTTCCACTGCGAGGATTATATCCTAGGAACCCTGAAACACCAATCCAAAAGAACCTATGCACCCCAATGTTCATAGCAGCACAATTTATAATAGCCAAGTGTTGGAAGCAACCTAGGTGCCCATCAGTAAATGAATGGATCAAAAAACTATGGCACATTTACACAATGGAATTCTATGCAGCAGAAAGAAAGAAGGAGCTCCTACCCTTCACGACAATATGGATGGAACTGGAGAGCATCATGCTAAGTGAAATAAGGCAGGCAGTGAAAGACAAATACCATATGATCTCACCTTTAACAGGAACCTAATCAACAGAACAAACAAACAAGCATAATATGACCAAAGACACTGAAATTGAGAACAAGAGAGGAGAGGGGTAGGTATTTCAAGGGAAAAGGGGAAGGGTTTAGAGCAACAAGTATGAAAGACACATGGACAAAAACTAGGGGGGGTGGAAATGGGAGGGAGCTGGGGAGGGCTGGGGCAGTGGGCTGAGATGGGAGTAGAAGACAGAAAACTGTACAAGAACAACAATTAAAATAAAATTAAAAAACAAAACAAAAAAATTCCAGAAATAAACAATTCATAAGTTTTAAATTTGAGCAGTGTGATGAGGTAGCATAATGAAAATCTTGTGCCATCCCTCTCCCTCCCATTCAGGACATGAGTCATCCCATCATCTGGCATGTACACTCTGTACACATTGCCCACCTGTTAGTCACATGGTAGGTGTCTAGGTTATCAGAGAGAGAGAGAGGCCACATCCACATAATTTTTATTACAGTGTATTGTTATAATTGTTCTATTTTATTATCAGTTATTGTTGTTAATTTCTTAGTGTGCCTAATTTATAAATCATACTTTATCATAGGTATGTGTGTACAGAAAAACACATAGTACATATACAGTTGAGTAGTATCAGGCATCCACTGGAGGTCTTGGCATGTGTCTCTTGTGAATAAGGGGGAAACTAGTGTACCTGCTGGCCACTTACATATCTTCCTTGGAGAAATGTCTATTTAAGTCCTTTGAGAGAACTACTATATAATCCAGCCATCCCACATCTGGGTGCATACCCAAAAGAATTGAAATCAGATCTTGGAGAGACATCTGCCATCCTATGTTCACTGCAACATTATTCACAAGAGCCAAGATATGGAAACAATACAAATGTCCATTGACAGAGGAAAGGATAAAGAAAATGTTGTATGTACATACAATGGAATATTATTCAGCTATTCTTAAAAAAGAGGAAAATTGTACCATTTACAAAAATATGGGTGAACCTGAAGGACGTTACGCTGAGTGAAATAAGCCAATAACAGAAGGGTACTGTTTTTATTAAATTAGATATCTAAAATAGTCAAACTCAGAGAAGTAGAGGTAAAACAGTAGGTATAAGTTCTAGAGACCTGCTATACAATATAGTGCCTATCTTAACAATACTGTATTGTGCACTTAAAAATTTGTTAAGAAGGTAAATCTCATGTTAAGTGTTTTACCACCAAAAAAGAGGGGGACACAAGGAAACTTTGGGAGGCGATGAATATACCTATTATCTTGTTTGTGGTAATGGTTTCATGAGTGTTTGCATATGTCCAAACCCACCAAATTGCATACATTAAATACACACAGTTTTAAAGTCCTACCTTAACAAAACTGTTTAAAAAAAAAAAAAAAAATCCAAAACCTTTACAAAGGCCTCTGAGGCCCAGCACAATCTGGTCCTCCCACTAATGCTCTTGCTTTTTCTCTGACCACTGTCCCCTGGCTGCAGCTGCACTGGCTTCCTCCTCTTCCTGGATTATGCCAGGCATACCCCTGCCTCCAGGCTTCTGCCTTTGTTATTCCCTCTGCCTGGGATATTCTTCCACCAAATATCCCAATATCCCAGATCTTCTTCAGGGCTTAATTCAAAAGTCCTCTGACTACCCTAATATAACTTTCCCAGGCAGAGGTAGCAGCTCCTTTCCCTGTGTTCCTACAGCACTTTCTTCATCCCTTTACTGTGTCATTTATATCATATTGCAGCTGTTTATTTGCCCTCCTATGACAGTGTCTGGCCCATAATAGGTACATGACACTTGTTTATTGAATTAATGAATCCACAAGTGGCTTGTAGGTCATTTCCTTTCCTCCCACACCACTTTGGGTGGAGGGAAGGAGTTCATGAGCCCAAAGAGTAGAGGCCCCTTGAATAGCCAGTAAGGATTATCAGTTAATTTATTTGCAAATTACAAAGGCAGACTATGCCTGCAATTCTGATTTGATTTCCCATAGTCTTTGTTGTGATTTTAGAGATAAAATTAAAGCCCCTCCAGCAGCTGCCTCCTACAGACTTTGGAGAGATGAAAGTGTTAACATGTCTCAGCAGCCACACCAGGAAACTTGCTGTGGAGAAAAATCAATTCTGATTATCATAAGAGCTGAGTGTGGGATGTTGTACTCAGGACCGTCTCCATTTTCCTGGAGCCACAGGGACCTGTCAGAGCCCCAGTGTCCCTGTTCAGCCTCCAGCCTTTTCTGTGTTACCCATCAGACCCTCTTTAGAGAGACCCAGCTGATATTCAGTTAGCAGGAAAAGCATTGGAATGTGTTAGGAGCCCTCATGATGATGAGCTCTTAGTAAAGTCCTATCTCTTTCTGGACCTCAGCCACTGTGATGAGCTCTAAATTCACAGGCTCATTGGCACCTAACAAGGTGACAGGTATTCTCAGCGGGAAGTGTGAACCCAAGACACAGATAGTATCTGTTTCAGCCAGGTAGCACAGGGTGCTCTCACTAGAGGAGAGGGAACTGGAATTAGAGCCTTGAAGGGTAAGGAAAATTTATATTAGATCTTTTCTGTGCTCTTAATAGATACTGTGGGAGTCAGAAAAAAAATGGCTCCCCCAAAGGAATCTAGATCTTAATCACCAGGACCTGTGAAAATGTTACCTTGCATGGCAAAAGGGACTTTGCAAATGTGACCAAGTTAAGGTTTTGAGATGGGAAGATTATCCCGAATTGTTCATGTGAGCTCAAGGGTAATCACAAGGGTCCTGTGAAAGAAAGGCAAGAAAGTCAGAGAGAGGGATTGGAAGGTGTAATATCTCTAGCTTTGAAGATGGAAGAAAAGGAATGCAGAACGCCTCTAAAAGCTGGAAAAGGCAAATAAAAGACTTTCTCCTAGAGTCTCCAGGAGGAATGCAGACCCATCAACACCCTGATTTTGGCCTGGAGAGACCCATTTTGGACTCTGACCTACAGAAATGTAAGATAATACGTGTCGTTTTAAGCCACTGAGTTTGTGGTCATTTGTAAGAGCAGCCATAGGAAACTAATACAGATGCCCCTTAGATCTGATATAATAATCCACCATTATAAATTCTCAAAGTCTAGGGAAAAGTCGTCTCCCTTAATGTCATAGTTTGCTTCTGTTAACCAAAACAAGAGAACTATGGTACTCATTTTATCTCACCTTTGGTGTTAGAGGTAAATTAGTCTCACTAGTTCCTGAAGAGCAGAGGATGCGTGGTGTTCACATTAATTTCTCTATCCCCAACGTCCGGCAGAGGCAATATTTGTTAAATGACTGCTCAAGAGCCACCATCCTCCTCAGTCTAGGTTTCTGGTATGATTATCTTTCCCACATTCCTGAACTCCATTATATTTTATTGTACTTTTATATCACTGTTCCTAAAGTACAGGTCTTTGACATCCCCTGGTTTAATGTTCTCTAGTTGTAAGATTACGAGTGACTCCAAAGTCATGTGGTGACCTAAAATTTCCTGGAGGCTGCATGTGGGAGTAAGGTAGACCCAGCTCACTGCCCAACAGCCCCATCTCACCTGATCTGGTTCTCAGCTCCTGTTTACCTAGGGGGTCATTCTCATCCATGTAGAATTCAAAATTCCCAGGAAATCTTTTAAGACTCCTTCTATTTTCGCAGCTTTCATCCTTCTGCTTAACCTCCCTTTGGAGTCCATGCTTACTTATATCTATCTCTTTAGTTATAAAAAGAGTTATTGAAGAACAAATCCTCTTTTCCCCTCCAGGAGGAAGACTCTTTGTAGACAAAGAAATTTCTACTAGAAATGTGGGTGGGATGCTTTGGCCTTAAATTAGTAAATTTGGGTCACATGGACTTTGACCTTGGCTGTATATTGTTTGGGCTAATTGCAGCTAGGGACTCCTGTCACCCTGTGACTGGATTTGTTTGTCTATCTGACTCCAAAGTGAAGTATTAGCAGAGCCACTTCCTGGAAGACTTGAGCTATGTCCTGAAGAATATGATGGAAAAAAAAAAAAAGCTGGGATGAATCCTAGCTTTTACCAGTAATAACGCTGTCACATTGCTCCCCATCTCTCTGACTCCAGCATTTGTCTCTCAGCTGATTCCATCCTTAGGTGAGTAAGAAAACGAGTATCATTTCTTGATCTCCCTAGAATCTTAATAAAAATTACTATTTGTTGAGTGTTTCCTCTATGTCAGGCACTTATGTTAATGCTTTCTACACATTATTTTTTAAAAATCAACACCAACACACACACACACACACACACACACACACACAACAAATAAAATGATGGAGGACTTCAGAGCAGGGAGTTGAAGAGAAAGAAAGAGGAGGGAGAACAGTATTGCCAGGACAGGCCCAGGAGTAAGGACAGTGGCCTCTAAACCCTCACAAAACACGAAGTTCTTAAACTCTTAGTAGAAGAATGCTGGACAAGCCTGTCAGTCCCTTCCTGTCTTTACACCAGTAACCCAGACATAGGAGACACTACTTAACATGCAAGTCACTGAAAAAGCCTCACTGGTGGAAGTGCAAGGAAAATATTCTGTCTTTCCACAATGGAGACCCCTGCCACCATGTCCCCTGACAGGGACCAGGCTGGGGGTGAGCTGGTATACGGAGGGTCATCAGTTAAGCTAGTCTTTTAAATTGAGAAGAGTTGAGCCTGAGAACCCCAGCTGCAAGTCCAAGGATGAGACCTAAGTCACAGTTCAGTGATTCCTGAGCTCTGAGTCCTAGCGACTGGGTTTGAAACAAGTCCATTATTTTTCTTTAGGACCCTTACCACAGATAAAGTTAGATATTTTTTATTCATGTACTTAGTATCTATCTCCCCTACCAGAGTGTACATTCCATGAGAGCAGGAAGGGTGTTTCCCCACAGCTAGCACAATGCCTGGCACAGAGTGAGCTCCTGGCAAATGCTTATTGAATGATTGAAAGAATGAACATCTCTGGCCTCAACCTCACCCTTTCTTTAATGAGATAAGTACCTCCCTATCAGGGGGAAGGTATGAAAGACACAATGAATGATTCAAAGCACATACAAGAAGAATTCACATGGCTGACAACACCCATTGTCCTTCTGATCTACTCAAGGCTTCATAATTCTCCTTGGACTTTCCTTTCCATTTATTCACTTGATCTCCACAACAACCCATGAGGCAAGAAGAGCAAGAATTATCTTTTCCATTTGATAGTTGGGGGAAGGTAAGGGTCACTCCATATCACACAATAACTGCAGGGCAGATCCAGGAATAGAACCCAGGACCCCATAGTTGTAGGTCAGCTTAGTCCTCCCACAGGTCCCCGGAATCTTCCCTTGACCAGCACCAGACACAATAGTCCCTGCAATGGGCCCCACATAGAGGTAGTGAAAGGCCCTCTCTCACTCTTCTTTTCCACAGGTCTCCAGGGGTTGTTTGGCAACCAGCAACCAGCAATAAGTGGCCTCTAGTCATGTTTGTTGCTGTGGAGCTTCCAAGTCTCCCTCCCTTTACAACTGTGCATGCTCTCACTCTCTATTAATAATATTTCTCCCCTACCCCCATCTCCCCACTAAGATAGATTCTCTTCTCTGATCCACAACAATTAACCTGCCAGGACAGAGAGGGGACTCTGGGGAACTTATGTTATGAGGGACCCCAGAGAACAAGGCACTATCAATGCCTTCATCATCCAACATCCCCCAGAGATGACAGAAACTCCTTTTGTGAATGGCCCTGCTCAATGATGCTCATAATCTTCTCTTCTCTCTCCACCTCCCACCCTGACAATGACTTTCTGAAACTTCCTGAGAGAGATCAAATGGGCTAGAGAAATTTAAATCAATACTTCATGCTGTGCTGGTGAGTCTCTGACTGCTGTTCCAGCACACCTAGAACCACGGGTGGGAAACCTTGCAAGGGGCCAGTCCACACTTTGCATGTGGATCAAGAGCAGAGAAAGGAAGGAACCTAACATTTATTGCATTCCTAATATGTGCCTGGCACAATACTATGTTAACACCATGTAATTTTGCCCCAACAAGCTGGTGAGGATTTGCAGTTGAGGATATTATCCATTCATAGAAGTGACTTACCAAAGCTCACACTGCTTAAAAAAAAACCCACAGAAATTTTGTTTATAAAAGTAAAATTTATGAGTAGATATGTATTCCTCCCTCTCCCTATACAATTAACTGATCAAATTCCGTAAATTCTAGTTCTAAATCTCTTTCCTCATTTCCATCCATTACGTCATTTCATCATTGTCTTAGTGTTATGTACCAAATGTTTGTGTCCTCCCAAAATTCATGTGTTAAAGCCCTAATCCCCAATGTGGCTATATTTGGAGATGGGGCTTCTAAGGAAGTAATAAGGTTAGTTGAGGTCATAAGGGTGGGACCCTGATCTAATAGGATTAGTGTCCTTATGACAAGAGACGGGAGAGAGAGAGCTCACTCTGTCTACATTTGTACACACCAAGAAAAGTCCATGCAAGCACACAGCAAGAAGGCAGCTGTCTGTTCTCTCCAGACATCAACCCTGCTGGCACCTTGATCTTGGACTTTCAATCTCCAGAGCTGTGGGAAAATTAATTTCTGTTGTTTAGGCCATCTAGTCTGCAATATTTTGTTATGCTAGCTCAAGCCCTTATAACTTACCCAAACCACTAGTCTTTTTGCCTCATTCCATCTACCCTCCAAACTGAAACCACAGATTTTTCTAAAATGCAAATCTGACCTTGTTAAAACCCATCTATGGCTTCCAATGCCTATGGTAGCAGTCTCCAAATTTATACTCCTATTAAGTAAGAAAAATTTAAGCACCGTACAATATTTGTAAATTTGTTTAATTTGTGTATTTACTTAAATTATATATATTTAACACAGATGATGTTAAAATGTATAAAGTGACATAAATAATATTTTAAACATTTAAATAGTGTATTTATAAACAGTACAGAAAACTTTTTTTTGCAGCGAAGCACATATGCATACACGTGAAAAACAAAAAAAACCCTTTCTCAATTTTTTTTTAGCAAGAAGTAATGTGATTGTCTATGTCAAATCTAATTAGACCCTCATTGATTTTACCTCAAAACATGGCTGACAATGACCTTGTGCTGGGAGTCAGAGAAATATCAGTTCAGTCATTTTCTGTGATCATTTGGACTCACTATAATTAGTATAGTGTTCAATCAGAGTTTTCTTTGCTGGACTCTTCTAAAGCCACATATCCACTGTGATGGTTCATTTAGTTAAAATTAGGTAGTATGATCAATAAGTCCACTTAACCAGGCACAGGAAAATGGCAAAAGCTCACAAGGGGCTAAAAATGAATGAAGAGCGAGGAAGCCACCACTGCCAACCCATTAGAAGGGCAGAATGTCCCTTCCTACCTGAAGATTTTCGAATATAGAATATGTGACCCTCTGAGGTGGAGATCAAATGAAGACATCTCTGTCAATCTACATAGTGAATATCAGAAACATTTATCATCATAGATAAAATAAACTCTAGTAGTTTCTTCAGCTCCCTAAGGAGTCATCAGGCATTCACCGTCTGACTCACAGCAAGAACCTTCTGTTTGTTGAGCAAGGTCTCCCTAATGCCCAAGCTGCTGCTTGATGGCCTCTCCAGAAAATTTAACTGGGCTTCCCATCTCTGCTCTTTCACAGCCTTGCTCTAGTTAAACTGTCTTGCTGGCCATGCCATGAATATCCTGTGCCCTCACTCCACGCTGTGCATTGGCTGCAAAGATGTCAGATAACATAAGTGGAACCACTTGGCACATAATAGATACTTAATAAATACTTATTGATTCTCACCATTAGGCAGTTAAACTAGATCAGTGATTCTTCAATTTTAGCCTGCCTCAAAGCCACCTAGAAGGCTTGTTATAACACATTGTTGGGCCATACCCCAGAGTTTCAGATTCAGTGAGTCTGAACAGGGGCCTGAGAATTTGTATTTCTAACAAATTTCCAGGTAATGCTGATGCTGCTGATCGGGAGAGCACACTTCTAGAACCAATGAACTAAATGGTCTGTATAGTTTGTGACATTTGTAATGATTAATGATTTCCTCAATGCTTTTAAGAGAGACAAAATGAACAAAATGAACTTTTATCTCTATATAAATTAATAGTTAACATTGTCATACATGGAAATATGGGCTCATATAATTTAGAATCAAAAGGCCTAAGCTGGAATCTCACTTTATAGCTGTGTGGTCAACTTAAGGCAAGTTAATTATTATCTGAATCTGAATTATTTTCTCCTTTAAAATAGGTGTGTATTAAAATAATATCTACCTCTTGGGGTTAATTATAAGGTAATATTAATACATGAAAATAACTTGTAAAAATACTAGATATAGACTACACCAATAAGATATATGCATAATGTGTTAATTTACATTTAACAAGTTGAATAATAAATACTTTGTTGTGAAAACTTTAAATCACAAATTTTCAAAATTTCTAATCTCAATGCTAATTCATTATTGAAAAGTATATGATCTATATGTTGCTATATCATCTCAAGTATGTATGTATTTTATTAGTACCACTGGTAGATAGCAATAATAGTAACTGTGATGGCCAGCTTCCAAGATGGTCCCCAATGATCCTCACCTCCCAATGATTCATACCATTGTATAGTTTCCTCCTACATTAAATCAGTAACCAATAGAATACTCTAAGGCTAAATAATAAGAGACATTGCCATTTCCTCTTTGGTTTCTTGGATCTCTCCCAGAGCTGGGGGAATCCAGCTACCATGCCATGAAGACACTTACATAGCTCTGCGGAGAGAGCCACGTACGAATGAACTAAGCCCTTCTGCTAACAGCCAGTACCAGATGTGAGTAAGCCACCTTTGAAGGGATCCTCCATCCTCACTCAAGCCTTCTGATGACTGTGACCCAAGCCAACATCTGGCTGCAAGCTCATAAGAGTCCACAAGCAAGAAACTAAGCCACTCTCAAATGTTTAATTCGCAGAAAGTACGTGGCAATGAATTATTATTGTTGTTTTAAACCATCAAGTTTTGAAGTGACTTGTTATGCAGTGATAGAATATGGATACAACAGTCAATATTTGTTGTGCATTAACTATGTCCCAGTAACTATACTAAGTAACCACAACCCTATGATGTAGATGCTATTATAATCATGAAAGAGGAAAGGGTGGCCCAGAGATGTTAAGTAATATAGTCAAGTTTCCATGACTAGTAAGAGGCAGAACTAGAATTTGAATCAAGCTCTCTAACTCCAAAGCCCAGATTCCCAGTCGCTCATTCATACAAACCAGGATAAGGCCTCTTGGATAGTTGAGCAGCAGAAACAACAGAGGCCCCAGAGGAGAGCAAACTTACACAAAATCAGCAAGGGGCACTCCAGGGGCTAGACCAGCAACAGCATCAGCACCCGATGCAGTAACACCCAGAAGTTCCAAACTGGCCCCACCTGCCAGCCCTAGTACTAGCAGACTAGTCCCCTGTAAGAACAAACCTGCCCAAGATGCCCAGGACTCACCCAGATCTGCAGCTTCACTCGCTTCTCATGGCGGTAGACTGTCTTCACCTTGAAGTCAATGCCCACAGTGCTGACAAAGGCTGGGGTGAAGGTGTCATCAGCATAGCGGAAGAGGAAGGAGGTTTTGCCAACACTGCTGTTGCCGATGATGAGCAGTTTGAACATGTAATCAAAATTCTGGTCGGAGGCATCTTTGACTCCAGCTTTACTATCAGTCACTGAAGCCATCTGCAGGAGAGACCTGTGGTCACACAGGAACACATCTCTAGTGTCACCCTGAGTCACAAATATTTAATGGTCACTTTGTCATTCGTATATTAATTCCCCACTCTAGCATCACTCAGGAAACACACGATACTCAGAATCACCCTATCACTGCATCTATCCCAGTGTTGTCTCAGGGCTGGGGTGGAACTCAGCTCCTCCCATTCATTCCTTCAGCAAATATTTACTGAGAATATTGCTCCAGATCAAACCCTGTGCTGGGCATGGGGAATACAAATATGAATCAGACATGGTGTCTGGCCTCTAAGTGGCCACAGATTAGAGTAAAAACTACATAGACCCAGAGTAACAAAGCAGTAGGTCAGTGATAAGACAGAAGGAGGTCTTGGCTAAGGAAGCCCAAAAGAAGCATCTAATCCAACCTAGAAGAATAGTGGTCAAGGAGTCCCCTACAGGAGGCAGCTCCTGAGCTGAGTTTTAAGTGAAAAAAAGTCAAAACAGCCAACACATGAACATGATAAGAAAGGCTCAGTACAGGGTCATCATTCCCATTTCAAAAACTTTTACAGCTCTCCATAGCTCTGAAGATCAAGCCCAAACTGTTCAACTTGACAAAGAACCAAATAACCAAAGAATAAACTCTCTAAGCCTTATCTTCCCTAAGTCTTCTCTCTACCAATCTGTGCTACTTTTATGCCAAATTACACACTTTACTCTATGCAATATTTTTTGCTTTTGTCCCTTTAGACTTGTATTCTTTCTTTCTGCCTACACATTCTTCTCCTAATAAACTCCTACTCACCCTTGCAGATCCAAGGAAGTCGCACCTCCCCAGTGCACAGCAGAGGCGTGCACTGCTGCCCCTACGCTCCCAGAGGACTCAAACACCACTTGTATCATTTCAGAACTGTTTATTATTCCAGATCCTCCTTTCACCACACATCTGGGACTGAATGTATTTCATTTCTGTCACTTTAGTTTCTAGCGCAAGTCCTAGTACATAATCAGCACTCAGTAAATGTGTGCTGAATTAGTAAGAGTCACTTCGCCACTCTGGGGACCAATCTCATCATCTGAAAAATGAGGAGAACAATTTCTGCCCTGCTTTTCTCATGGTGCTATCACAGAACTCCAATGAGATTACAAGGAGCAAGGCCTTAATAAACTGGAAAATCCCATACAGGTGTGAACATAAGTCATTACTACTCCAAATCCTTCAAAACCTAGGTCCTTTGTTTGCTTGTTTGTTCACTCACTCATTTACTCACTAAGTATTTATTACATGCCAGGCCTTCCCTGAGATCCCAGCCCTCTCAGACCTGCCACCATCCTCTCCTTTCCTAGAACATTTTGGATCTGAACCCCATAATCCAGCACTTAGTCCCATAGTCTTTAATTGCTTTTTCCACATCTTACCAGCTGCAGGTACCCTGCCTCTCCATCTGTAATCTCCTCTTATGTTTAGCACCGTGTACTCAAACAGGCTAGTAGTCAGGGGAGGACAGGAAGACAGCCCTAATGTGAGATAACGTCCAGGGTGTCACTCTCTTTAGGAATTCCTGCCTTTTTCCTCAAAAGAAAAGAAAGAGATACTGGTGGATTTATCTCTATGAGTCGCTCCATTGAGCTGTAAGGACAAGGGGCTGACAAATGTAGAAGGTTTAAAGCTCTCTTGAAGAAAGGTCAGACAGATATGTGGGATAATTTATTAGCAGCCCTTTAATAACACTTCCTTAAATATGCTGCTACTAGCCTCTGGTGACCCAGAGCTGCACTTCCTCCATCAATCTGCCCCACGACAAGTCTCCCACGGCAGGTGTGGAACACGCCCTAGATCCTCGGCAACTGAGGTGTGGCATTGAGGAAGAAGAACGTGAGATTGGAGGGAAGGGTGCTTACACCGTCTCACAGCCCTAACTTTTCCATTTTTTATGGTACAAGGTGCAGAGCCTGCTTCAAGAATTGGCAATTGAAAAGAATTTATGCTTTTTTTTTAACCTAAAACAAAGGAAGCAACCGCAATGACTTCATACTATCCTCTGCTTGACTGCTAGTCATCTTTGTTTACAGGAGAAAAATTCAACTTTGAAAGTATATATTCATTGTAAAAAAAATAGAAAAAAGTGAGGAGTATAAAAAAGAAAGAATTTCATTATTGGGCATCCCATCCATTCAGAAACTGCCATTGTTTTCCTTTTAAGTGTATTTCCTCCCTTATTTTTTCATGCAATAAAATGCCATCTATTTTAAATTATATTTTATTATTTGTTAATTTAAAATGTAATACATACATTGAAAATAATTCAAACTTTTACTATTCACAAGTACTTATTTGTCACCATCTGCAGTTTGCATTATTTTCTTAATCTTTAGCATAAAAATAAATAATATAAAAACTAAAGGTTTACAGTGAAAAAAAACCAAAAAGCTCCCATCTCTGATTCCCAATCTCCAGTTCCTCTCCCAGGGGCAACCATGTTACCAATTAATGAACCTTCAGAGATAGTCTTTGCATATGTAAGCATAGAGATCTGTTTATATTTTTATCTGTATATAATGATAATATACCATACATTCTAGTCTATATTTTCTTTATATATTTTAATAACTAAGATCATATCTTCATTAGTTTTGTACCTTGCTCCTTTTCACTTAACATTATATCATAAATATTTTACTGAGACTTTAAAAACTCTTCATAAATATCATTTTTTCTTTTTTAATTTTTGAATTATTGTTCAAATATTGTTCTCCCATTTTTCCCCCATTACCCTCCCCTGCCCTACCCACATAAATATCTTTTCAGTTGACTACAGTCTACCCAAGGATGTGTTATATGACCATCTTTAATGTTGTACATTTAAATTATTTTTCTGTTCTTAGTTATTTAAGAATAACTATTCTTAGTTATTTATATTATAAATTAAACCACAGTGACCATTTATTTACATAAATGCTTGTTCACTTTCCTATTTATTTTCTCAGGAGAGATCTTAGAAATGGAACTGCTGGTCAAAGAGTAACTTTGCTAAAACACAGATTTGATCCATACTTTGATTTCATATCCATTATCTTATTTTATCCTGTAAATAAACTTGAGAAATAAAACTGAAAAAACAGAAATTATTATTCCCATTTGATCAAGAAGTAAACTGAGAGCCAGAAATTGAGAGGATTTGCCCAAGCCCCACAACTAACAACTGAGACTAGACCTCGTGCCTACAGTGTCATGGGGACGTTCAAGATCCCTGCTCTACACCTCAGCTGAATTCTTGGGCAAATCATTTGACCTCTCTAAGCCACAGCATTTTTACCTTAAAACAGAAAAATACCACCTACTTCACAGTGCTGTAGTACAAACAGAATGAGCAGATACCATATGTAAATAGTCTGGCATAATTTCCTGGCCCCTGGGAGGCACTCAATAGATACTATTTCACTGGCCACTTTAATTTACTTCTGCAGTCCGGTGTTGTTTAACTGTCCTCTCCCTGATCTGGCTACATTATTTGAGCTTGTTTTACAATTAACTATATGCCTTCGCATCTGGTAGAAGTTGAGTTGTATCCATCCTTACACCTATCAATACCTGACCTATAGTAAATCCTTAGGGCATGTTACTCCTTTCAATAAACATTTAGTGAGCATTTGCCGTGTGCCAGACTATCAATGTAAATGTCATATTATTGTTCTCCATCTTTCTAATGCAGCTGTTTACACTTTTAGATTCCTAGAATTAGAAGGGATTTTGGAGTGGCAGCTTTACCATAACATAAAGGCTGGCTCTTGGTTCCTGCTTTCCCAGTAACTCAATGTATGAACTTGGGCAAGTTACTTAAACTCTGAGCTTCAGTGTCCTCATCTATGATATGATAATATTATCTACCTTGCAAGGCTGCTGTGAGTTTTAAATAAGAGAATGTATATAAGTGTGCTTTGTGTTTGCACTGTGTGCAGAAAAATACATATGTCCTTGTGTAGTATCAGCCTTTATTAGCTATACCTGCCACAGGTGTGAGAGTGGGGAGGAAGGCAAAAGTAAAAAACAGCTTCAATTTCTGGACCCACCCACCCCCCTTCGTTTTACAGGTCAAGACTTGAGACTCCATAAAGAGAAGTGATTTGTCCAAAGTCACACAGCAAATCATGACCAGAACTTCTGTTATCTCCAGACTCTGAGACTGAACTGGATGTAGGAGGTGGGGGGAAACCAACAATTTTAGAGTAAAGAAGCATCCCCAGAGCCCCAAGAGTCTCTGTCCCAACACTTGCCATGCTGTACTGTCAACCTCTGTTTATGTGCACAGAGCACAGCTTTCATAGTCAGTGGTGTGAGAACAGGGAGAGGCAGAGGGCAGAGAGGTTCAGTGAGAAGGCACATTCAGATGTAAGCCTCTGAGGGGATCTTCTCAATATAAAGGCAGGGGCTACACAGACATGTGGAAGAGAGGTAAAAAGCATCCTCAACAGCAGCCACCCATGGCTTATCTGAGCAGACAGGTCACTGCACATGGTGCATGCAGAACCACTTGCAAGATAAGCATCAATCAAATCTTCCCTCTCTTTTGTGACAGTCACATAAATGATAGAGCCAGGTAGCTCACTGTCTCCGTGACAAGAAACATAGATGAAGGCCCAGGGACCATCTGAGAATTCACTCCTGGTTCCTGGCTAGGGGAAAGAAGAAAATGGCTCCTCTAAGGGTTGGTATGAAAAATAAATGTGTTTTGTCTCATAGGCAGCAGAAGTGAGCACCTAAGGAAGAAGCCAACTTTCAGCCTGAAAAGAGTGGGGAGAGGAGAAGAGAGCCCTACAGTCTAGCAAGAGGTTATTAACTCAATACATGCAGTGAATAAGTGAATAGATGAACTTCTCTGTGGTTGGAGAAAGCACAACATTGAGTTAAGAGACCTGGGTTGAGCACTCACTCTATCAGCAATTGTACAGCCTTAGTTAAATCGCACCCTGGGCCTCAGTTTCCTCATCTATATATGAATTAATAAAATGACTTCCTGGCAAACTGTTGTATGAATTAAAACCAGTCTATGGGAGAGTGCTTTAGAAAACACTTAATTGTGTATGTGTGTATGTGTGCACGCACACGTGCTTGCTTTATGTTTTCTGCTACCAGGTCATCTGGGGTAGTGGAAATAGCTTAGGGTTCCAAATCAAACAAACTAGATTCTGTTTCCAGGGCCATCACTAATTAGCTGTGAGACTGTGACAAGAAATTGTACATGACTAAAATACAGTTTTCTCATTTGTAAAAGCATTATTGGGAAGACTGTAGTCCACGTTGGCAAAGCACCTAAATAGTATATGACACATAGGAGGTGCTCAATAAATGTAATTCTGCCTTCCTACGGGAACATTTATCAGTGAGGATAAAGAGGGAGCTGGGCATATGTGGACCTCGCTCTACTATATCAACCTCCTCCCTAAAGTCATACTCTACTAATTTGTCTAATTCAACCTTTCTTTCAATCATTCTCCACTGCCAACCCATCACCACTAGCCCAGCCTACCTCCTCACTGTTTCCCCATAGAAACAGTATCATAATAGCTACCATTTTTTGAGCACCTACTAAACACCAGACACTCCACCAGGGACTTTCAATGCCTTCTATCTTGCATACAATAGAAGCTTGGAAACATTCACTTCCTTCTTTCTCCAGTCTGGAGAGAGAGAGTAATAGGTGTGACCACAGACAGACTGTAGGCACACCTGTGTAATAACATCAGTGGCCTTTCCCTTTTGTACAGTGCTTTATAGTTTATAAAAGTTCTTTTACCCATATTGTCATATTTGATCTTCAGAACAATTCTTGGGGGTAGATGAGGACATTGAGGTGGTAGTATAATCACAGCTCAATTATTCATTCGATCAACATTCACTGAGCATATACTGTGAGCCAGGTTCTGTGCTGCACTCTGGGGAGATGAAGAGCAACCATAGGAGTTCAAGCTAAGATGGGAAACCTTTTTCAACATCCTCTACTGGTTACTGCTGCCTCCCTTCATATCACAGTCCTTAAGAAAAGATTTATTTCTTGGACTAGAGATCATTTTAGATTTTTGGCATCTCCCATACTGTTTCTCTGATAGGAACATACATCCTTCCACTGATAGTTAAACCCTTCATGACTAGAAGTCTTCCCTGACCTGTCATCCTCTAGGAGAATGTCTCTCCTCTGGCTAACAGATCACCAGGCTTCCTATTACCACAGACAGGACTTTTCAGGGACTTCCACTGTCTTCCACCTTTATAGGCACTGAACAGGTGGGCCTCCACCTGCGCACACACACACATCTAGTTCATTCTACTATCTCCCACCCCTTTCCATCTGGAATCTGAGAAACTGGGGTGGAAGGGCCTGTCTTTCTCCCATCTTCCTCCACATCTCTATTAGCCTCCGGGGGCTGCTGCTCTGCCCGCCTTAAAGTCTCTTCTCACACTTGGACTCCAAAATAGAGTCAGCCTGTGGATGAATTTTTCTTTCCATGATTCTCTTCTTGTCTCTGATCCCAGGTGCCAGTGTAATAGGGTCCAGTGCCTGCACTCTCTTCTCATCCTTCTGAGGAGCTAAGACACTGCAAGCGCCTGGGTGACCACGGACTCCATTCTGGGCCCCCATCATCTTTCCGCAGCCTACATCTGGCCTCATCCCTAGCCTGACCCAGCGCGCCCATCACCCTAAACTCTCCAAGTTCCCTGGCAGTTCCTCCCCTCAGCAAGCAGACCCCTGCCCTATTCCAGTGCTCTCCACCATCCACCTCTGGCCAGTACTCAGGCGCCCGCTGCCCACATCCAAGACCGCTGCCTTCTCCTTCGATCACCTCCCCGCCCCTGCCTCTGCGGGCCCAGCAGACCCACTCGAAGTCTCACCTTCCCATTCTTCCAAGCTCCCACCTCCAAGCCCAACCTTGGCCCCCTACTCGGGTTACCCGCCTTGCCGGTACCCAGCTGGGCTCCGGCTCCGCATCCTTTCCGCTCCCAGCTCTCCACATTCAAATCTCCATTCCCCGACCAGCCACCCTGCTGCTGCCCATCGCCCCTTCCCCTCGTCACCTCGCTCCTCTCCGGTTCAAAATGAGCCCCGCCGGCCAGTCCCCTCGCCTCAGCTCGTCACCTCCCGCTACCCCGTGCCCTCGCTCCTTTCGCTCCTCTGGCCCCCTCACCACCCCTTCCGGGGCCAGATGCCCTCTGCCCGCCCGCCCCTCTCGGCTCCCTCCTCATATCTCCCCGCCTCCAACGCCCTCTGTTTTCCCCTCAATGCGCTCCCGTGGCCGCTTCTCATTTCCCCAGCCCCGCGCCCCCTTTCTTACTCCCGCTGCCTGCCCTCGGGGCTCCCGGGGCGGTCCTCAGGGTCCGGGTGGACCCTCCCTTGGCGCCCCCGCCCCAGGCTATGCGCCCCTTCCTGCCGCGGTGCCCCCTCCTTAGCGGCCTCTCCCCAGCCCCTTCTCCTCGGTGTCCCCTCCGCTGCCCTGCGCTCCTTCTTGGTCAGTACCCGCTCTCTGTCCCCAGCGCCCCGCTCCAAAGAGCGGTCCCCGGTTCACCTCCGGCGGGGGGCCGGGGCCGCGCCCCTTACCTGGGACTCCGGGTGCAGGAGAGCTGCTCGCTCCCCAACGGCGCAGTGGGACGGCCGGACCGGGCAGCGGGCGGCGGAGGGGCTCAGCTCGGTTAGCGAAGCGGGCTGGTGCAGATCCCTGCGGGTCCGCTCTGGTTCCCACCGCGGTGACTTCGGGCTGAGGCTCCTGCTACAGCTACAGCTGCAGCTACAGCTACCGCCGCGTCCAGGCCCCGCCCCCGCCCCCGCCCAGGGGCGGAGTCCGTGTTAGCCCCGCCCAGCCCCAGCTCCCTACAGGTGTCGGGAATCCACGTATCTTGGGGGCGCTGAGCTCCTCAATATCTGGGCGATTGCCGTGATTTATCTTAATTCCCACACCTCGTTCCACAGACTGAACTTACTAGAGTGATCAGAGTTTTGATGATAATGTAGGTGATGATGGGTCCCGAGATTTGCCATTTCCAAAGCGCTTTCCTGTCCGTTATATCGCTTCATCCTCACTAAAGCCTAGGATGAGATGCAGAATCTGGACTGCTAACCACAAGAGGAAACTCAGCCAGAAACCTGGACATTGTCCTCTACCCTATTCCCTACATCCCATTAGTTTGGTAATTACACCTCTTTAACATAAACTACCTATCTCTTCCCTTCCTCTCTTATCCACCGTCCTCACCCTGATTCAGGCCTTATCACTTCTTACCTGAACTAATACAACAGCCTCCTAAGTGTGTCTCCCTGCCTCCACTCTCCAGTCCATCCTCTACACCAGCAGCCTGAGTGATCATTCCAAATGTCACTGTTACCATCCACCTGGTTTAAACAAACAAACGAAACAAAAACAGAACTTTCAATGGCTCCCATTGCCAGAAGCAGCATAAAGTGCAGAAAGTATTTATTCTTCCCTGGTCGTTAGGAAGTCCCAATTCCACCAGAGAAGGCAAGTATAGAAGGCAAATTAGTCCTGTATCTGCCCATCCTGACCTGGACTCAAGTCTTCCTGAAGTCACAGGAGCCAGCTGCCAGCTCAGTTTTAGAATCATTGTCCTTTCCCACACTCTTCTCCCATCCCAAATCTCAGAGGTCTGAACTGAGAGCAAAACCGTTTTTGGCTCAAGTTCCATTATGGACCTATCTACAATTTGCCTCTCCAGTTTGGGGAACCTCCCAACTGGCAGCCCCTCTGGTGGTCTTGACTTCTCCATCAGAATAATCCTTACACTGTGCTGAGCTTCTCAACCCCCGCCCTTTCACTCACCTTCTCGATGTCCAGTTCCTGGCAGCCCTTTCTACTGTGCCCTCTCAAATCCTGTTCCTTTGTCAGCAGACTCTCCTACATCCTCTGCTTCTTCAGGGAGTACTCAGATTACTTCTTCGCCTTTATTGAAACTTTACCCTCCTCCAGGATTTCTCTTGCAGCCCCCTGCAAGAGGGCTTCTCGCTTTTCCACTCCCCTCACTTTATAAACCCAGGAAGTGGGGTCAGCACTGCCACTCCCACGCTTGCAAAAAAATTCTTTCTTTGCTGTCCAGCCATATCTCCTTCTACTCTCCCCATCAAGGACATCAGTTATGCCCAATCGCTTCTTATGCATTGACAATTTCAGCCCCTGGCTCCTGGACATCCTCATTAGCCCCTGTGCTGCCATCCTCCTGCTGACTTCAGTAGCCATGAGGCTTCCTGATCCCTCAGTCTTTGGTCTCCTCTTCACATCACCTCAGCCAATAGCTCCCATGGTCACACTCTGAACTCTGTAATCACCCAGAACTAGTGCCTCTGTGATCTTTCATTCGAATGTCCTATGCTGCCTGCTCCCTCACTCCCTTTCTCCCACAAGACCCTAATTTCCTCATGTCAAAATGGGTGTCATGATAATGATTATTCATTCTTCACAGGAATAATGAGAAAATATATAAAACCTTCCTTTTAAGGTTGCAAAACAATATTAGAACAGATGACATTGTGTTTATGTAGCCTCGGGTCTTCCGATTACTTTCTCCTCCTACCCCTGAAAGGCCATATATTAAAATGGAAAGAGCACAGACTTGGGACCAGACAGATTTGGTTCTACTGCTTGCTTGCTGTGTGAGCTTATGTAAACTACCTAAGTTTTCTGACACAGGCACCTAATTCTCATTTGTAGAAATAGCAATAGTGAAAGCTAGCTCCCAGGGTCAGTGTGAAGATCAAATAAGTAAATGAGATAATGACTAGCAGCACATGACAGAGTGCCAGGCACACAGTAAGCACTCAGTAAATAGGAAACACTGTCATTATTATAACAGAAATAGTGCTATTTTTAACCACAACTACCTTCTGTGAAGGATAGACCCTAATGCACAGAAGGTCCTTTGTCCTACTTAGGGTCCTGAGGAGTGTGGATATGTAAGTGTGGGAGAAGGGGAGGAACACTAAGTTGCTCTGTGTAAAAAAAAGGAGAGCAATTTGGGATTCACTTGGAGAAATGGAAGGGAGAGGTAATAAAGAGAGCTAGGATTGGGAAAGGAAAAGGATGAGTATGAAAACCAGTGTCAAGTTAGGTGCTACATGGGTAAAGGGTCAGAAGAAACCCTCCCTTGGCAAATGGACAAAGGGGTGTTTACACACTGGAATACATAAGGGATAGATTGTTTATCACACGTCTCATGTACAGCTTTCTTGCCTTCAGAAATCCAGTAAAGGCCTTTGCACTCAGAAGTGCTTTCTGAAATAGGGGAGCTGTGAGAGTGAGAAAGCAGAGTGAGCAATGGGCTTTGTTTTTCTGAGATGAAAAAGACTAGCAGCAGAGATTATGAGAGCACAAGCCCTATTGAAATCGGCAGAAATCTGGAGGGCTTCGGACTTATAAGGGTCATAAAATGTGAGATCTGGGCTTCAATCCCACTGCATTTAGATCTTAAAGGGGCAGAGAGGCCACATTTGGACTGTATTATTTATGCCCCAATAGCTACATCCCTACTGACTAGCAGCTGACCACCAGAGAGAAGAATAAGACAAATCTAATTATATTAGACTTTCTTCACTTCCAATTCCAAATGCTCAACTAAGAATAGCAAGAAAGATAAAATTCTACCTTTTCCCTTGGATCACATTGGTTAACAGTTACAATCATTAAGACCTTAAAATACACTGGGCTCATTCACATTTTTTTACCTTGTTTAGTCCTCAATACAATCAAAGTATTGACTGTCATCCCCTTTTTGTAAATGAGGAAACAGAAGTCAGAAAGTTTAAGTGGCTTGTCAAAGTTATATATCTGGTAAATAACAGAACCAGATACCACGTCTCTCTGACTCTAATTCCGGGGTTCTTTCAATTAGACCCCAAAATTATGGTTGCTCAGTGAACACTGTTGTGATTACGAGTCCTACGAATAAAATTTCTTTAAATCTTTTTTAGTTGCTGGAGCAATCAATCTTCTCTAGCTCCTGGTTTTTACATGAAATAAAAAAAATTGATGCTTTTTATTGAACGAGAATCAGTCACTTAGAGAAGATAATAGCATAAGTGTGGGTGTTATTTGAAATGCTCAGGTCTCCACAAGGTTCAAATCTACATTCCAGTGTGAGTCCCTCATGGCCATCTCGGGACCCAGAAGTGCTGACAGGTCAAATGTTTTCATCTGATCCCATCAGTGGGTTGCCTCATGCAATGGGGGAGCTGGAGAAGGGGCCAGAAGGTAACCAGAATCTGAGAAGCAGCTCTAGAAACATAGGGCTCAGTGAGAGGAGTGGTGGAAGGCAGAACTGGAAAAAGAGGCAGGGCCAGATGGTTTAAGGCCTCTTAGACCATCATTAGAGGTTTGGGAATTTACACTGCAAGCAAAAGGTTTTAAACAATGGAGTAACATATTTATATATGCATGTAAGTAAAATAGCTCTAACTGTGGTATGACAGGTTAGATGAGAAGGGTAGGGAGGAGAGAGACAGGAGATAGGGAACACAAAGAGTGCTGTAATAATCCAGGTGAGAGATGAAGAGAATCAGAACTCATGTCATAGCACCAGGAAAAGTGGAAAGTAGAGGGATTTGATATGTATTGAGGAGGTAAAATTTCCTGGACTTAGTGACAGATTAAATGTGAGATATGAGAGAAAATGAAGCCATTTACTGAAAACAATTGCTGCCTAACAAACCACCCCACCCCAAAATCAATAGCTTAGAATTACAATAATTTCTTATTCCTTGCAGTTCTGGTGGTGGCTGAATAGGTCCACCCACAGATTTTATCTGGGATCACTCACAAGCAGCACTCAGCTGGAAGGTCAACTGGACTGGGAGGTCTCAGATGGCCTCACTCATAGGTCTGGCAGTTGGTGCTGGTTGAGAGCTGGATGCCATGGCTCTTCTCCATGTTCTAACCTACCAATAGGCTGGACCAGCTTACATGGTGGTCCTGGGGCAGCATTCCAAGAGGGTGAATGCAGAAGATACCATTTCTTTTGGCCTAGCCTCAGAAATTGTATGACATCACATATACTTTATTCTATTGGCCAAATCAAGCCCTATGTCCAGCTCAGATTGAAAAGAATAGAGAAATATACTCCACCTCTGACTGGGAAGAAGAGTGAAGCTACATCACAGAGGGGCATGGGTCCAAGAAGGAAGGAATCTACGGTCTTTAACCAGTCTCTCACAGGAGTGGGAATAGATTTGGATAATAAGAAAAAATGATGAGTATCCCAAATCCATTTCATTTATGAATCAGTTCTTCCTTCTCTTTGTTTCAGTGTCTTCTTTTGTTAAATAAATGAGTGAGAAGGTCCATTCTCTTCCCACCTGCATCAGTTAATGAGGTGAAACTGGTTAAAATGCTCACTGAGGACACTGTCAATCACCAGGGCACATTGCTGTCAGCAGGGGTGGAATCTGAGACACACACAGGGAAACATGCAGCTTATGAATAGTTAGAAGGCAGATACCTTCCATCACCCTCCCCCATCCACTCTGCAGATGCTTCACTGAAGCCAATCCATTCTATCTCCCAAGAGCTCTCTATTCCATCCCTTCCTCTCCATTCATGTCATAGCCTCCTTACTATCCTATCATGATAGGATAGGACTCTTCCTAAACCCACCTTAAAAATCCCTCATTTTGTCCTTGAAAGCCCATCTCTTTAATACACACATACGGCTCCTTATGATCTGGCTCCACCCACACTCTAGCCTCATTACTGGACACTTCCCCATCATGCCCTGAGCTCCAACATTAAACTACTTGCAGTTCCCTGAATGTGACCTGCTCCATAACATCTCCATGAATTTGCATAAGTTTCTTTCACTTGGAATGCTACTCATTCATTCATTCATTCACTTACCCACACAGCAAATATCTCCTGAGTACCTGCTGCACATGGGGGTGAATAACAAATGGTCCCTGATCCAAAGTTGCTCATTATCTAGTGAAAAATAGCAGGTGCTAATATCTATTAGTCTGAGCTAATACAAGGACAAAGGCCACAACTACTCAATGCAGAGCCTCCTGGATCATTCATATAAGGGGTCAGAGGATATTTGCTGAAAAAATAGGCATTAAATATTTACAAAGGATTTCTCACATTCACCATATCATTTAATTTTCACAATAAACCTAACAAGTAGGGACTGATTCATACCATCTTAGATGTGAGGAAGAAATAAGTAACTCATGGTTTCTTAACTACTGAAAATAGAATAAACCGGGACTAAAATCAGCAATATTAATGTATTTGGCAAGATATGGCTGTGTTCCTCACTGTGGGACATGTCAGCAAGGAGGCTGAGAGTTAGGCCAGACATCATGCTGGGATGCAGGTCATGGGGTACAAAGAGACTTAGGCTGAGTGGTTCAAGGAAAAGCAGGAGTTAAACTCATGGAGAAGCAACGCAGGCAGATGGACCAGCATGAGAAAAGGCCCAAAGGTGTGAAATGATGAGAAATCTTCAGAGAACTTCAGGGGCTACGGATCTCTGAAGCATCGATGCGATGGGCACAGTACAGATGATGAGTGAAGTGGGAAGGTAAGTCAAATCCAGAGGTCAGCCAGGGCCTAGGAGGCCATGCTAAGGATAATCAAGACAATGTGGGGCTGTTATAGAGCTTTATCCAGGAGGAGGGCTTCACCAAATTCATGCTTTAGACAGATCTAAGCATGCACAATGGGAGATGGACTGGGAGTTCCAAGATACAGGGGACAGGGAGACCAGAAAAAAGTCTGGTACAGGGACTTACAAAGAGATTATGAGACCTGAGCTGGGAGATGCGGTGGAATATTAAAGGGATGAGAAGGACAAGATTTGGTGACTGCTGAGCTCTGCATGGGGAGAAAGAAAATTGATGCAACTAGGAGAGATTTCTGACTTGGGTGGTTACCATTTTCTATGAGAAAGGGAACAGAAGATAGCCATGGTTAAAGTGGGAGCCAGAAGAAGGGCACAAAGCCCAATGGTAAAGGCAGCAACTGAGTTGGAAATGAGTAGCCATAATTGTCTTCACTTATTTTATTCAAATTTAAGCAAGCCTACTAGCATTTTAGGCCTTTTCCACAGATCCTAGAAGCAGAATCTAGCCCTGTCAAGCAACTTCTCTCTACCTCTCTTGCCTTCTGAGCCTCTCTTTCCTCAGTTATTAGAGAAAATACCCAGTCCATAATTTAACACTGACAATGACTAGACAGCACCCTGTCATCAGAGTTTTAGTTCAAAACCTGAGGAGCCAAAGAAACCTCAATTCAGCCTTCTCCGACCAATCCAACATGGGAGACCCCTTATAGCACCAGCATGCTCACTTTCATAGACAGGGAGACTGCCTCTTCCAGGGTAGACTGCTTTGTTTTAGGAGAGTCTTTGCTGAAGTCTGCCTGCTTGTAGCTTTCACCCTCTGGTCCTAGTTCTTCAGTGTTATATCACTCATTCATTCATTCCACAAAGATTTGTTATTCACTTAGTGTGAGAACACTTAGCAGTATTCTGGGCACAAGTGTACACAAACATGAACTAAACAGACAGAATCTCTGGTCAGGCAGAGGTTATGAATACTAGGAGGGGAGAGAAATGAGTAAACAAAATATATAAGACAATTTCAGTTAGTGATGAGCACATTTAAGGAAATATTCTAAGATTATGAGACATAAAGACTAGGAGAAGGGGCTGTCTTAGAATGATTACTCAGGGAAAGTTTCTCGAAGGAAGTGACATTTGAGACCTGATGGAGAGGACTCAGTCTATTTTAAAGATGAGGCACTTAAGGAATGGAGAGGACAGATGATTCTCCCAGGGTGAGTACATAGCTAAATGACCAATTCTAACACCTCCCCCTCTTTCAGGGTGTTTACGCAGCAGTGGCATGGGCAAAACTATGGTCTGTGGTCAGGGGTCCTCACGTCCATGAGCTCACCCTGAGCACCACATTTCTCTTTGGTCTCCTCAGTTATCATTCACCACTGACCAGTCCCCTGTTTGGACCATCTCTGTTAAATAAGGGAATTGAATAAAACTAAACTCCAAGGCTTCCCAAGGTAAACCAGTGTGGAATAATAAAAAAAGATATAAGCTTTGGAATCAGAGGTCTGGGTTCAAATACAGATTTCACCATTTGCTCGTTACATGATTGAATTTCTCTTGATCACACAGGTTGCTCATCTGTAAAATGGAGATAAGAATTATTTCACTGGCTCTGTGAGTTAAATTAAAAGTGATAATGTGTGTAAAATGGGTGGTGCACAATAGGATATTCAAAAACATCAGCTACTTTAAGAGATCTGATAGCTCTTAACTAAGTTCATCATGCTTGCCAATGGTTTCCCACTTCAAATACACACCCAGGAAACTGAAGAACAGTTCTCACTCACTTAGGATCTATAACAGGGGCTGCCTTTCTAATTTTGGAAAAAGTTTCCCACTTGTCTATTTTGCCTTTCTCACAGGGCATGCTGAGGCTGATAAATTGGCCCAGTGACCCTTTGTAAAGGTTTAGTCTTATACTCCACCTTATGCTCTAAATGGGAACTGCATCCTTTCAGAACTGACCAGCAGCCATGGTGCTGAAACTAGCCTGAAAAGAAGGTAACTAACATTCCATTATATTTATACACCACACTGTTCATCCACTGACAGACACTTGAGTGGCTTCCACTTTTTGCCTATTGTGAAAAATGCTGCTATAAACATGGGTGTGCAAATATCTATTCAAGTCCCTGTATTCAATTCTTTGGGGGATATACTTAAAAGTGGAATTGATGGAGTATATGCTAATTGGTTTTTTGTTTTTGATTTGTTTTGTTTTGTGTTTTTTTTTTTTTTTTTTTTTTTTTTTTTTTTTTTTTTTTTTTTTTTTTTTTTTTTTTTTTTTTTTTTTTTTTTTTTTTTTTTTTTTTTTTTTTTTTTTTTTTTTTTTTTTTTTTTTAGGCATGCTGAAAATTTTCAGGAAAATGAAGATCTGGATATCAATTAACTAGTTTCTGTGCTCAGGTACCTCTTGGAAAGTCTTTATGTTCTCCAGATTGAAAACTACTGTTCTGAGTTACACCTTGAAACACAAAGAAGGTAAAGCAAGTATGATGGAAAAAACAAAAACCCATGAATCTGGAGTAAGATAGGGGTGGTTAGAAACCAGTATTTAGTCTGGAAACTGAAAGTAAGCCACTTCCATTTCCAAAGTTTCCTTTTCCATAAAATGAGGCTAATAACACCTATTCCGTAGGGCCACTGATAGAATAGAGAATAGATAAAAAGAACTACCACAGAACAGAACAGTTCACTTGAATGAATGTACATTGTTTGGGGACTTCGGTGCACAAAACAGAGGAACTGCCTCTGCTCTAGAAGAGCATAGCTGCCCAGTGACAGCCAGATGTGCAAATAGGTAACTACAGTACCTGGTGTGAAGCCAAGATACATGTATTGGGGGAGGGACATTTTATCCTTATAAGACAGGTCAGGAAAGACTCTGGAAGAGGTGGCTCAAAATGTGAAGGATGAGTAAAAAGTTTTAGGCAAAGATGCAAAAACATAGGAAGAGCATGCTGTGAGCAGAACTTGAAACAATTTGGTGTCACAAAACAAAATGCAAAAATATGAATGGGAATAAATGAGGATGACAAAGCAGGCAGCTTCTTAGTAAAGGCCTTGACTTTATCCTGTGCCTTGGTTTCATCATATACTTCAAATCGTTCTCCTGTAAAATGGAGATTAGCATGCATCTTTCTCACAGGGATGTCAGGACCAGAGGCAAACAAAATGGGGTAACACACATAAATCACTAGAATAGTGCCTGGCACACAATGCCACCCAAGTGTTTCCTACTATTAATACTATTATCTTGAAGGTGGCAGGCAAGGCTTTAAGCAGGACTGACACTGTCACATTTGCATTTTGGAGAGCAGGGAGGATGGACTGTAGGGGAGAATATTGGTAGTAGACAAATTATGAGGCTTTCACAATACAGTCTAAACAGAAAAAGCCTGCCTTTTCTAAAACAGTGAGAGTAAGGATGGAGGGAACTCAACTATGTACAAAGTATAAGAGTTGAACTCTAAGGGTCCATTTGAATGTGGAAGATGAAGGAGTGGAAAGAATCCTAGATTAGGCCCTCAAGGTTAGTTTGCTTTCTGATCTCCATCCCTCCCTCCATTCTCCAATAACAAAAGGGCTATCACAACACATTTCCTTTTAAAGTTTTATTAAAGTGTAATGGTACAATTAATATTTATTTATTTATTGTGTTAACCCCAGTACAAAAATACAGTTGACAACTTGACAAAAATGGCTCTGCCTAGGGCTTGAAGGTTTGAGTTTCTCCAACAGTGACGGGGAAGGCATGTTTCCAGCTGGGCTGAGTCCAAGCACACCTCCATTCCTGCACACACAGGGGTGCACACAGGAAAGCTCAAGCAGGAAAAGAGGAAGTAAATTGTAGGGAAGAAGGCCAAGATTATTCCAGGAGAAAGAGAAGAATCAGGGTGGTCTCTTTGGTGGGGGCAGAATTACTAATTTACACTCAGGGTGTGTTGTTTGAAATGATTAGCGATTTCTGCAATTTTGACACTGTAGAAAAGATGCTCCTAGTCTCCTTTCACCACTAAGGTGAATGAAATAGGAGGATATGGAAAAAGATTCAAATACTGAAGTGGGAGAAGTAAACCTCCAAATGGCTCAAGATTTTGTCAAAAGGTGTCATCCTTTACATTCAGTGACAAATAGACACTTAGATCAGAGGGGCAGGAGAAGAAAGTCAGCCACACGCTGCTGGATCCACAAACGTGAAGACCAACCAGCTTGTTGGCAGAACTCTTCCACAGCAAGAAGGCTCCGACCCATGCAGGCAGGAGCATGGTTTCCTGGTAGGTTCACCCTGCTGCTTTCCTTCCAGAACACCAACTCTCATGAAAAACGGGATACTTTCATGTTACAACTCATCTTCGAGATGTTTCTGCTGGTAGGCATCACCTGTCAGTCTTTCCTGAGCTTCTTTCATCCCCTGAACAACTGTGAAATAAAGGTCAGGGGGAAAAGTATGAAGGAGAGCTTTAACATTTGACATCTGACAACCAATACAGATTTTTATGTTTTAGGAGAAATATGAGAGGAGCATGGGATCTGGAGGCAAGATCTAGCTCTGGATTTTAGCCTGGGGAAGTCATTGCACCCCTGTGAATCTGTTTTGTGCTACGAAAATGTTAGTAATTCCTTTGCTTACCCTCCAGGATCAGTGTTGAACCTGTCATAGACTGCACATGCTCACTTGACACTAAGAATGGAAAATGTCTTCCTACCATCCCCATTATGTCTTTTGGATGAATGCTGCATTCATTTCCTTTCCTGTCAAGGTTATACGTTTCACCGATTTGTGAGTGTGTGAGCGTGCTGTGGAGGAGGATGGTCTTCACTGAAGGAGGTGGTCATTTCTAGTATCAATTATACATGGTAGAACTCAAGTTCTCAGGCAAAAGAGAAACCTGGAAAGGCGACCCTAAACAGATGAGAAATGAAACTTTTTTTCTATCTCCAGGTGTCCCTCTTGTGGATTTAGATTTCAAGGAGGGTAGCTCTTTTGGTACAGGCTCCTTACACAATGGCAGGCCAGGAGTTAAGTTGAATCAGAGTCTGCGAATCTCAGAAAGTAAGCCTATAACCTCGTAAGAGCCAGGTAGTATACAGTTTGTTACTTCCCTTCTGTTTTGCCTAAGTCTTTAGGAAAAACAGGTTCCTGGGTCCCAGTGTCATATTAGCTGAGCCATGTGGGATTCAGGCAAAGGTCTGTGTCCACATTTAGACTAATGTGTTAAAGGATTATGCCAAGGTAGAGATGGCAGTGGTAACACAGATGAAATTCTAAAGGAAAGGTGAATTTCAAGGGTCAAGATTTGGGGACCTAAAGTCCAGCTGCTCTTCTCCATGTGGAAAATTTCCTTTTTATACCAACCTCCAGTAATCTGCATTTGGGTAAGGAAGATGTGATGGTACGGATAACTTCTCCAGATCTCTCTCCTCTCTTAATCTGAGAAATAAGAGTCTCAAGGACTCAAAACATAAAGTGATCGACAACCTGGTAGCATGGCAATGAGGACCCATGGCAACTTAACAAAGAAGCCCCTTTTACACACAGTAGGGGGAACTTCAGAAGGAAAACAGTGACAGCACATGGCATGAATTCCAACCCCTATATCTAGAATGACAGCTCAAGGATCAGGGAGGAAAAAAGCATGACTGCCTCATGACTTCAACCTTCTTCACTTGTCTATGCTGATGCTGTTCTTCCTGGAACATGTTTTTTGCATTTTTCTGCTGGTTAGTCCCACTTTTCAGGACTCAGTCAGTCTCCTTTAGCAAGCCTTCAGGACTCTCCATGTTGTGCCACCACCATCCCCAACCCCCACTTCAGTAGCCTGAAATGTCCTTCACCTACCTGTCCATAGAGACAAATTCTTATCCTTCTAGGTCCAGTTAAAGTTTACTATCTATAAAAACTTTTAGACTTGCCCTGGTGTGGCTCAGTGGATTGAGCACCAACCTGGCAACTAAAGGGTCACCAGTTCAATTCCCAGTCAAGGCACATGTCTGGGTTGCAGGCCAGGTCCCCAGTGGGGGGCACATGAGAGGCAACCACACATTAACGTTTCACTCCCTTTCTCCCTCCCTTCCCCTCTCTAAAAAGAAATAAAATCTTAAAAACAACCAAAAACTTTTAGACTTGAGCAGCTAATAGTTACCATACCCCTGCTTTGAATTCTTGCAATAGTAGTATTAATGCAGAGGAAAAAACCTATGTTCTGGACTGAAATCCTGGCTCTGTGATGTATCAATTATGACACCACGGACAAGTGATTATCTCTGTGAGCCTCAGTTCTTCAGTTCCATGTGGATCAGTTTGCTCCCAAGTACACTGTGAGTAGTTAGGGAAGGAGGTCAGTCTCACCTTTCTCCTATATTCTACACAGGACCTAGCCAAAAGCTAGTCCTGCAGGAGATGCTCAGCTAACCTTTTGAATTGAGTTTCCCATCATAGACCTTGTATGTTAAATTTATTAGCAACCCTCCCTCCTCTCTTTCAACATAACTATACCTTGCTCAGCACTGATGTAGAAATATTTGTAGCTGGGGTTTCCATTCTCATTGATAATTTCAGGATGCACCTTGCCACTGGGATCTATTGTAGACAAAATGGCACATGGGTTGCAATAATTACGAGAGGTACTTTGAACTCTCTGTAGTACACTAGGCTCTCTGGGAAATGAGACCTGCCCACCTTTGCAGCCCATCATCTCACCACCCTACTCCCTGTTTTATGTTGCAATTACAATGAACTCCTTGCAGTTTCCTGAATGCAACACCTCTCCTCCATGTCTTGGCATGTGCTGTTTCTGATATGTTTCTCTTCTGTTTAATAACGATGAAATCTGTATTTTTATTTGTATCCTCCATAGTCTAGCAGAATGCTGAGTAAAGATTAGGTAGTCAGTAAGTATCTTTTATAAAATTATTCCTTCCCTGGCTGGCGTAGCTCAGTGGATTGAGCGCAGGCTGCAAACCAAAGGGTCGCAGGTTCGATTCCCAGTCAGGGCATATGCATAGGTTGTGGGCCAGGTCCCCAGTGGGGGCCATGCGAGAGGCAACCACACATTGATGTTTCTCTCTCTTTCTCTCTCCCTTCTCCCCTCTAAAAATAAATAAATAAAATCATTAAAAAAAATATTCCTGGTAAGACATTTGTCTGGTTACAGTATTCCATTGCCTTTGCTGCACTATGGTCTCAAGGGTAGGAATTAAGGCTTATCTGTATTCTTACAATGCCTCACATAATGCGGGACTTACAGCTGATGCACAAATTATTGTTGAATGAATAAACAGATTGATCAATACTGTTACAAAAGGGGTTAGTTAATGGGAAGAGTTCTCCTTCAGACTTGGAGTTCTGGCACGCAGGACTCCTCTCACTCTCCCTTGAAACTGGTTGTTGCGCGTTTTTGTTTTTAGCCATCCCAGTGTGGCTTCACTAGGTGGGGCAGTGCCTTGAGTTGTTTCTCTCTCCTTCCACATCATGGATCCCCAGATTAAGATCTTTCGCCTTACCCAGGAAAAGAATTCGTGGAATATAACCCCCATCAGGGCTGAAATCTTCATCCTTGGGCTCCTCTTCATCCTATTAAGGGTAAACCTTAAGTCAGATCACACCTCCACTCTCCTCACATTTTTTCAGTGGTTTCTCCTCTCAGAGTAAAGCCCTCAAGTCCTTGCTTGCAGTGGTCTGAGAGGCCCTATGTGATTTGCCACCTGGGCACTTCTCTAACTTCATGCCCTACCCCTTGTTCAGCCTATTTCAAGCACAAAAACCTGCTGGCTGCTGCTGTCATTAAATAAGCCTGGCATGCTCCTAACTTAGGCTTTTGTACTTGTTTTTACCCTCTTGCCTGGATACACTTCCCCTATTATCCTTATAGCTCACTCCCTTTTCTGCTTCAACTCTTTGCTCAAATGTTACCTTCTTTGAAAACTATCTTTGCAAACTACTGACCCCACCCTTCATCTTTAGCCATAGCATTTACCACTGTCTGATGTCTGTTGGTCTCCCCATATCAAGTCCCCATGGGTAATTTCGATGAGGGCAGAGAGTTTTTGTTTTGTACTTTGCTGATTCCCAAAACATCACTGACTTGCACATAGTATTTCTCGAATGCATGAATTAATGAGACTAATGTTTTAGCTACAGTTGTGAAGTTACAGTCCTCCCAGGAGATATGATCACACAATTAGCTTTCTTTTTAAAAACCTCCAAAGTTGGAGAATGATCACTAAGGACATTTCTGTTTCCTTTGAGAAGTGTTTCTAACTTGCCATAGAAAGTGGGAAGGAGTTCATACGCATAGGAATCAAGAGTAATTCTGTCATTTATGGCGTGGTCCCCATTTTTAAAATTGAATGGAGTAATTTCTTCGGATAATGTAACTTTGCCTTGAGTGAGGCGTATCAGCATTCAGGCTACACACCAGTTATAACATAATCCCTTAGCTGCCTCAACTTTTAACTGTTAGTGTGTTTAGAAAATTTCTAGTACTATGTCTAAGTAAACATTATTTTATAGAAATTTAAGGCTAGAAGTATCATAACAGTGCATCTACGCACCCCACATTTGAAGGGTATAGCTTACAAGGCAGCACAGCTAGGCCACAGTAACAATTCTTATCACTCATTAGGCTCTACGGTCTTGACTAAGTCACCTCCTTCAGGCCTAAGATGCTCTTTCTGTAAAATGGAGAAAGTACAAATGGCCTAAAAAGCCCTTCTAACTCTAAGATCTGATATGCTGATTTGGGAATCTAAGACCTGTAGTCCATGTGAAGTACATGAAGGACAATAAATAAATAAAAAGGATGTCCATACCAGCCCAGGACAGAGGAGGCTTTCAACTGAATCACATTTTGCAGGAACTTGCAGCCTGCACGTGTGACTTTACCTTTAGATCAGCTATACAAAGATGTAAAAACATGTCATAATCATAGACTAAGAATGAAGAAACCTTAAAATTCAATCATCATATCCAATCCCACTGATCCTAGTTCCTCACACAAGTGGAAGTTGATGGCTTTATACTGTATCTGATACAAGTCTAAGTGTCAAATGTCAAACACACACATATTAAGCAGCCAGCTCTGCTAAATAAGATTTTATAGCATTAATAATGGTAATTCTAAAACAGTAAAAACTTAAGATTATAGCAGAAAGGAGAAACTCTATAAGTCTTACCTCAAGATTTACCATAACAAAATTATGAGAAAGTTCTGAAATTTCTTTAGACTCTGCAAATTTTGGCTTTAAAGCTAGGAGGAAAAAGAGATTTTATAATAGAAGGAAACATCATTGTTATATCTAAACTCTCATTTACTGATCTAATTCATAAAACTCTTAAATCAGAACATTTGAATTCTTACTTCTGCCACTTACTTGCATAGCTATGTAAACTTGAGGGACTGACTTCATTTCTCTAAAGTTTTTACCTAATTTATAAAATACAGAAAATGATATACAAATGAAGAATTAACTATTTGCTTTTTTACACATTTCAATAACTTCTATTGAAAAAGTAACAGACAATAGAGTAACAATACCACTAATGTATGTATATATAATTACACTAATTATTTACACTAATTTTATCCTCCTTTTCCAACCAGGACTTTATAGGACTTTATTAAGTATAGCATAACCAAAGAAAAAAGTCTGACTGAAAAATGGCAGGGTGGTATAGTAGAAAAAAACACATGCTACAAAGTAAGATAACCTTGGGATCTAATTTGCTTGTCAAGTCCTCCAGGAACACTTTCCTAAACTTCTCATGTCTCTCTCTGTACATTTCAGCTTCCTCTGACATTTACCATCCACATGACTATTGTAGCACTAATCTCATACTTTACTTATCTTCATTGCCTCACATTCCACCTCCCTGCAAATATAATTGCAAATTTCTTGGAGGTAGGGAATCTGTCATATACTTCTTTGGTATTCCTTAAAGCAATCAGCAGTTACTGGGCCAAAGTCACGGCTCATATTTTTTAAATGCTTATATTTGAGAACACATCTGAGGTTTGATCATTTGTACTTACCTTTGCAAGCTCCACACCAGGACTTATGGATAATCACCATCAGGGGCAATCCACTTAAAAACAAAATGAAGAAATCATAATCCAGCAATTCCATTTCTTTTTTTAAAAAGATTTTATTTATTTATTTTTTAGAGAGGGGAAGGGAGAAAGAGGGAAACATTGATGTGTGGTTGCCTCTCTTGTGCCCCCTACTGGAGACCTGATCCACAACCCAGGCATGTGCCCTACAATGGGAATCACAGTCTATGCCCTTTGATTCCCAGGCTGGCACTCAACCAGAGCCACACCAGCCACTGTGCAGTTCCACTTCTTCATAGCTATCCTACCAATAAAAATGACCAACTTATTAAGATTAATGGACAAAGACATTCGTGTAGTATAATTTCAATTGGGAGAATTTCAAGACAACCTATTCAATAACATTATAACAAAATTATTGATAAATCCTGACATTCCTGTAACCTTGCAAATTTGGGCTTTAAAGCTAGGGAGAGCCCTGACTGATGTGGCTCCCTGGGTCAGGGCGCCTGCCTGGGTTGTGGGCCTGGTCCCTGGCTGGGGGAGTGTTAGAGGCAACCAATCAATGTTTCTCTAGCACATCGATGTTTCCCTCTCTCTGTACTTCCCTTGAAAAAAGGTAGGGAGAAAAGACTGTAGAAGAAAACATCAAATTTAAATGTTAAGGTTATATAATCATTGAAAATGTTAATGAATATTTTCATTAGTATGTTAAATTAAAATCTAGAATATAAAATTATTATCTGTAGTTTGGTTTTAATTATACAAGTAAGTACAGAAAAAAGAACCCGAAGGAAATGTACCAAAACATAATAGCAGTTACCCCTGGTAGTGGGATTGTGGATTTTACCATGTTTTCAATTTTTCTACAATTAAGTGTAATTTTCATAATCAGGAAGAAAAAAAGCTTTTTCTTTTTTTATTATATTTTATTGATTATGCTATTACAGTTGTCCCATTTTCCCCCTTCATTCCCCTCCATCCTGCACACCCCCTCCCACCCACATTCCCCCCTTTAGTTCATGTCCATGGGTCGTAAGTTCTTTAGCTTCTACTTTTCCCACACTATTCTTGCCCTCCCCCTGTCTATTTTCTACCCACCATCTGTGCTACTTGTTCTATGTACCTTGTCCCCCTCTCCTCCTCCTCCCACTCCCCTGTTGCTAACCCTATATCTGGCATATAAAATCATAGCAAACACATATATAACATTTACTAAGTACTGGACACTATCCTAAATATATATAAACTAATTTAATAAGTGTCAAATGAATTATTCAGCTTCTCATCAGAAGACTACTACAAATCTGGGATGGACTTCTGCCTCTAACACTTGAAAAGCTTATAAAACAAATGAACAGGGTAAGCTTAAGTAAGAAGTGGGATCTAGGTGACTATAACAGCCAAAATGTGCTACTTTTATTATACAACACTGTGCTATGTGCTTTGTATGCATTATTTCATTTAAATCCTTACAATAATCCTAAAATAGATATTACTAATGGTTTCATAATAGATGAGAAAACTGAGACTCCCAAGAGATTACATATTTGGCCACATAAAATCTAGGTTCTGCAATTTACTAATTCATAAGTCTGACTTCAAAACCAACTTTCTTTCTGGCCAGCATAGTCTACTTTAACTTAGAATGGCAATCCAAAATTCATGGGCTTATACTAAAGTTAACCAATAATCAATTAACTTAGAATCAGAGAATGTAGGTTGGTAAAAGATTACAGGTTTCTTAGTCCAAACCTCCATTTCACACAGGAATCCTCTCTCATGTATCAGAAACAAAAGGTGGTCCACATTGCAAGAAAAGCAAGAAATACCAACTAAGGCAGCCCATCTCTTTTAACAGCTCCACACACTTACAGAGAGGTTCAGAATGTTTTGCTCTCTCCTTTCTCCCAAGCAAACCAGGCTATTAAGGCTATTTAGAAGGCTATTAATATTAAGCCTTCTAATGCACAGGTCAGCAAATTAAAATCAGCAGATCTAATCAAGCCCACTGCCTACTTCTGGGGAGCTGTGTGATGTAAATGGTTTTCACATTTTTAAATGGTTGAAACAAATCTAAAGAATAGTACTGTGATGTTAAAATGAAATATAATTCACATTTCAGTGTAGTTTTATTAAAACATCCACACTCACTTTTTTACACAACCACTGCTTCTGTATTACAATGGCAAAGCTGATAAACTGCAACAGAGATGCTACGGTCCACAAAGCCTTTTGGCCTGTTGCTGACCCTCATTCTAGAGTGACAGTTCACATATTAATCCCTCTGTGAAGCCTTTGCAAAACCACCTTCTCTCAACAGCTAGATAGTCCTTTCCACCTCTGGGCTCTCAAAGCATTCTGTGATCACCCTCTAACCACCAGCCAGCCCCTTACATCCTATAATCATCTGCTTTCTTGTCTGTGTTTCCCACCAAATTAACTCCTCAAGGGCAAAGACTACCTAAATCACCTTTGAAAATCACAAGCATTTGTTCAATGAAATCAATGAAACAAAGACAAGTTTAAAGTGACATTTGCCTTGAAATACAGAACGAAGCACAAGCTATAGAAGTTATAATATAATCACTCATCTCTCACTAAACACTAAGTAATATTTCAGTCTAAGGCACAACGGTAATATATAGGGGTGGACAAAAGTAGCTTTACAACTGTAACAGAAATATATAATTAGTATTTAATAATACAAGAATAAACTGTTTCACATAATCACAACTGTATACCTACTTTTGTCCACCCCTGTATGTTTATCTAAAATGTTATATTAAATAGCCCTGGTTGGGTGGCTCAGTCGGTTGGAGCACTGTCCCACACACCAAAAGGTTTGCAGGTTCAAGCCCCGGTTGGGGTGCGTACAGGAGCCAAATGATGCTTCTCTCTCACATTGATGTTTCTCTCTCTCACTCTCCCCATTCCTTTCTCCAAAAAGCATACCCTGGCATGAGGATTAAAAAGTAAATAAAATACAATAAAACATTAGATTAAATAAATTACATGAAGCCCTGGCCGGTGTGGCTCAGCTAATTGGAACATCATCCCCAACACCAAAAGGTTAAGGGTTCAATTCCCCATCAGGGCACATACCTAAATTGTGCATTCAATCCCTGGTTGGGGTGTGTATGGGAGGAAACTAATTGATGTTTCTCCCAAATTAATAAACACATTAAAAATAAATTACATAAGAACATTGTTATATTAAGTGCAAGAGATTCCAGCCGACTCTCTCCTTCTAAAAGATTTTATTAGACAAAATAATCTAACATCATTCACTTCCCCTAGAACCAAAGCTTCCCAAAGACAGAAACCAGTGGACTTATCGGTGACCCTATACCCCAGCACAGAGACTAGCAAAAAGTTTAAGTCTAATACTCAAAAACTATTTGTGGTATGAAAGAAGGGCCAATGCAGATACAGAATGGTGCCAGCTTCAGTTTCCGTTCACAGTTATTTTAAAACAATTCATCCATCCAGTCTGCCCTCCCACAATTCAGAAGGAGGAGTATATCTCAAGTAGAACCCTATCTAAACAAGCCCTGTCCACCTGAGCTCTGTCCTCTGGAGAAATTTGCCAAGGTCCTTTAAGTTTGTTCTCCATTCTTTCTAGTCTCAGAGTATGCCCTAAACTCAAGGCCTGGTACAGAGGCATTACGCAAAGGGTGAATCAGTCACAGCAGTTCTGGTATCACACATCAATACGCTCTGAAGACCTTGATCATTCTTCCCAAAGAAATACAGTGCAGGAGAGGTTAGCTTGCAAGTAGCCATGGCTTTCCCCCAACCCACTATGGTTAGTGCAGGTTCTGGCTCAGATACTGCAGAAACATGTTGGCCAACTGAGGCAGGTTCTCATTATTGGGATGCATTTTGGTGTAGGAAATAAACTGGCGTCGGAGACGACTCAGTTCTGCCATAGTTAAGGGCCGAGTAAACCGAAGGTGCTCCGTAGTACCAGGAAACTTAAGCAAGTCTCCGGGGACTGCGCTCTTCTGAGCTTCCATCAGTCCTGCCAACACCTGGCTCGTGACCTGATCCAACTGGTGTAGAAAACTGCCAGAGGCAAGGGGCTGGGACTGTGTAGACTGATGAGGTGGAGGAGCCCGGTTCTCAAACAGAGCAGCCCGGATCTCTGCCAGAGGCAATGGCTCCTCTAAGCCCACCAAGGTGAACAGGGGTCTGTCCCAGCGGTTCCGAGAGTCAGGAGCCTCGAAGCGCTGCATTAAGGCTTCCAAGAGTTCCGCGGGGTAAAAGGCACTGGACATATGCTTTGCGTTTTTCTCAAAGTCCGGAGTCCCGAGAGCTGCAAGATCTGGGGCCCTGGTTTCCTCCCGCTCCAGTTTCTCAGATACCTGTGCCAAATATCTTCCATTTACTATCAAGTCCGATTCCCTGAAGAAACCGGTGCCCGCTGCCAGAGGTCTCCCTCCCTCTTCAGCGCACGGCCGCCAACTCACACTGACGTTCTGGCTCCCACAGTCCTCCACGTCTGCCACCCGAGGTCCCCTGTTCAGACTGCCTGGCCGTAGGCAGTAGATTAGGCAAAATGGGGTGCGCGCCGCCCGCGCCAGGCAGTAGAGCTCGTAGCGGAAACCCTTGATGTAGTTAAGCGAGTCAAGTATGACCACAACGTGACGACTCAAGCGCCGCTCTACCGCGGCACGCAGGGCCCCACGCAAGGCCTTCTCACGAGCTGAATCGCTGTACACTGTCGCATCCTCCGCGCCCAGCACCATCGCATCCTCCACTACGTACACCGCGCGACCCTCGGCAGCCAGCGTCCGGCGGAGCTCCTCTGCACGTCTGCTCTTGCCGCAGTACGGCAGACCACAAAACACTACGAGCGGCATCCTCCCAAAGAGCAGCTAGAGGAACCACGAGTGCAATTTCCGGGTTGTCGGTGTGTCAGGCGCAACCCGGAAGTAAAAACTGAACTTGCGCAATGATTGACGCTTAAAGGACCTGCTCTGTTGCTATGGAAGCAGTCCTAGCCAAGTAGACCCAACTCTTGTTCTCTCAGAAGGGTATGGGGACAAGAATGGCATCATCTATTTATGTCAAATGTTATAGGCCTCACGGGAATGTTATCACCCTGAGGTCAAAGACTTGGCCCATTCATTTTTAATGGGGCCTTAATGTGTATTAAATACTGCAAGACAATAGGAACTGTATTTAGCATATAGAAGACAACTCACAAATGCTAGTTTTCCTTCATTCCTTACACCCAGTGACTCTCAATAACTGTTTATTCAATAGCCATTTTAATCATTCAACATCTCCATGTTTGGGGATTCAGAGATGAACATAAAATAGTTCCCCCATAGGAGATTAAGGGTATGAATAGGAAGAGTTAGGCACCTGTAAGCAGAATAATATATACTATTAATTGATGGTGGATGGATGTACAAAAAAGTTGGGTTGTAACAGTACAGAAAATGGAAAAAAACTGCCCAGAAAAATAGCCGAAGATTTATCTAGAAATAGTCATTTGATTTAGAACTTGAAAAACTAATAGGAATTTTTCTTCTGGGTAAGGCTGTCAGATAAAATAAAGGATGCCTAGTTCAATTTTAATTTCAGATATACAACACAAAACGTTTTTAATATATATAAGTACATCTTAAACATTACAAAGGGAATATTTAAACTGATCATTTGCCTGAAATTAAAATTTAACTGGGCATCTTTTATTTTATTTGTTAAATCTCGTCATGCAGGTCTGAGACTCAGAACTATAAAGCTGTAGGATCTGTTGTAGTAAAAGCAAGCACTATAGTTTGCAGAAGTGTGAGTGTTTCTGTGCAAGTATGTGTATGTATAAAGTAGGTGCACATACACATTGGGTCTTTTTTATCTCTCCAGAACATAGTAGAGAATATTCAAGTCTTGGCTCTGCCATTTACTAGCTATGTAAACTATTGTCAAGTTATTTAACTATTCTGTATCTCAATTTCCTCCCCTGTATAACAGTTTTTATTTCACAGACAGAAGCAACCTCAGAGGTTGTGAGGGTTAAATAAATGAATACATGCACAGCACATCCCTCCCCTACTCCACCCTTTTCTTCCCCTTTGTATTAGTTTTCTGTGCATAGACTAAACTTAGTTGGAACTTAAGACTACTCAATTTGAGGCTAGTAAGCAGTATGGTTTACTGGTTGAGTGCAGGCTTGGAAGCCAGAATGCCTACGTCTGAATCTTGGTTTCACCACTCTAGCTGTGTTATTTTGGACAAGTTACTTAAGTGCTCTGTGCCTTAGTTATCTCCAAATGAAGATAACAACAGTATGCACCTCAGTAGAGTTCTTATGAGAATTAAATAAACTAATTCACATAATTCAACATCTGGTACATAATAAGCACTTAATAGATGTTAGACATTATTATCATTGTTGTTATCAGGCAATATTCAGTTCTTGCTCTGCTTTGGCATGACCTTCACCTGAAATTAATGCTAAATTGAAGTCTGAAAAGTGTTTTACCACCATAAATAAGCTAAAACCATATCTTGTACCTGGCAGCTGCTTCTTTCTTTCCATCTTCTAGTGTCCTCCAATGAATATGATCTCCAAAACCTAGAAGGAAAAGAGTCTTAAAAACATTCACACATGAACAAAGAACAAAGACCCAAGAAAGAAGTATGGCATGTTCACCCATAAAAGGCTCTCTTCTGTCAAGAGCATGGTGTTCAAGTCCCAGCTCCACCACTTTCTAGGTGTATGGAACCACAGACAGTCCCATACTTCAAGCTTCACTTTTAAGACCTGTAAAATGGAAATAACATTGCCTACTCATAGTTTTTAAGGAACTTAAATAATGTCTGTAAAATACTTTGTAACCTAACACAGATTATGAAAATAATGCCATAAGAATAAATGAGAATTTTCCACAGAGTAAACATAAAACAAGTCGCTAACGAATCATTACTAGTCAAAGACTATACAAAAACATGACTTTATAGAGTCCGAAAGACATGGGTGTGGATTCTACTTCCTATCAAATATGTGAATTTTGTGAATAAAGTAAGCTCTCCAAGTCCTAGTTTCTTTAGCTGTAAAATCAAGATAATACTACTTACCTCCAAGAGTTGGTATAAAGATTAAATGAGACAATTATTTTTAAAGCTATTCTTGTTTTTATTCCCCACACTTGAACTAGATATTTTAAAATCACATCTGTGGTAAGTAAAAACTTTTCAGAGGCTTTCTAATGCCCTAAAAAGAAAGGTTAACTCTTGTAGCAGGACTTATAAAGCCTTTCAGAATATGGCACTTGCCCACCTCTCCAGGCTCACTTTCCATACTTTTCCTAAAATCCTTCACACAAAGCTTCTTTCATTTCTTTAAATGCAGCATGCACTTTCTCTCCTCCAGCTTTCATAATCACTGCTCCTTCTGCCTTTCCCTCTACCCTCACCTCCAATTCATTCTTCAGATATAAACCTAAAATTTTCTTCTGGAAAATTTTCCCTCATTCCCAAAGTACCCTATTCATGCCCCAAGACAGCACTTCCCAGGCTGAACTGTAAATGTTGGACGTGTCATGGTTTCCCTGACACCAAAGGGAATTCTCTTAAAGGCTGGGACATCTATCTTATTCCCTCTTGTTTCCTTAGCACTTGGCACTACATGTGGCCAAAGTAAGTGTTCTATAAAGTATTTATTGAGTATATGAATCTTATTTTGGTCATAACATAATAACTTAATTTTATATCTGGAAAATGTTAATGACCATAACAATGCTAGCTGTTACTTATTGGTCACCTTATATATGCCTAGCACACCACACCTATTAATCTCATTTAAATCTGGCAATAATTTACAATAATCCTCTTTTACTTAACCTCTCCATACTTCCATTTTCTCATTACTAAAATAGGCATTAATGATCAGTAAATGAATGACACTTCTGTTATTTTCTACAGTTGAGACTGCTGAGGTCACCGAAGTTACATAACCTGTACCAGGACACATAGTTGGTAAATGGCCAAGCTGGGACTTACCTTAAACTTTATGATTCTCATTTACTATACTACATTTTAGGCCTCTCTTTCCCAGGAATGAATTCAAATTTCCATCAGTGTTAACAGAAAAATAAATAGCTCATTGAGATTAGCACATGGGGACAGAATCCAAACTAACCATCATCCCCTTTTTTTAAAAATTATATTTTATTGATTATGCTATTACAGTTGTCCCATTTCCCCCCTTCTTCCCCTCCACCCTGCACACCCCCTCCCACCCACATTCCCCCCTTTAGTTCATGTCCATGGGTCATAAGTTCTTTAGCTTCTACCTTTCCCATACTATTCTTGCCCTCCCCCTATCTATTTTCTACCCACCGTCTGAGCTTCTTGTTCTATATACCTTTTCCCCTCTCTCCTCCTCCCACTCCCCTATTGCTAACCCTCCATGTGATCTCCATTTCTGTGTTTCTGCTCCTGTTGTAATGGTTTGCTTACTTGGCTTTTGTTTTAGGTCTGGTTGTTAATACCTGTGAGTTTGCTGTCTTTTTACTGTTCATATTTTTTATCTTCTTTTTCTTAGATAAAACCCTTTAACATTTCATATAATAAGGGCTTCGTGATGATGAACTCCTTGAACTTGACCTTATCTGAGAAGCACTTTATCTTCCCTTCCATTCTAAATGACAGCTTTGCTGGATAGAGCAATCTTGGATGGGGGTCTTTGACTTTCATGACTTGGAATACCTCTTTCCAGCCCCTTCTTGCCTGTTAGGTCTCTTTTGAGAAATCAGCTGACAGTCTGACGGGAACTCCTTTGTAGGTGACTGTCCCCTTATCCCTTGCTGCTTCTAGAATTCTCTCCTTCATTTTAATCTTGGCTAATGTAATTATAATGTGCCTTGGTGTGTTCCTCCTCAGGTCCAACTTCTTTGGGATTGGGCGTGGGCCTGTGAACCAAAGGATTGCAGTTCGATTCCCAGTCAGGGCACATGCCTGGGTTGCAGGCCAAGAGGCAACCACACATTGATGTTTCTCTCCCTCTCTCCTTCCCTTCCCCTCTAAAGATAAATAAGTAAAAAATCTAAAAAAAAAAAAAAATGCCATTAAAAAAAGTCTTTTAAAAATTAACTAACTAACTAACTAGATACACAGCTTAGACCAGTGTCTGGGACTGGAAAATTTGCTACAAGTTTTTGCTATTAATGTAATATGCCACATACTATTCTAACTTCACAAATATTGATCGCTATAACATCCTTAGGCATGGGTACTCTAATTTATTCCATTTTACGGATGAGAAAACTGAGGTACAAAGTTTAAGTAACTTTCCCAAGCTGACAAAACTAGTAAGTATCAGACCTAGGATCTAAACCTAGGTAGTCAGGGTTCAAGACTCCTTGCTTTTAAGTATAACACAATGTTGACCTTCAAAGTACAATGAGACAAAGACAAAGATGCCAGGGATAGAGCAAACAGTGCTGGGCCTGGTAGGCCACTGTCATAACTCTGGATTCACTAAGCTCTTGGAAGATTTTGAACATGATGTAATTTATGTTTTAACAAAATTGCTCTGGTTTCTGTACTAAAAACAGAATATAGCAGGTGTTATGAATCGAATTGTCTCCCCACACAATGATTTGTGGGAGTCATGACTTCCAGGATTTCAGACTGTCACCTTACTTGAAAATAGGGTCTTTATAGAGGGAATACAGTTAAAATGAGTTCATCAGGGTGGGCCCAAACCCAATATGGCTGGTCTCCCTATAAAAATATGCACCCATGGAGAGCACAGCCATATGCAAGGAGGGAGGTCTAGCACAGAGCCTTCCCTCAGCCTTTAAAAGAAACCAATCCTATTGACACTTTGATTTCAGACTCCTAGCCTCCAGAGCTGTGACATACAAATTTCTGTTATTTAAGCCACTCAGTTTGTGGTAATCTGCAACCCTAGCAAACTAACACAGGGGATAAGAACAAAAGCAAAGGAAACTGAAATAAGCTAGGTTGGCAATGATGATTGTTTGGACCAGCTGTGGTGGTAGGAGTAAGATGACTATATTTTGAAAGCAAAATCAAAAAAGATTTTGCTGTGGATATAAGGTAAGAGAAGACAAGAATAAGCCTAAGGGCACATGGAAGAATGGAGTTGCCATTAAGAGAAATGGGGAAGAAAGCCTGTGAAGTGAGTTTTAGAAAGGAACATTAAGAGTTTGGATTTGTCCCTGACCAGTGTGGCTAAGTTGGTTAAGCATCAACCCACAAAGCAAAAACTCACCAGTTGGAAAGGTCAGGGAACACGCAGGGCACATGAGAGAGGCAGCCAATCAATGTTACTCTCCCTCTCTTTCCCTCTCTCTAAAAATAAATAAATAAAATCTTTATAAAAACAGATTTTGGATTTGTATATGTTCATTTTGAGATGCTTACTAGACATCCAATTAGAGATGCTGAATAAACAACTGAGTATCTGAACCTGGAATTCAAAGGAGTTATGAACATATGGATGTTATTAAAGCCTGAGACTGAGTAAGACCCCAAGGTAGTGAGTATAGATGGAGAGGGAGTCCAGGAGCCCTGAAGCACCCCCAGGCTAAGGGGGGGAAAAAAGAACCCGCCAAGGCCATAAGAAGGAACTGCCAGTGAGAGCGGCAGAAAACCAACAGCATGTGGAGTCCTACATTCCAAGTGTTTCAAAGACACTTCAAGAAGGGAGGTTGATCAACTGACTCAACCATTCCTTTTAAATCAGAAACGATCACTGGATTTAGCAACTGAAGAACAATGCTGACCTTGACAAGACCAGTTTCAATAGAGGAGTGAGGATGAAAGTATGACTGGAGCACATCAAGATGGCCCAGGGGAAGAACCAGAGAACTAGTACATAAACTGTTTCAAAGAATTTTGCTGGAGTTGGTAAGGGGGAATCGCTAAAGGGAGTTATGAGTTGATGAAGGGTTTTAATTCAATGGGGAGGTGAGTATAGGATGTTGAAAGTTGATAGAAATGATAGGATAATGGTAGAAAACTGATGGCACAGGAGGAGAAGGGAAAGTAAAAAATATCTTGAGTAGCCCCAGCTGGGTAGGTCAATGGGTTACAGCATCATCCCAATATGTCAAAGTTGTGGTGTAATCTCCAGTCAGGGTACCTACAAGAAGCAACCATTGAGTACATAAATAAGTGAAACAACAAATCAACATTTCCATCTCTTTGTCTCTCATCAATAAATTTAAATATACATATATATGGATAGGTAGATGTCTACATATATATATATATCTTGAGTAGGTGAAAGGATATGTGATTTGGTACTCAAGTAGAGGGATTAATTTTTGTTAGGAGAACAGACAGTTTATCCAATAAAGACAGGAAAGGAAGAATACATGAACACTGGTGTTAGAAGGTAGGTAAATGTAGTGGTACAATTTTTGAAAGGCCTCTTTTAAGTCCTCTGCCTTTTATTAAATAGTAAACACAGTCACCAGCTGAGGACAAGGATTGTGGAAGAAGTATTGGAGGTTTGAAGAGACTATACAGGAAATATAAAATAGTCCTCTAAGAGAGAAGAACCAGAGAAACTAAAAAAATAAACAAAGGGCAAGTTTCAGGAAGGAACTGATTCCAGAAGAAAGCCTAGATACAAGGAATAGTGAGCAAATAAATTGGTAAACATGTAGATAAATCTAAACACTATTTGTATAAAAATATGTAATGCTCAATTTGTAGAGTTTTAAAAAAAGGCAAAACAAAAGCGCTAGACAACTATTGATAAGAGGCAGTGACCAAAGTTGAAATGTTCTTAACAGCATTCAGATATTAATGTTAGGGTGTTGAGACTCCCGGCCAAGATGGAGGCATAGCTGGACATGCTGTGCCTCCTCGCACAACCAAGATTAAGGACAACAAAAATACAGAACCAAAAAAAAAAAAAAAAAAAAAAAGAGAAAGAAAAAAGAAAACCCAACCAGGGCAGAGAGAAAATTGAATTGTGCGGGAGTGCGACAATAATTATTCACCCAGACCCATAAGAGGGGTGGAATCAGCGGCCAGTGGAGTCAGATCGCGGTGGGATAAGCCAGTGGTGGTCCTGGGCGTGTAGTCATTCCAGGTGCACAGGCCTCAGCGTTGCCAAACGCAGGGAGGCCAGGCAGGGCGCATAAGGCAGGGGACCACAGACACACATTCACGCACAGATAAACCAGGCATAAACAGGCAGCAAGACAGACTGCGCGATGCAGGGCCCCAGCACCGGGAAGTGCAGCCTAAAAGCACCCATTGAAAATACTTGTAGGGGCTGAGGTGCTGGGAGGGAGTCTCAGCCTCACAGGAGAGTTCATTGGGGAGACCCACGGGGTCCTGGAGTGCACGCAGGCCCACCCACATGGAAATCAGCACCAGAAGGGCCCAATTTGATAGAGGAAAGAGGCTGAAGGGACTGGAATCCACGAGACAGCACGGAGCAAGCGCCATTGTTCCCTCTCGGACCCCGCCCCCATATCCAGCATCACAACTCAGCAACTGGGCTGCCCCGCCCTGGTGAATGCCTAAGGCTCCACCCCTCAATAGGTAACAGCCCCGACCAGATGGGGGTGGGGGGGTGGGGGGGGAAACAAGGATGGCTCAAAAGGGAGAATAGACCAGGGCCCCAGAGCTAATTCATCTGAGTGACCAGGAGGTGGTCAACCTATCAGATGCAGAGCTCATAGCACTGGTAGCCAACCTATCAGAAGCACAGTTCACAGCACTGGTGATTAGGAAGCTCACAGAATTGGTTGATTTTGGTCGCAAATTGGAGGAACAAATGGAGGCTACAATAAGGGAAATGAAGAAAAATGCACAGGGAACCAATAGTGATGGGAGGAAAACTGGGACTCAAATCAATGGAGTGGACCAGAAGGAAGACAGAAACAACCAAACAGAAAAGAATGAAGAAACAAGAATTCAAAAAAATGAGGAGAGGCTTAGGAACCTCCAGGACATCTTTAAATGTCCCAACATCCCAATTATAGGGGTACCAGAAGGGGAAGAGGAAGAGCAACCAGCGGAAAACTTATTTGAACAAATAATAAAGGAGAACTTCCCCAATCTGGCAAAGGAAATAGACTTCCAGGAAGTCCAGGGAGCTCAGAGAGTCCCAAAGAAGGTTAAGGAGGAACACACCAAGGCACATCATAATTATGTTAGCCAAGATTAAAATGAAGGAGAGAATTCTAGAAGCAGCAAGGGATAAAGGCAGAGTCACCTACAAAGGAGTTCCCATCAGACTGTCAGCTGATTTCTCAAAAGAGACCTTACAGGCAAGAAGGGACTGGAATGAAGTATTCCAAGTCTTGAAAGTCAAGGGCCTACATCCAACATTGCTCTATCCAGCAAAGCTGTCATTTAGAATGGAAGGGCAGATAAAGTGCTTCTCAGATAAGGTCAAGTTCAAGGAGTTCATCATCACCAAACCCTTATTATATGAAATGTTAAAGGGACTTACCTAAGAAAAAGAAGATTAAAAATAGGACAGTAAAAAGACAGCAAATTCACAGATATTAACAACCACACCTAAAACAAAAACAAACTAAGCAAACACTAGACCAGGAGCAGGAACACATAAATGGAGATCACATGGAGGGTTTGCAACAGGAGAGTGGGAGGAGAAGAGAGGGAGAAAAGGTACAGACAATAAGTAGCATTGACGGTGGGTAGAAAATAGACTGGGGGAGGGCAAGAATAGTGTGGGAAAAGTAGAAGCTAAAGAACTTATGAAACTAAAGCGGGGAATGTGTGTGGGAGGGGGTATGAAGGGTGGAGGGGAATGATGGGGGAGAAATGGGACTACTGTAATGGCATAATTAATAAAATATAACTAAAAAATAAAATAAAAAAGATATTAATGTTAGATTTTGTTAAGTATGCAAGTAACATTTCAAGAGCAACCAGTAACAGGAAAGAACTAGAGTGCCCACTTTCAAGATGATAAAGGAGATAAAGCAAAATAAGAACAACCAAATACTCAATCCCCCAAGAAAGGGCACAAATGGAGAAAAATGCATAGAAAAAACAGTAGCAGTGGAAACTGGATGGAAAAAATAAGACCAGCTCTGTCAATAATTGCCACAAACATAAGACGACTAAACTCATCAGTTAAAGACAGATATGGTCAGATTTTTTTTAAAAAACTATATGATGTTTAGAAGAGCACTTAAAACAGAAGGACTTACAAAAGTCAAAAATAAAATGATTGAAACATTTATACCAAGCAATATCAGCCCAAAGAAAGTCAGAGAAGCTAGATTAATATCAGGTAAAATAAAATTTCTCCACAAACTTGGGCTACTCAGAAGCTAGCTAACAAAACTTAGTCACAGCAAGTTATTACTAAGAGAATCTCTAGGGCAGTGCAGTTCAATAGAACATTCGGCAAGGATGGAAATGTTCCATACGCACTGTTCAATATGGTAACCACAAGCCATAGGTGGCTGGTGAGTTCTTGAAATGTAGCTAATGCAACTGAGGAGCTAAATTTTTAATTGTATGCATTCAATTTTAATTAATTTAAAATTTAAGAGTGGCATGTGGCTAGTGCTAATTGTATTGGACAGCACAAACTTAAGAGATCAGTTAGCCCAATCCTCTCATATTACAAAGGCCTAGAAAAGAGCAGAGCCTATCCAAGACCACAAAGGAAGCTACAACCAGAATCTAGGTTTCTTGATTCCTAGTTAACATGCTCTTCTGGTACCCCAATACTTCCTTAACTGCCTTACTGCGTTATCCCCAAGAGTAAGTCCAGAGGTGTAATTTGAAACAGTTCACTACATGTACAAAACTTTGAAAACTTAACTGGAATTTTCCATAATAGGAATAATCACCACCATTACTTCTTGAGTTGTTACTTTATGTGATAATTACAACAACATAATGATAACAGTATCAATGACTAATATTCAGATGGCATTTGTTACACGTCAGGCACTGTTTTATGTGCTTTTACATGTATTGACTTCTTTAATCCTCACAATAAATTCATGAGGTAGAAACTCTAATTACCCCCATTTTACAAATATGGAAGTTGAAGTTTATAGCTTGCTCAAGGTTACACTGCCAATAAGTGGCAGAGCTGGGATTAGAACCTAGGTGGTAGAGTTCCAGAGTCTGGAGTTTAATCATTCACAATACTTTGCTGCCTCTCTAGCAAAAACTAAATGAATAAATGGATGAAGGAATGTGGCTCCACCCAAGCAGAATGAAAACACTGCCTTCAGATCTGGAAAATCTAGGTCCTTTTGTTTCCCTTCAGAAATAACTTGAAAGTGTAGAGTGTTTCTCTAGTTACTAAAATCACCTCCTCCCTGGCCCCACTCACCCTCACACCCCTACCAATGTGTACATCTGAAGAGAGTCCAGTTACCTAAAGTGTCACCTGCACTTAATTTAAGTGTCACTTAATTTATGCCAGTGAGCTGAAGGCTTCCACGTCAGCAACTCCTTCCCTAAGAACATCAATTTTTTTAAAAAGTGGAAAAACTAGGAAAGTGACCATTTCTAAACACAGCATTTACATAAGATGTCCTTCACCCTAAAATTATTCTCATGAGTGTAAACTAAAGACAGCAGAAGAGCATTTCCATCCCCCGCAGCTGACAAAAGGTCAAGTGTCAGAGCTGGCAGCCAAGCTTCTAAAATGGGGAATACTGTATCTGAGAGATAAAATAACATAGAGGTTAAACAAATGTCTGTGGTCAAACAGACCTGCACTGGAATTCTAGTTCAGCCACTGTTTTTACGAATGCAGACTACAGCTCTCACAAAATATCTGTTCCATAGGGTTGTTGTGAATAGGATGCAATGTACAATGTAAACACAGCACATGTGTCAGTGCCAAAATTTTTTTTTCTGACATTTCTGTTTCAGGAGGAGAGCACATGAACTGCCCCCAGTGAGAGCTTTCTCATTTCTGCTCTTAAGTTTTTAAAGGAGTTTCTGCATTCAGAGGCAGGAGTGATGTGCTTGTTAAGGGCACTAGCTCTGGGACTTGTAGCTCACGCTTACTAGCTGCATGACTTCTCTGCCTCATTTAAGATTAACTGTGAAATAGGGGTGATAATAATATTACCCATCTCAAAGTTTACTGAGGATTAAGCTAGCAAATATGTGAAAAATGTACAGGCCAGTGCCTGGAATATAGCAATGTATGGTAGATGTTAGTCATTACACTTGTCAGCAAATGGAGAATATAAAATTATTTTAGAATGTTAGAGCCAGAAGAACTCTTAGGAATCATTTCTAGTCCAACTCTCTTATTTAGTAAATGGTACCCAGGGAAGATCACAGCTGGCTATATGTTCTGACCAGTATTTAAACCCAGGCCTCCTGATTCCTACCCAGTGCTCACTCACACCATACCACTGCACTTCCTCTTCTTAATGAGAACATGCAGTCTCTCCTGTTTGCAAACCACCAGGCCAGCTTCTGGAACGAGCCCAAGCTACCTACACATCTGGGATAAAATCTTACTCATTAAGATTTTTGTGAACAACTGTGTCAGGTAGCACTTTTTTGGGAGGTGGGGTGGGTAGGCTATAATTTATTTCCCAAGAATCCATACTCAAGAATTACTAAAAAATGAAAGTCTGAAATATTAATTCCTTTCAGGAACAATAAATATTCTTTGGGAAGACTAATAATAAGCATTACCTAAATACTTTCCAAATTTGTAACACAATATTAAGAGCCTTTTGCTTTTTAATTAATCATCACAACACAGTCCCCCTGCCTCAAGTTGACCTCCTAGGTGCTCCTAGTTACTTGGTGTCCCCTGCTCACAGTGTCATGTAATTGCCTCCTTACTTGTCCTGATAGTCTTCAGGCTACCTCCCATTCCACATGCTTTTCTTACAATGTGAACTCAACATTTCCCTCTGTGGGGGTGGGAAGGTTAATGTCCCTCTCCCTTGAACAGGCCCAGACAGAGTACAGTGAAAGTGATGCTATGTGACTTGTAAAAGTAGATGATAAAATGCTACACAGGCCTGGCAGGGTAGCTCAATTGGTTGGAGCATCACCCCCGCACACCAAAAAAGATTTGATACCCAGTCAGGGCACATACCTAGGTCATGGTTCGATTCCAGCTAGTTGCATTTGGGAGGCAACCGATTGACATTTCTTTCTCTTTCTCTAAAATAAACAAACATATCCTCAGGTGAGGATTTTTAAAAATGCTATGCATTTCCACCTATTTTTTGGGGGGCAGTCACTCTTGAAATCCACCAGTCTTACTGTGAGGAGGCCCACACTAGCCCTTGAAGAAAGACCACATGGAGAAGTAACCAGCTCAGCTGAGGCCCCAGACATCATGGAATGGAATAACAGACCTTCCCCACTGTGTTTTGTTTAAATTCCTGAACCACAGAATTATGAACATAATAAAATGACTTCCTTATGACACTAACTTTTGGGGTAGATTATTTATACAGCAATGATAATTGGAATAACCACACCGACCTTCATGTCTAATAAGGAATAAAAATACTGAATACATGACTCCAAGTAGTTTCCTACACCTAACAGAATAACTGGAACAGAGTAAATTATTTATTGATGTCTGAGGTAGTTATCATTATGCCCATTTTTGTAGATGAAGAACAAAGCTTGGAGAAGTTAAGCAACTTGCTCCAGGCCTCTTAGCTGGTTAGTGGCAGAATAAATTGAAACTCAGATCAAAACCCACACTCCTGACACTACACTTCTGTCTCCCTTGGTACTTAAAATTTTACGCTAAATATACGGTAACCTGTTTTAAAATAGGATGGTCAGTATTTAAAACATTCTGGCGCAGTATAATTTAACATGCAATTTTATCACTGGGATGGAAACCCACATATCACCTTCTCAGAGAAGCAATCCCTGACCCTCCTAGTTCAAATAATGCCAGTTCCCTCATCCTTTCTAGCCTTTGTACTCCATTCAAGTTGCATTTTCTTTCTAGCATTTATCTCTTAGCTGAAATTGTCTTATTAACTCGTTCATGTGTCTACTCTCTCTGAGTTGAATTTAAGCTCGTGAAAACAGGAGTGCCCAAGACAGTGCCTGGAAATATGTTAAGTGATCAAAAATTACTTACTGGATTAAGGAGTGACTGTATTCAGGCACACTGAGTGTCCACCCAATCTCATCACATACCAATAAATGGGCAAATAAGGGGATAAGAGAAAAATAGATTGTAAGCAGCAGGGTCATTCCATACAGTAAGGTCAGTACAAAAAAAATGGAAGGAGAGGGGAATCAATGGGTGATGTTGGGTGAATTACATCACTCACCCACCTAAAAAAGCATAAACCCTGGGTTTCAATGAAGATGTCAGTTAAAGGGGTGGAGTAGGGAAGTCACATCTCTTATCTTCCCTTCATAAAAACTGTCCCCTCAGTCCTCAAAAACAATTCATTTTCTTCAGAGACACTGATTGAACCACAGGAGGGACGATTGTTGGCGACCCATCATTATACCTATCCTCTTTTAAGCCCTTCATTTTGCACCAATCACCCCTTCCTGGAATGCAGACGCTGTTCCCCCCAGGGCAAGGAGGAAGCAGCAATCTAACTCAAGGAAGAGGGTAACTTGGAGAATCTTCAGACCCAGGGCAAGGATCTCTGGATGTGCAGGTCCCCAAAGGCCGTATTTCTCCTAGCAGTAAAAGTGGCGGTCCCTTAGGACCTACCTACAAAGTGCTAAGCACTATGATGGGCTACGGCCATTCTTTACCGTAAGCCAAGAACAATTTCCCCATCATATCATTCCCCAGACCCGCTACTCCCTACCCTAAGAAATCTTCAAACTCAGGAGCGGTGGGAGAAGATAAAAAGGAATATGGTGTGACACAAGAGATGGAACGGGAGCGGGTGGGGGTCATGTTAAGACGAGAAGAGGGTTGTACTAGGCTGAGACCCAGAATAAGTAAAGATTAAGATAAGAACGCGGTCTGACCCTTTCCAAGCCCAGTATGTCCATCAGAAGAGGTGACCAGGAGCAGGAAACTGAAGCCCAGCAAGCAAGTGGCCCCGAGACCAGGCCGCAGCTCCATGGTGGTGCGAGGGACCACCGGGCTAAGCAGACGCAGGGCTGGATTCCTAGAACGGCCGTGCCGGTTCCCAAGTGCGGCTCAATCCAAGCCCCCCTCACACCCGTTCCCAGATTTTTTTTTTCCCCTAACTCTGAAGGAAGTGATGTTAAACGGATGTGGGTGGTGCCTCTGGGGTCCGGATTGTGACTGAGTGAGTTTAAAGGTGCAGGTCACGTAAAAGGGTACGGGTGTTGTTCTCAAGCGCACGTTGCTTCCCCCTCCCCCACCGTAGGGATTTTGGACGTCCACCCGGAGCACCTAGAGGGAAAAGGTGGGCCGAGATAGTTGGGGGTAGTAGGGCTGGGAAGGAAGCTTCATTGAGCCATTTCTCTTTGCGTCCTTCAGCAAGCTAGCCACGCCCCCTAAGACAGCTGCATTTAATATTCACAATGCAAATTCTTTCCTTTTTTTTGTCTTCTGACGCAAATTATTGATCGCCCAAGTCAGCCCCTCCAAACAGATAGTCCCTTGGCCCCATCACTTCCCCCGCCGCAAATATAAAAGACTAGACGACCGGATTTCATTCTCAGGTTCTCGCTTAGGTCTCCTGGAGACTTGGGAAACCCTGTTGCGTGGTACCTGGTTTCCTTGTTTGCAAGAATGCCCCTTGCTGGAGAAGCGCTGGACCTTATTTTCCTTGCCACTCAGTGCTTCCGTCGGGGATTATGCAACTAACTCGTGCCAGCTCCGAAAAAACCCAAATTTGGTACCTTACTGCAAAACTGACCTAGCTTTTCAGTGAACCAGGACAAAAAGTTACTTCAGGCATTTAAAGTGTTAACACCCCTTTCAAAGCTTCTTCTGGTTAAATCTACTTGTTTTCGTTGTTTTCAAACTTTATGGGTTGAGTATTTCTCTTCAGTTTTTCCTGATGCATAACTGGTCAAACTTCCCGTCTCTTCTGACTGGAGACTAGCTGAGTTTGACAGTGCATACTTAACGACTAGTAAAAAACGTCTGACAACGTACACACGCAAAGAAAAACACACACCGCCCTTTTTTAGGCTCCCTACACATTGCAGGCACCTACACAATGGAATGCCCGCAAGACTGCAAGCTCCAGAATGCACCGCGGTCACCAGCCCCTGCCACCCCTCTATTGGGAGGCGCAGAGCAGGCTGGGCCCTGTAGTTTGTATATGCTCTCCCCGGATAGGTTGCTCTGGTGAGGGCCGCGGTATCACGTGGACTCCGCTCCCGCCGCCACCGCCTCCGTCGTCTTTCTCTGTCTACACTGAGGCAGCCATCTTGCTCTTGCCGCGTGCTGGTGTTTGAGGACCCTCCCTGCTTCAGGTGAGACCCCCGGCAGTCCCGCCACTCCACGGCCATAGGCCTCTGCGCACGGTCTCCCCCCCCGCCCTCTTCTTCCGACACCCGCCAAGCTCTCGGGCTGCCACTTCCGCCGTGGCGCGTGAAGTGGGGGCGGAGGCGGCTAGCCTGGCCTGTCGGTCACCGGCGGCGCAGCTGGGGGTCGGCACCTGAGGGAAAGTCCCCAGCACCACCGCCCCCTGTGGGGGCGAGCGGGCCCGCGCTCTCGCCGCCCAGATCCAGCCCCGGGTGGTTCCCTACCTCTGTCCTGTTACTCTTGCTATTTACACAGTGCTGTGAGCTTTGAGCTGTATACACGGCCAGTTTGTTGTCATCTCATTTGTTCCTCCTACAGATAGGGAAACTGAGGTAGCAGGCTCCGGGCCCTAGCCTCTGAACCGAATTACATTGCAACGCTCTTCACCTCCTAATGGCAGTATTTGTTTATCAGTCGTCGTCCTACTCTTGAAACAGTGCCTTGCCCATCTGCATAGCCCCATCACATTGCTTGATGCTTAGTATAAGCTGTCAGGAAACTGATGATTGACCGATAGACACAGTGTTGTACAGCTAGGAATGATGGTCTCAACTTCGTTTCCCACGTTCTTTATATCACGTTCTGTATATCATTATATCATAGCTGTCCCCTCGAGATTGACGACAGTAGTTACTAGTTTTTGCATATCTACTGAAAGCCTACCCCGTGCTATTGAGAACCTTTAACCATTAAAAAAACCCTATGAAATGTGTGGTGTTGCACCTTTTCTAGTACAGAAGGAACATTGTTCAGAGAAGTAAAATACCTTTCAGAAACCTTACGTGGTAGAACGTTGATTCTTCTGATGCCAAAGCCGATGCCTCTCTTAAAGAAACCCCACATAATAAAAAAAAAAAAAAGTCGGGACTAAAAGTAGAAATTATTTTATCTCGGTAAACATAATGTATGTGAAAGTGCCTACTATAATGCTTGGAACTTAGGCACTCAATAAATACTGAGTATAAACTCATTGTTTATACCCTTTTTTGAGTCCTTGAGGAAAGGGCTAAAAGATTCTAGGATCCCCAAGAAAGAAGTCATTAAACATACGGCATTAGGAAGTATTGTATTTTGAAACTAGAAACTGAGTTTTCCCTTCTGGGCTCTCATTTGCAAATCAATTAAATTGAGAGGGAAGCGAACTGTTCGTAATTCATGTTTTTACCCTCCTGGCTGCTCTACTGTATTTGAGATGGACTCACAAGAATTACAAGTTGATTGAGGAATAGGGAAGTAAACCAGATGATCTTTGACCTTTAGTCCAGATTCTTTCTGAGCCTGACATTTCTCATAGACAAAGTCCAATCCTCTTTCCTACTTGAATTCAATACACCCCCACCTGCTAATAGACAAAGGACCACCCTTCTTCCTTCCCTACCTTCTTGTGCTTCCAACTTCCCTAAAATGCCTTTTTTCTGAGATAGCTGCCTGGGAACAAGTTCTCTGTTTTCCTGATTACCTGAGATGGAATCTATTCTACACATTGATATAAATAGTTAATTTTGTTGCTTTTGTTTCAAACAAGTCAGGATTCTTTATCTTGACTTCTGTCCCTTCTCTTCCATCTCTTCCTGGGGATTGTCACTTCAAAATACATAAGAGTCCCAAAAGGTTTACCCTATGTCTAGTTCTAATATTTTCCCTGTGCCCCTTTTTTGTAAAAAAATTCCTTAGGCTCTTTGTTAGTTCACTACATCTTCATGGCCAATTTCTTTGAGAAAAGTGAATATTGGTCTTTTCTGTGGATACTGAGTATAGATACTGGGATTTACATCAGCACATATAAGTCTACAAGTTGAGGTTGGCACACACTGAAGACTTCTGGTTTTGTACTCTAATCATACTTCCTTCAATGGAAGTGTGTTTTTAGTTGCTTGAGCATTGTGATACACTGGTGAGCTAAGACCTAAGGAATCATAAGTTCTAAATTATTTGATTAAGCTGCACAATTAGGAAAATGAAGACTATAAATAAATACTGGATGAATATAAAAATAAATGTTATTTGAGAACTGGGATTTATTTGGCCTTAAAGCAGAGATATATACAAGTTAGTGTAAGTAGAGAGTCAGAATACAGGATGTTTTATACTAATATAATCTTTGATTCTCTTTCATTTCTCAAGTGAAAACAATCTTTTTCATCTGAATGATTATGAAGAAGAGAAATGACAAAGATTTGATAACAGCCTTGTACTTCTATATTCCATCTCACAGCTCAATAATGATCTATTGATCCACAGAACTAGTAAAACAATACTTTAACGTTGGCTTTTATTTATATAGTGTGGAATGTTACAGCCCATTATAAACTTAAGAACTTTTTTCCTTTGTACAAGTATCACTAACCATACAAGGATTCCTGACTTTATAATGTTCTTAGAATTTTCAAAATTAAGTTTAGCTTTAAAGAGCTTATATTTAAGAGTCTCTTCACCTCCTCCCCCCAAAAAATTTTAATATTAATGTGGCAGAGATATGTTTTTGTCAAATTGTGCAGTGAGGCATTACACCCTGAATGCAAGAGTATCTTGACAAGTATGACATACTGTATCAGTGCAAGGTATTTGATGAACTTGGTGGGAAGGCCTACAGAAGCACTGAACATCTAAAAATCTGGTTCTCTTTCCCTGTTATTAACATACCATCTGACCTTGAATAAAGGACACAGCTACCTCATAGCTTGAGAATTAGACAGCTTATTGTTGAATTTTTCTTTGTCTAGTTGGGTTTATTTTTTTTCTCCAGTCTTCTATTTATGATTTACAAGGAATACAGAATATGATTTGGGAGAAAAATGTCTAAAGGTTGTGCTGATAAAATTTGGTTAACAGCTCTCTGTTGTAAAAATCTTTGAGGGAAAAACTGGCTTGACTACAGAGATTTTATAACTGGTTAGGTTTTACTAATGCCAAAGTACTGAATCATGCTTTAAAGGAGGGATCTTCAAATAGGTAACTTAGAAACCCGTTCTATTTTCTGTTTGTATATTCGACTCCTTTGTGGTATTATTTAATTTTGATTCTTTTACTATCTGGTTCATGAAGCTCAAAAAAGTTATTAATATTTATTAAGTATATAGACAGTATTAATATGATCATAGTGGTAATGAATACTGCAAGCTCAGGTACTGTTGCATAAACAGTTATTTTATTTTGGTAAAACAGTGACTTTAACAAATCTATTTTTCCCCCCATAGATTTACCACAGCATGAATCAAGAAAAGTTAGCCAAACTTCAGGCTCAGGTCCGGATAGGGGGCAAGGTGAGTGTGGCATAAGAAAAATTGATAGGAGAATGTATTATTACCAGATAGTGTTGTTGTTGTTGTTATCATTATTATTTTGGATTTGTGGTCATTGAAAATCTAAAATCTTTTTAATAATCAAGATCAAACCACATTACAAATTGAAAATAACTTGTCTAATTCTAAAATAGATAACTAGAAGACTTCTCTCTCTGGCACCTTTGTTTGAATTTTCTTACTATCTGGTAGTTATGTGACATGAACAAGCTACCCAACCTTGTTAAGCTTCCATTTTCACATCTGCAAAAGAGAAATAATCCTACATAAGATGCTCCTAAAAATTAGAGTAATATTTATAAAACACCTAACATGGTGTCTGGCACAGAACAGATCTGCAGGGCATCCCAGATGTTAAGGTTACCTCATCTTGACTGGATACTTTTACCAGTATAGTTTGGTTTACAAGTGGTTGAACTAGAGATGTTCAAGCTGACCGTACATTTTGTTCATTGCTAGGTTTTTCCCCCAAATTTCTTGCTTGTATGAACATGAGCATTCTTATATACTTTGAAGCCTAAGGAAGAGCTAGTTCTGAACACCAAAAGTCTTTGATGCCCTTCAGCTCTGGCCCTGGGCTCAAGAAGAATATTCTAACCTTATGTCTGCCCAGTACAATTTTTTCTAAAGGAAAAGCAAGAACAGTCCTTATCTCTGACCTGGGGAGGGGTAGGTAGGACACTGTATAGCAGCCCCACAGTGTCATTTACTTTGATGATAACCACAGCTCCTGGGGAGGGGACAGGCGATGGTAAAGAAAGAAGTGTCTAGTACTTTCTCCTTTCATAGTGATACAGTTATATGACTTTGGAGTCATATTAGCATTCATGTAACCAAAGTAGTCACATTGTTACATCAAGTGTAGTGTCATGTACCAATGGGAAAACTAGGGATATTCAAGAACCATAGAACATACCTAAAAGAGTTTATGCAGCACATCACTATTATATATATTTTTATATATATACATACACACACACACTAACTAGTTTATTGAGCACCTACTGTGTGCCAAACACATAGAAAAATAAGGTCTCCTTCTCTTGGCACAGCTCAGCTTGGAAGAGGGACATCCTTACAATTATTCTATAGAGTTATAAATGTTAAAATGAAGTACAAGGCACTCTTGCCTAGGAGAGACAAGGAAGTCATCACTGAGCTGAGATTTGAAGAATAAGAATTTATCACTAGGTAGACAGGTGAGAGGGTAAATGGGTAGGTTGAAAAGAGATTATCATTCTCACATATGCAAAGGCACAAAAGTTGTTGAGATAATATGGTGCTTTAATGGGATGGTTTGCTTTAGCTTGGTACAGCTAGAATTTATAGTATATAATTTGGGTTTGCATTATATTCTTATATGCCATACTAAGAGCTGAGGATTTTATCCTAGGGACAAGGAGCATCTATTGAAGAATTTTAAGAAGGAAATAAAAGTCATTTTAGAAAGATGACTGCTGGCAGTCTGGAAAATGGAATGAAATAGAAGTTTGCATAGAGGAGAAAAATTGAGAGACTACTGCTATAATATGTGGAACACAAATTTAGGGGTTGGAATTGACATGACTGATAGTATATGGGGGATTAAAGGAGGAGAGGAGTCTGGGATGACCCCTTATTTCTGGCTTTAGAGACTGGATATATGATGGTGCCACTAGCTAAAACTTAGGAAATATAGGAAGAATAGTTTGGTGTATTGATAAGCTTTTAGACATGTTCCGTTTGAGGTATCTGAGGATCATTTGAGTTGAGGTATCCAGCAAGCAATTAAGTTATCCTTGAGTCAGGAATGTTTCACAAATAAATGACCATCTATGTAAACAGTCACTCCAGTCCATCTTTCAGAAGCTAGATTTCATCACCTCTGCTGCTACTCACAGAGCTCTCTTCCACTCCCACCAGAGTTGCTGAAAGTGAACTTCTGCCTACCCTCAATAAGTCTGAGTACTACTGCAGGAGTTACTCGGAGACTGAAACTCCCTTTCCCCTTACTCCTGCGATGCCTCAAAAAGGTTTAGCCCTCAAGACTTAGGCTGCTTTTGTTAGTTTTTCAGCTCCGGTTTAGGTTTCATTTTTATAAACTGGCCTGGGAATTTTATCCCTTATTTTATTTTTATTTTTTACAAAATTTTTTTATTTTTTCCATTACCAGTTATTTCCATTCCATCTTCCACCTCCACGCACCCTGACAATCACCACACTGTTGTCAGTGTCAGTGAGTTCATTTTGTTTTTTGTTCCATCCCTTGACCCCCAAGCCCCCACCCGGAACTGTCAGCCTGCTCTCTATTTTGCTTATTAGTTCAGTTTGTTCATTAAACTCCACATATGAGTGAAATCATATGGTATTTGTCTTTCTCTGAATGGCTTATTTCACTTAGTGTAATGTTCTTCAGGTCTACCCATCTATCACAAAGGGTAAAATTTTCTTCTTTTTTTACAGCTGAATAGTGTTCCATTGTGTAAATGTACCACAGCTGTTTTATCCACTCATCTACTGATGGACAGTTGGGCTGCTTCCAAATTTTGGCTATTATAAATAATGCTGCAATGAACATAGGGGTGCATATATTCTTTTGAATTGGTGTTTCAAGTTTCTTCAGATAAATTCCCAAAGCTGAGTTTCAATTTACAAAACTCAATACCAACACCCTCCCCCCCCAAACAATCCAATTAAAAATGGGCAAAGGACCTAAATAGACACTTCTCCAAAGAGGACATACAGATGGCCAATAGACATATGAAAAGGTGCTTAACACCACTAATTATCAGAGAAATGCAAGTTAAAACCACAATGAGACATCACCTCAGACCTGTCAGAACTGCTGTCATCAGTCAAAAAATAAGTGCTGGTGAAGATGTGAAGAAAGGGGAACCTTCTGCACTGTTGGTGGGAATGCAGATTGGTGCAGCCACTGTGACCTCAAAAAATTAAAAATGGAACTGCCTTATGACCCAGCTATTCCACTTCGGGAAATTTATTTGAAGATACCCCTTATTTTAAATAGCATTTCAGTGGAAAAAAATGTATTTAGAATTTCAGAGTACCTATTTAGAAATGAGACTTTCCTATCTTAATTTTCAACCTACTTGCTTAGGCCAAAATTCTAAACATCATTCTAGATTCCCTTTTTCCTCTTATTTGACATCCAGTGCATCAGCAAGTCCTGTTCTTCTGACAGTCTGAGCTCTCCCCATCTCCACTGCCACAATCCTCATCTCTCCATCAGGACTGCTACAGTAGCTTCCTGGTTGATCTCATTATGGTTCATTTTCCACAGCAACCTCAATCATCTTTTAAAATCGTAAATCAGATCAAGTCATTTCTGTGCTTAAAATGGCTTCCAATGGCTTTCTATTGCAACTGGAATAAAATCCAAATTCTTTCTGTGGCATTCTAGGCTACATGACCTAGCCCTTGCCTATCTTTCTGATTTCATTTTCCTCCTCTTCCTTTCCTATTGTTCACTCTGCTGTAGCCATACTGGCCTGCTTTCTCTGTCTAAACACAATAAGTTCATGAATTTCATTCTGTTTGGCTCTCTCTTCCCCTAGATTTTCCCATGGGTCTCAACTGTTATGTCATCTCTTCAGAGAGGCCTTCCCTTAACATTCTTCTTTTTTCTATCTCACATAGTGTCTTTATTTTTTTTTAACTTAGCTCCTACCCAGTACTCTTATCACTGTTTTCTTAATACCCTTAACTCAAATGATATAATTTATGTATTTATTGACTTTATACTCCCACTATAATATACTCCCACTATGTTCCTTGAAGTAAGAACTTGATGTTTTTCATTCCTGGATTCTAGGACTCTAGAATACTCGCATAGTAGGCATTTGATTCTTCTTCTTTTCTAAGATTTTAGTTATCCATTTCTAGATAGAGGAGAAGGGAGGGAGAAACGGAGAGAAACATCAAAGTGTGGTTGCTTATCTAGTGCCCCTACTGTAGACATGGTCTACATCGCAGGCATGTGCCCTGACTGGGAATAACACTGGCGATCCTTCAGTTCAGAGTCTGGTGCTCGATCCACTGAGCCACACCAGCCAGGGCAGCATTTGATTCTTAATATTGTCATAATCTCCAAAGTTTCAGAATATCTTTAGACCTTTTTGTCAGGGGGTGGTAGGTACTATAAAAATGTATTCCTTGTAATGTTTGAAAGTTGTTGCAAAGGACACTGAATTGTCCTGAAGTTATAAATTGTTTTTTTATTAGAAACCTTGAAACATAATATGTTGAGATGATAAAGGCTGGATATTGGAAAGAAAAAGAAGTGGCTAGAACTGACCTTCAAAAATCTGGATTATTGTGACAAACATAACTCTGAGCATTATTAATCATTACTATTCAGTCAGCAATTTCTTATGTGGGTTTTTGTTAAGAGAACTATGGTTAGGAAGACATCTGATTGTAGTTCCCAGATACAAGGCATGCTAACCCTTCTGTTTGGTTATTTTTCAGGGTACAGCTCGCAGAAAGAAGAAGGTGGTGCATAGAACAGCTACAGCTGATGACAAAAAACTTCAGAGTTCTCTAAAAAAACTGGCTGTGAATAATATAGCTGGTATTGAAGAGGTATGATCACTTTGTAAATTATTAAATATGTGAACAAATAGCATATTCACAAATAATTATCCACACTTTTTTAAAGATTTTATTTATTCACAGAGAGGGGAAGGAAGGGAGAAAGAGAGCAAGAAAAACACTGATGTGTGAGAGATATACTGATCAGTTGTCTCTTGCATGCTCCCAACTGTGGGCCCAGCCGCAACCCAGGCATGTGCCCTGACTGGGAATTGAACAGGTGACCTTTTGGTTTGCAGGCTGGCATTTATTCCACTGAGCCATACCAGCCAGGGCTAATTATCCACATTTTTTTAAAGATTTTATTTATGTATTTATTTTTGAGAGAGCGCAGTAAGGCAGGGAGAAAGAAATGGAGAGAAACATCGATGTACGAGAGAAACAACAATTGGTTGCCTCTCACATGCCCCAGCTGGGACCTGGCCCACAACACAGGCACCTGCCCTCAGCAGGAATTGAATCAGCAACCTTTTGGTTCACAGGCCAGTACTCAGTCCACTGAGCCATATCACCCAGGGCTATCTACACTTTTAAATGTAAAATATCAGCTTAGGAGAATCTGATATTATCACTCAGCTATCTTGGAAGGACTGTAGCTATTGAATTTACTTATTGTATAAAATTGAGTGATTGTCCAAAAATGATTTTGGTAGACAGATAAGGAATTCATATTTTCAGACTGAAAGTATCTGCATGTGTGACAAAATTATGGAACTCTCTTAAATTTTAACATAAAATAAGATTATTTTTTAATAACATAGAAATAAACCCCAAGATTTCTTCAGATACAGTGGACTTTTTTCCCCCATAAGAGCACCATTCTACTCTGCAAGTCTCTCTAATTGTTACCTCATCCAAGAAGCGCTAGCAGTAGCTTTCCATGGATTTTTAATAATTTTATTATATTTTGATGATACTGTTTTTCTCAAATATGAAGCTAAAGATTAATGTTATTACAAAAGACAATCAAGAAAAATTATATTAACATCAACTATTAGTAATGTTACCATCTAGATCTACTTCTATCTAAAGATTCCATTTCTGATAGTAACCACTGTTTAAATTGCCACTGCCATAAGTTAAGAGTTAATTATATCATTACTATGTGTGGTACCCACCTCAGCAAAGAAAGGAGAAGTAACCTACTTATACCCTGTATTATTGATCACCTCCCATCAGAATTCATTATTTACCCTATTATAGATCAAAGAAATCCCCATCACTGTTTCTGAGGACATTGCTGTTTTTCCTGTTTTAGGTCTTAATGCAGGTGTTATTTCCTCCCAGAAACCTTCCTGTAGCACACATACATATTTGTGCAAAGGAGGGTTAGATGCTTTTCCTATGTTCCTCCATAATACTCTGTTTTTAATTTTATTGTACTATTTATTATACTGAATTGTGAATTCAGTTTTGTTGGTGTTGCCAATTCAGTTCTAACTTCTTGAAGAGTCATAGCTCCAGAGCATCATACAAAAAATTAACAGTACATGATAGGCATGTACATACTCTCGCTCTTGCATGCTGCTGTGTGTGCACATGTGTGCTGTCTTCCAACCCTCACAAACTAGTTGTACAGAGAAAATATGCATAAAGATAATTAACAGAGCAAGTTAACAGCTGTAATATTTCTGAATGTTTGAACCTAAGATGGGAAGGAATTTTACTTTTTTCCTTCTTTCCTTCTTTCTAAAATTGATTTTTTAAGAACCAAGATACAACATTTTGCATATATAAAATAATATTGTTTAGGAATATCCAGTATGCTATATATAATCTGGTTTACCTCAAACATTATGTTTTACATTACTATATTTAAAGTAATATTTTTTAAATTTTTAAAAAAAAATGATGTGCTTGATTTAAAAACAGTTATTAGGAGAAAAAAGAAAGTACTGCATTAAATGTATACATGAAAACATACAGTTTTCAGAAACACTAAGATATCAAAAATATGTCTTAGAAGAAGCACATTAAGTAGGATTTTGTTTTTAATTTGGGATGTTTTAAACTTGTTACATAGTGCTGAATGCTGAGGAATATACTATCTTTTTGTTGTTTCGCAGTTTAAGTAAAATCTTTTGAAAAGACACAATTGCCAAAAATAATGTTACCATGTTTCCTATACTTAGACCTTGAAACACCAAAAAAAAAAAGAAAAGAAAAGAAAAGAAAGTATTCAGTTTGGTGGGTGAGGAACAGGGAGATCAGTGGTGGGTTTTAAAAACTTGTTGAATGCACTTTTACCAAGTAAAATTTTAATCTTACTTTCTAGGCTGAAAGAAGTCAGTATTCGTGATTTCTTTCTCTTCCTGAAGCTTCATTTAAGTCTTCCTTAGAAACTTTAAAAACTGAAAGACTGTTTGGATTGAGACAGGCTTCTCTGGTTTTTTATGTATGCATTAGTTTGTTGATTTGGTAAAATAATTATATATAGATTTCTTTTACATGTAACCAAAGAGAGAAATTCAAAGCTGTCAAAAAGTAAAGGGCAGGGGAGTGTCACAGATGGTTTTCATACAAAGCCAAGTAAATAACCAAGTTTTAGGAAGGAATTCCTAGGTGAATTCCAAGAGTAATCCAGAACTAAATTTCTGGAAATGTTTTATGTTCTGTGACATTTGAAGATATTTGGATGTACTTCTTATTTGGTAATCTAGTTGGGTATAGTGACTGTGCTGTCACTTTTCTTCCACTGATAACATGAGTCTATCAAAAATAGGAGCTGTTCCATTTCTCAGAAAAAATCAATTTTATCAGAATTATTTGATGAAAAATGTCACCAAAAATCTGCCTGATTTATTTGGTCTAATTGCTTCATAGAGTTTTACTGTTACATTCAGCTTCTAAACTAGGGTATAATTCTGCCTCTATGAAACCTTCTCTATCCTACCAGGGATAATTAACACTTTCTCTGTACTTCTGCTGCCCTTAGCTTAAACTGCTCTGCTATGATACATTGATTATTACAGCCTCGTATTGTGAGTTATAATGGTTACTTATTAACCAAGTTGCCTGTTTTTAGATTATAAGAATCTTGACAGAAGGAACTATGTTTATTTAGCATTTATCACATGCTGACTCCCATGATGAGATATCTTATGCTTATTAAGTTTGAGATACTGATTATTCCAGGAGGAACTGTTCTGCAGCAAGTTAGTCATAAGGAGCTGGAGCTCAGGAGAAAGTTTAGGGCTGGGAGTATAAATTTTGTAATTGTACACATAAGTTTTACTGTCTGTATTTTTTTCTTTTTAGAACACTTCATTGATGTTGCCAAATTACTTTTCAGAAAGGATATGCCATTTTACACCATCTACAGCATAAAGAACTCATCAGACTCTTGCCACCAGAGCATAAGAGAAAATGATCCCAGCATATCATATAGTATAATGACAGTTGTTAGCTTTAGCTTATAACAACAATAATAGTTTAGACTAGCCTTTAGAAATGAACATGTGCTAGCATAGAAGGACTGAATGAGAAAGATACTGACTTATGGGAGTACGCAAAGCCCATAATCCTCAAAATATGATATCCCTTAGCCTCACATTTAAGTGCCAGTACAGGAAGGAGTGGCAATAAAACTTAATTTTAAGATAACTGTCAATTTTTAGAACTGTCACTACTTAGCCTAGCGGGGACAAAAAAAACAACACACAGAAAAATTTAAACAACTCTCTGAACTGAGAGGGCATTTGTTAGCTAGTGCTCTGCAGTCAAGTATAACTTTGTGAACCTCCTATTGCCTTAAAAACTGCTGTGTAGGAATAAAACAAGCATTGGATTTATCAGATAGAAGGCTGCTGTGATTAATATGTGGACCCTACTCAGAGGCCAGGGAAGGCTGGGATTTTAAAAGTTTAGATACCAGCATAATGATGCCACACAGCAGATGCCAGGAATGACCTAAAATGGCCCTAAGTTTGTCCTGACCAGGTAGATAAGTTGGTTACAGCATCATCCCAATATACCAAGGTTGTGATTTCAATCCCAGGTCAGGGCACATGCAAGAATCAACCAATTAATGCATAAATAAGTGGAACAACAAATGGTGCGCTCTCTCTCACTCTCTCTTTCTCTCCCCTCCACTTCCTCCCTCCTTCCTTCCCTCTCCCTTCCTGTCTCCCTAAAATCAAATAAACTTTTAAACAGATTTTAATAAAATAAAATGTCCTAAATTCTGTGAGACAGTCTAGTTGATTTTGAAAAGCCAGAACAGTAGGAAAAGTCAGGCTAGAGAAATACCCTAGATGGTTCTGGGCATCTTTATTGAGGAGCATTACTGGTGCTATTTCTAAACCTTAAGACAGCATCCATGATTTAGAATAAATTCTATATTTAGGCGGTGTCCATTCATTCGGCAAATCTGAGTGACTATTACGTGCTGGATACTCGGGGGACATACTCTGTCTAGTAAGGCATGGTCTCTTATCTCAAGGAGTTCATCTCTAATAAGGTCAAAAACTCACAAACATAATTTTATTAGAACAGTTCTAATTACTTGTAATACCCATAAAGTATAGAAGGTGCATAAATAACCTTAAGTTTAGAAGCATCTGACCCAAAGATTGGATAAATGGGAAATTACAAGGTGGAGAAGGAGGAAAAGGTTTTTCTAAAAAGTAAAACCTTTTACTTTTGCACTAGGCATGAGAGGACAAAATACTTTCTGGTAACTACAAGACATGTCAGTATTGTTAGAGCAAAAAATAAGAGCAAGGGCATCTGGTGTTTTGGACTAGGAGTTTCAAAAATGTCTCCTCTATTGTTCAAGTAGCATCCTTTTACATTCAACTACCTATTAAGTGGGAAAAACATTTTGACATAAAGGAGCTCTTTGTTTAAAAAAGGGTATAGTAGCTAATTTAATAGTCTGTTTACCTGTCTGCTTCTTGTTCTTATACTGTATGTAGATTGTAGATTGTATGATTTTAGACCAAACATCAATAAAATCACCAGGAAAAAAGTGAACTCTCCATATGAAATGCATGCAATTTGCTTTGTGAGTTTAATAAGTTCCTTAGCCCTTCTTTTACCTCTAAAATAGTGGGGCAGGTGTCTAACTGATCAGCCCAACAATTCATCCTTTAATAGTTTCTAATCGCTTGTGTCTAGGAGCCTTATATAACCATGTCATTTGCTTAGGAGAGAGGAAGGAATGTTAGACAAATAAAATATTTTGGCCTTTTTAACTTCTAGTATTTTATTCTCTGTATGCTAAAATTAACTTGCCACCCCTTTTTGCACCTTTTTATTCATTTTTTCAATACGACCTCATTTAAAACAACCATTAATAAATTTATTTCCATTTCAGTCTTAAGTGGAATTTATCTTGCTTTTTACACTAAACTCAAGGTATTTCAGCCTACAAAGACCTACATCAGGATATAAAATATGACTTAACATTTAGCCCTTGGGAAAGAAGCTTGAACAGAAGGAAAACTCTTGAATTTGTTTATTCTTTTTGGTTCTGGGTTGGCCTATTATTTATTTTGTAGCTAGGAAGATATATATTATCCATGTATCTTTGCTGTTTTCCTTTTGCATTTTCTATTTGCCTATATTTTGAGATAAATAATTTTCTAGAAAGTTTTATGGGACCACAGAATTGAATTTTTATCAGCAAATAAGCATTTTAAGAATGTGAATGACATCATAGGAAGGAAATTAAACAGAAAGTTAAGAAACTCAAATTTAGTTCTGAGTTTGCATGTAACCAGCTATTTGTTCTTGGGTATGTTGCTTAACCAAGAGCTCATGTCTCCAGTATCTATTTCCTTCACAACAGATTGACTAGAAGTTCAACAAATACTAGGGCCTGAGTTTAGGGGGAACAATATCTATTTCAAGTCTCCTATGATTTTAACATCTGTAAATTTTAAAAAATCTTAAATACCAATATTTGAGACTCTTTTCATACTTGGAACTATTGTAGAAATCCTTTATTGAATTATGTGATTGGTCTTGATTTGGAAAATATAGTCCTACCATATCTTTATTCTTTTCCCATACTAAAATTATGTGATTCTAGGGTAGGTCCAGAGCAACATCCCATTTCATATCCACTGTGCCACCTTTTTTCTCTTTCAGAATTTCAGCCACTTTAACATTAAACTTTTCTAACTAAACTATAATTCTCTTCAGAACTGTATATCTCTTTCTAAAGTTAACATAAACTATTTTTAACTCATGATGATATTTGTTAAAACAGCTAGATTTGAATGCTTACTGTGTATAATGCGTATAATAGAACCTTAAAGTACAATACTGAAAGAGGGATGGGTATAGAATTGAAAAGTGATTATGTCAGAAAAAAACTGGGAAATTATTTGTGGAGTAAAGTTACAGTTTTCCAGGGAATTTGCCTTTATTTTCTCTGTGTTCCAGGTGTTGCCTGAAATTTAGACGCCCCTTTCTTCCCCTTCCTTTCTGGTGCTGTCTGTCAGTGGTGGTGATCACCTCTGAGGAAGAAAAGCCCACTTCCACTGACCATGGAGAACACTCAGCATCTCTGCTTGATTGTGACAAGGGCAGTTTTTGGATGGATCATGAAATGCTTCTAAAGTAGCCAAGAGTTAACTCTCCTAACCTTTTTACATAATAAGCATGTTACCACCAAGGTAACTTACCCAGTGGAGTCAACTATGTAGTGGAATCACATTATTTACACATTTAACTTATGCAAATTCAGTTCTACTGAAACACAGAAAGTACACAAGTGAGAGAAAAATAACATTTTAAATAGCTCAATCTTCTTTTTCAATTAGTCCAAGGCCATGTGATAAATCCAATCTGAAACAGTCAAAATTCATATTGGTAAAAGCTATAGAAAGAATGTGAGGATGGTTCTAAAGGTTTCCTAGTAATTGATAAAGCAGGTCCAGGTGGGCAGGCAAGTGGGTGGGAGAGGTACTTTCACATTTACAAGAGTTGTTGAAGGTTGTTGAGAAGCAGTACGCAAGAATTAGAGGAACTGATAAAAATCCTTTACACAGAATGACATGAAGAGAACAAGTTGAAATCTTTGTAAATTTACTAAGAGTTAAAATGAGTGAAATATCTGATCAATTACATTTCTGAGTGTTCTTTATGGATTTTCAGTGGTTATTTTTACCAGACACTGTTACCCCATTATAACCTGTCCCCTAAGATGCTACCTCACTAAATGGTATCTGTACCAATTTAGTTTGATAGTGTATACTGAGTAAGATAATGGCTATTTCATTAAGAAGCCAGTTCTTGGCTGATTATTACATTTTTTTAATGTGGGCATGAACTTCTTTCTCATAGAAGTCTTGAATTTAAAATGTAGATTCTTTGACCATCCTAGTAATCTGCCATCTACACCATTTTACCTTGTTGTTAGGATCTTTTTCCACCCATACCCACTGCTTAGATAATTACTACCTTGGGATTGCATAACTACCAAGTTGAAAAAAAAATTGGCTAAACTATTTTTTAAAAAGATACTGTTTTAGTTGTATCTATTTTGTAAAGTACCTTTTTCTTTCATGATCATACAGGTAAACATGATTAAAGATGATGGAACAGTTATTCATTTCAACAATCCCAAAGTCCAAGCTTCCCTTTCTGCCAACACCTTTGCAATTACCGGTCATGCAGAAGCCAAACCAATCACAGAAATGCTTCCTGGAATATTAAGTCAGCTTGGTGCTGACAGCTTAACAAGTCTTAGGAAGTTAGCTGAACAGTTCCCTCGGCAAGGTAGGTATTTCAATTTAGTACTACTTTTCCTCCCAACCTTAATTAAAGAACCTATTTATATTAAAAGGTGTTCCATTACTGGGAGGATTTGCCTGTGTATATATTCTATTTTTATAATGTTACTTGTATGCTTCATAAATTATTTAGTTTGTTTCTTTAAATATTATACAATGTGGCATAGGGAATATTTTGGTAGAAATATAGAGTTGAGAGTAATTACCTAAAAGGTAAGTGCTAGGATCTGCAGGCCACATTTAACAGTAAATTTGATACTTCTGACTAATGGCAACAAGAACATAGTGTTATCACAGAACTATATTTTTGTTTAATATTGTTGATTACTATAGATGCAACAACCATTTGTACTGAATTTCCAAGATAGGTCTGGTTTCAAATGTGACTTGTCTCCCCTAAAAATCAAAGAGCCTATTACTTTAGTGCTCATACTACATAGCTAGATACTTTTCTTATACCAAAAGAGATGAAGAACAATCTTGAATATTAATTTTCTATTTGGAGAATATGGAATTTGGAGAATGAATTAACTGTCTTTTCATTCAATCTAATCTGAATTACTCCATTTTGCATATAAGTTTTACCTTCAGTGCCCATTCACATTGCCTGCTGTATGTAGTATATATCTAATGAAGTTAATGTTCCATTGATTCTTAGTATTAAGTAAAAAATATGGCATTATATTGGACAATATTTAGCTTTTTCTGAATAATCATATAAGATATAGACAGGAAAAAAGGATAAATTGTTTGTAGATGTCTTTGTTCTCAGTGACTGATTTTAAAGTAAACTTTTTGCAGTGTTGGATAGCAAAGCACCAAAACCAGAAGACATTGATGAGGAGGATGATGATGTTCCAGGTAAGTGACATTTCTTGTTTTAAGATTTTTAGCATCCTGCTGATCTCATTTAAATTCACTGCATAATGACTTACAATTTTTTGTCAATGGTGAGTTCATAAATTTAAATTGATTCATATCCACAATGATGTGCATATGATCTAATTAAAAAGATTAAAAGCCTTCTCATGTAATACTTGGAACCCGAAATTACCACATAAAGCTTTGCAACCTGCATTTATGAATTTGCAATCACTGTGATTATAAATTTGGATAGTTATTATTATAACATTTTTGTGGGAATTATGATTGATATATGAAAATGCTGTCCACTTTAGTATGCATAAACAAAAAAAGACTAACATTTCCGTAGGATTATGGTTTTAGCAGATAAATGAAATATTAGCAAAATGCCACCAATTCATTTCTTCCCCCTTTTCCTGTATATGTTCAGGCTAATTCTAGGAAGAACAATTTTGTTTTACTGGGGTTAGAAGTTAGGAATTTTATTTACCTCTTTTTATGTATTTTTAACTCATTTACCTTTTTTTTTTTTCAGATCTCGTAGAAAATTTTGATGAGGCATCAAAGAATGAAGCTAACTAAAATTTTTTCTGGTTTTTGGAAGCTGGCATGGACTAGATTTAACATCAGCTATGTGGTTCCAAAGTTTTACAGACACAAAGAATATCAACTGTTACTAGTTCAGTAATATAAATATTTTGTATATTAATAATGCTGTTTGTTCAGCATTTTTCGGTCATATGATTTTGCATTTTGCACTTCCTGCCAGGATCTACTCTTTTGGTCAAAATAAGAAGTATTGGTGCAGCTTGAGGGTGTCTTGATTTTTGATTCTTGGTTTTTTTGTTTGGGATATTTTTAGTGTGTGTATGTTTATGTGTGTGTGGGTATGTGTATATACAGTGGAGAGCAAATTGGAAAACAGTTCTATTTATCCTCCTCCTTCCCCAGTAGAAATAAAACAAATCTTTACATTTGTTACTTTTAATTTTTTTGTAATGCATAAAACTAATGAAAAGTGAATTAATCTTGGATTTCAAATCTGAAGAGATTTTATTTTTGAAGGTTCGTTTTTCATTTGCTTGGTTAACACATTTTTGATACATTTCTCTGGGTTTAAAATGTCTTGAGATATTTTCACTAGCTTCCTGCTGGTGAAATAAGTAGCATATCTTTGGTGAAATTGCCTTAGATTTCACTTTACCTAGTCAGACCCAGAAGAAGTTTCTTTCTAAAATGCCTTTTTCCTCCTTTTGACCTCCACATGGCCTGGTCCGTCTTTGGAAATGCTCTTCCTCACCTTCCACCTAGCTTCAGAAGAATGTTCTCCATATAGAGTTAAGTGAGTGCCTAATCCCTCTTTTTTGGGACTGTGTTCCCTTATCTTAAGGAATAACGCTTCATCTTCAACTTTTTATTTCCCCCTTGATTTTACAGTTTGGTAGATTTCAAACTGGAATACCTAGCATGTGCTTGCTAAAAAATTTTATGCCAGCCTTATCCTATATCCTAGCTGTTCTTAATAGCAGGTGCAAAAATGCTTTTTTTTTTTTTTTTTAAAGCAAGATTGGAATTGGGAATGTCCTTTTGAATCAGGAAAAAAAAAATAGGCCATATACTCATCCACAGCACCAAAGGGCATTCTGTGTGAAGAGTTATTGGCCTGAGGAGGATTTCTTCAACCACTCTCCTGCTCTGGCCTTGAACCTACCTCTAGATTGGATCTTATTATTATTTCTTATTATTATTGCTGCTCACAGCATCCTCCTGCATGCTCACTAGAGTAATGGTTTGGGGAGAACACTGGTAAAACACAGTATTTAATTGTCACCTCCTTTCAGAGGACTTGGAGGTAAGTTGCATTCATTCAAATTTCCCTCTCGATGTCTAATGATAAAAGTTTGCATTTTGCTATATCAGCATTTGTTTTAGCCAATATTTAAGGATAAGATTTAGAAAATCTATCATTTCCTGGCCCAACATCAAACTAACTGTGGCTTAACCTCACAGCCTATCAACTTTGTTTCAAGCTAGATATCTTTATTTGACATCTAAAGTGCAAGACCAACAACATGTCAAGCAATCTGTAAACACAAAGGCAAAGCTCTTGTGTTTTATAGTCCAACACCTCTATTTATTTTATAAATTTGTTCATTTTCCTGTTATGTTCTATATAATATATGGACTTAACTACAAAATAAAATAACAAAAGAGGGTATTTCCTCTTGTGCTTCTCTTGTTGTTGTCTGCAGAATTTCCTTCTTTTGTATTTCACCTCTGCCCCCAAGTCTCAAATGAATTTCAGGCCAGTCATTATTTGAAATAATATTTCATCCATTGTTACTCTAAGTGGTCTATATCAGGGGTGTCAAACTCATTTTCACTGGGAGCCACATCAGCCTCATGGTTGCTTTCAAAAGGCTGTAATTTTAGGACTGTATAAATGTAACTACTCCTTAACAGTTAAGTGAGAGCTGGGCACTGTCACCAGGTAGAAACAAGGTGCTGAGCCAGATAAAACAAGGTGGAGGGTTGGACTCAGCCCGCAGGCCTTGTGTTTGCCACCTGTGATCTATATAGTCCAGAGTTCTGTTCCTCTGTCACCAAAGGACACATTGTGGGGCAGAGACGGTGAGGATGGGCATGAAGTGGTTAGGGACATGTAAGAGATAAATAGGAAAGGAAGAGGGGAAAGCTTCAATCTTCCAGATGAAGACAGGAGGCTTGGGTCTTAGTCTAGACTCTGGCAATAATAACTACATGACCCTGGACAGATCACCCAATTACATAATCTGAAATTCATCATTAGTCTAATGAGATGTTTCTAAATCTTAAGATTTCTTGCTGTCCTGTAAAACTCATTACTGAAAATTCTCAAGGAGATGATTTTATCTTTTCAGAAATATCTTTTTATCAATACCCATAAAGCCTTTACTCACCCAGAGGAGCTCTGGTATTTCCTTTTATCCTGTTAACAACTAATGGCTGGCCCCTCTCATGTGCAATAAGCTAGTTTTTTGTTTTTTTTTTTTTAAGTTTTCATACCTTCTTTCCTAAACAAAGCATATTGAGATCCTGACTCAACCCAAAGAAATGTTCCTGCCTTCAGAATGAGTAGGCATAGGTAAGAGTATGAATGAAACTTTTGTAAATTGTAGTGTTCTTGGCATAAATAAGAATTGCATAGTTTTTTTTTTAAATATGTGAAGTAGTTACTAAATATGTACATTTTCCCAAGGTTATGTATTTATTGCCGAGATAATTATAGAAGTATTTTCTGGGGAAATTCACCTTAAATTTTTGGGGCAATTGAAGAAATGTCTTTGTGCAAAAAGAATTGATTCATGGTCTTAATTTTTGTGGTTAGTGCTTTCAGTTTTTGTAAAGCTCATTTATCTATTTTTAGGAAGCCCAAAGTAAATAGTTGAGATCTCATATTTGTTTTACCTGTACTTTTCCCATTAAGCAATGGTTTAAGAATAATACATCAAATACCTTGATTTGTTAAGTAACCAGTGTTTACGGCATTCCATTAAATTTTAATAAGTCTACCAGGTTCTTGTGAAAATCCATACTGGGATGTGTTTGATTTGTTTCTTTGTTTCAAATCTGTGTTTATCCCCTAAGTATGCTATATATCTATAAATAAAATGTCATGATAAGCCATAGCATGGTATAGTAGGAAATTACAGGTCTTTATATGGATATCAGTTTCATTACCTACCATGCTGTAACCTTTCCAACAGGACTGTTGCAGTGCCCAACTCCAGGGGCCATTATTTATATTTGTTGTGTTCCGGGGGGGGGCCATGTTCATAGAATACAATGTTAATAAAGCCCCATAAATAGTGTTTTAACAATGGCCTTGCTCTCTGAGCCTGTTTTCTTTGTAAAATGGTGGCTGAGTCAAACAGGGTTCCTTAGAACCCCCTCAATTTATGAAGATAATAGGTAAAGAGTGATGTCTCCCAAACCATGGCAAAAAGGATCTTATGGGTGTAGGCACCTCAAGGCTCTGTTCTACGCTACCATACTCCAGTTCATCCTGCATTGCTCTGCCACATAGACTTTGCCTGGATTATTGTAGCCCCCTTATTGGTCTTGCTTACTCCCTCCAATCCTTCCTCTACACAGGAGCCAAACTATCTAAATTTAATATCTGAGCATGTCATACCCAGCCACGGTGATGAGGCAAGCCAATGAAGATGCACATGACTTGCAGTACATGACTGCTGCAACACAGGCCCAAGGGAGCTGGGTTATCTTGCACTGACCAATGGACAGAGGCCCTCTGAGCCCAGATCCCAGTGTGTCCTTCCTCCCGTTACAGCCCAGAGACTTGTTTTGCTGAACCCCACAAAATAAACAAGATATCTGGTAAAAAAGACAGTCATCATTTCACTATTTTTGACAAAATTGTTCCAAAAGCTATTGGTGATGCAATATTTATAAATAAAGAGCTGTCATAATAATAATTTTTAAAAACCACCATTCGGTTTCAAGCTTCTGTTCCTTTGCATGTATTTTTACAATAGTACAATATTAAGTTGTACTATTGTAAATAGTACATTATTACTATTACTATTATTATTATATATTTACTATTATAAATAGTAAATATTAAGTTGTACTATTAAGTTGGTTTTTAAAATACATTTCCGATCCAGATCATGAGTATCTCACTGGCAGATGGCATGTCATACATCTTTTATCCCCAACATCTAGCATACTGCCCAATGTGTAGTCTATTCATGATCATAACACTTATTAAATACTATTGAAAAGAGTTATCTTGTGTAATTCCTGAACAGTCCAGTGGGACAGATAGTATAATCCTTTTAAAGAGAAACAAAAAAATGATTTAGGAAAGTTGCCAAATGTCATACAACTAATTAGTAGGAGAATCAGGATTTTAATCTTGATCTATCAAATGTAACCGTCTAAACATCACCCCACACCACCCAACAAATATTTATTGAATGAGGACTTCTGGCCAAGATGGAGGCCTGGCTGGACACACTGTGCCTCCTCCTGCAACCAAGATTACGGACAACAAAAATATAGAACCAAAAAAAAAAGAAAATCCAAGAGAGAAGATTGAATTGTTCTAGAGTCCAACAACGATTCACCCAGACAGGTAAGGGGCCGGTGGAGTAGGATGGCAGCAGATAAGCCGGTGGTGGTCCCAGGCATGCAGTCACTCCAGGCAGCGGCGTTGTCGAACGTGAGGAGGCCAAGCAGGTGCGCAAGGCAGCGGACCGTGGACACATTCGCGCACAGATAAACCAGGCAAAAACGGGCAGCAAGACAGACTGCATGACACAGGGCCCCAGTGCCGGGAAGTGAAACCTAAAAGCACCCATTGAAAATACTTGTAAGGACTGAGGTGCCGGGAGGGAGTCCCAGCCTCACAGGAGAGTTCGTTGGGGAGACCCACTGGGTCCTGGAGAGTGCGCAGGCCCACCCACATGAAAATCAGCACCAGAAGGGCCCAATTTGTTAGGGGAAAGAGGCTGAAGGGACTGGAAGCCACAAAAGAGCATGGAGCAAGCGCCATTGTTCTCTCTCGGACCCTGCCCCCACATCCAGCATCACAACCCAGTGATGGGGCTGCCCTGCCCTGGTGAATGCCTAAGGCCCCACCCCTCACTAAGTAACAGCCACAACCAGACTGAAAAAAAAAACAAAAAACAAAAACCAAGGATCGCTCAAAAGGGAGAATAGACCAGGGCCTGGAGCTAATTCATCTGAGTGACCAGTAGGTGGTCAAACTATCAGATGCAGAGCTCATAGCACTGGTAGCCAACCTATCAGAAGCACAGTTCAAAGCAATGGTGATTAGGAAGCTCACAGAATTGATTGATTTTGGTCACAAATTAGATGAACAAATGAAGACTACACTAAGTGAAATGAAGGAAACGCACAGGAAACCAATAATGATGGGAGGAAAACTGGGACTCAAATCAATGGAGTGGACCAGAAGGAAGAAAGAAACAACCAAGCAGAAAAGAATGAAGAAACAAGAATTCAAAAAAATGAGGAGAGGCTTAGGAACCTCCAGGACATCTTTAAACATCCCAACATCCGAATTATAGGGGTACCAGAAGGGGAAGAGGAAGAGCAACCAGTGGAAAACTTATTTGAACAAATAATAAAGGAGAACTTCCCCAATCTGGCAAAGGAAATAGACTTCCAGGAAGT